>CM062805.1:519588982-519955619 GCA_031772625.1 Pinus tabuliformis | reverse complement strand
TTTCACTGGGTTAATCTCATACTCACTCCATGGTTGTTGTTGGTTATGTGCATGTATTTTCCAATATCTGCCCAGTAAATTAAGGCTTGGACAGTGTCCCTTAAGGTTTTAGGAGCTTACAGATTCCATAGTTATTTCATGTCTCTTGATCTCTGATAAGCGATCCAATAGTGGGGAGGGTTTACGATTTAACCCCCTAACAAATTTTTCGTGCCTAGTAGATGGTAGAGTCATTGTTGTCGTCAAACTTTGTATCTAGTTGCTCTGCAACAAAATTTTCTGGCGAGGGTTTCAGGCTAGTACACGATCCTTCTATGGTTTTCCATGGATGCTATGGTCAATCCTGTGAAGGCAGGTAACCCCAAGAGACTCACATTACGTTATTTTGATTATTTTCATTGTGTGAGTTTGTCTTTTGCTTTGGACCTCTCGTGGTGTCGAGTTTTTATTGATTGCCTCCACTCTCGAGGGTGGCATGATGTTCTGCCATTACTGTGGAAAATTCTCTTCTCTAACAATCATTTTCAGAAGGTAAGCCCATAGACCACAAAGTTTTCTTCTAATTGTTTATAGATTCTTTCTTCCGAATTTGTTTAATGATGAGATTTATTGTGTTGCAGGTAGGCTGCTCGATGTGGAAACCCTCTAGTTTCAAGTAAGGAATGTTGGCATTATGATGCATGTATTGTACTTGATGGCAACCCACTCGTAGAAGAACAACTCACTTATATATATCTAGATGAATCTACAGACGAGATATCAGATGTGACAAAATACATGGGATGTAGGACAGCTCGAAGGAATTAGATGACAGTTCTCAGTATGACAAGTTAGCTTTGCCATCAAGTCCAAAGGGGAGATTGTTGGAATTATGATACAAGTCTTGTCCTTGATGGCAAGATGACAGATTATAGTGCAGCAGATCAGTAGCAAAGAATTGATGATCAGACTACAAAGAATGAACAAAGAACGGTATATACGCAGGTTCACTATATACCAAGTCGCGTACATATGTAGGTTATATGCAGGTTCACCATGTACCAAGTCACGTATATACGCAGGTTCACTATATACCAAGTAGCGTATACTCGCAGGTTCACTATATACAAAGGTGCGTATACACGCAGGACTGCTGATCAAAAGTCGCGTATGCGTATGCACGCCACTTTCATGCACAGAAAAACGCGTACATGTGGAAAAGCTTATTTTTGGATCTGTGGTATTTAGACCTATGGTTTTGGTCCTTGGTATTGTGTTCGAAGCATTGAACCCATATATTGGGTCCCTAGTATTGGTTCAAAATGGTTTTGGACCATGGTATTGAGTAGGCCTAAGACTATAAAAGGAGAAGAAGATCATTAGGAAAAGGTATTGAGAAAGTCTTCAATATCTGATGAAGTATGAGATCTAGTATGCAGGTTATGGGTTCATGATGCTTTGCTTGATCCGAGCTAAGGAGGAATCTCAGCAGTTGATGGAGAACAAGATCTAAGGATAGATCGGGATCTAATGGCTTGGAATGAATCATCTCTATATGGTTTGATCATGTTTATACTAGATTTGTATATTGACGCATGTAATGTTCTGATCTAGGTATAACTTAAGTTTGAAATAGCTACAACTCATGAATGAATATTTATAGATGTATACACTGGGTGACTATGATAGAAGTGTGTACATAGTTAGGTAAGATATATCTAAGTAGCGTATACCATATGAGCTATGATGCTTGAAGTTATAGGTTTTTATGGTTGTTGATGAGTTCTGATGACTATTTACTGGTGTCAGTATTCTGCATATTCAAATTGGTTAATCATGTTTAGCTTCAGTATTGATGGATGAGATCTATAATGGATCAGGATCAGAATGACTTATCTTTATGTGGTCTGATGAATTAGATCTGGTTTCTAACATACGTATTATCTTTGTATATGTAATGATTTGGGTATGTCTGAAGTCAGGAAGTGCAGCAAAGTTATGAATAAGTAATTAATGACATATACGCTAGTTCACTTTGGTGAAGTTGCGTATACATGCTGGTTCGACACTTCCAAGTAGCGTATGCACTCTGATGTATGATTTTTTGATGATACAGTTGGTTCTAAATATTGTTGCAGAGTTCAATGTTCTGCTCTGTGTTGTGGTGACTGCATTTTGTTGACAGGGTTACAGTGATTCAGTATTGGGTGATTCAGAGATTGATGATGCTAGTGTTGATTGATTGTGTGCTTCAATGATATTAATGGGTCTAGTATGAAACATGGCCTTCATATTATGGTGTTGTGCTTCAAGAGTATCCAGTCCGAAAATTTATGAAACGAGGTAGCTGGAGGAAGAAAGAGAAGGTTGTAGCCTTCTGTAGGTCGGCACCTACGTACTAGTACATCAGCTAGTACAAGAGCTAAGGGGGTGGTAGCTCCCTTCCAGTAGCAGCTAGAAAACGAGTAAAGGTTGTAGCATTTCCGTATTCCGGCACCTACGTACCAGTAAATTGATCGGCTAGTACAAGAGCTAAGGGGGTTGTAGCTACCTTCCAGGAGTGTCTAGAGAACGAGAGAAGGTTGTAGCTTCTGCAGGTAGAAGCATGTGTACTGGTATAAGATTGCACCAATACAAAACTATTGTAAAAAGAAGTTTCTTATTAAAAAGAAGATTGAGACGACTTGCAGTAGGTGGTTTTCACCCACATTGGGTTTCCACCTTACATCATGGTGTTCATGTGTGTTTCTTGTGTGTGATGATCTATTCTATTTTACTGCTCCTGTTTAGTATTCATATGGTTAATAATGTTTTGATGCACTCATTAAGGATCAACTAACTGAATCATAATTTTTACTGGATATACGCTTGTTGCATTACACACAGTTGAATATACACGTAGTTTGCCTTAACTGAAGTAGCGTATATGAATGGAAATGGAAAGGTTAGTTTGATTTGATAATACTAATTCACCCCCCCCCCCACTCTCAGTATTATTTCCAACAATTGGTATCAGAGCAGGTCCTTTGGTAGAAGCTTGATCGCTTGAAGGAGATTCGTAGATCAATGGGAAAGAAGCTTAAGAAGAAAGCACCTAGGAAGAGGAAGACGTCTTAGAAGAGCTATGACAGTGGGAGAATCGATTGGGGAATATGTGGAAGAAGCACTTCAGATTCAGAATCACTTCAGAATGAAGATGAACAAGCAAAAGAACTAGCAGGTATGAGTTTGTTATACTCTGGTGATACATTTATCCATCCATTTGAAGATGATGAAAGTGATAGCGAAACAACTGAATTTTCTCTTATGGGTGAGCAAGAAAGATATCAAATAGAGGGAAAATTTAAAAGTCTTACAGACAAAATTAGAGATCAACAAGATCTATTGAACAAAAGGGAATGTGCCTTAAAAAGAAGAAGCTACCAAACTAAAAGCTCAACTAGAGGAAGGAAATAAGGTAAGGAAGTTATTCAATGACAAGGAATATCAATGTCAAAAGTTGAAGGATGAAGTGACATCATTAAGAAATGAAGTCAATGAGAGGAGCACAACAATCAAGAAACTCAGAGATAGATCCAGTTACTATGAAAGTCTTGAAGCTACGATCCTCTGGCTAAAAGAAGATCTTGAAGAATCAAAAAGGCAGAATAAAGAACTACTCCAAGATCTTGAAAAACAAGAAAATGAAGTTCTTGAACTAAGACATCAGTAGGAAGAAGGAAGAAAAGCTGAAGAAAACATGAAGAAGTAGTATCATGAAAAGGAGGAGCAACATCAGGTTGATGTAAATATTCTTAAAGATAACTTAGAAGAAAAGGATAAGCTCTTACGATTCAAGAGAGTACCAAGATCTTGGATGATATTCTTAGTAGTCAAAGGTCTCCTGCTATCAAAACGGGTCTTGGTTTTCATGAATCTATTGAAGGAGAATCTAGTTCACAAAGTAAGACAAGGGACTCTAATGTAAAATCTGAAATTCTTAATAAGGAGATGAGAGGTCAATCCTATCAACAACCAAGGAAAGGAATTCTTCAAATAAAACCTTTTGTTCCTAACTATGGAAATAATAGTCAGTCAATTCCTCAAATGAATAATGTTGAATGTTATGTATGTCATAATCTTGGACATGTTGCAGCGAGATGCAGAAGAAGAATGGTTCAAAAATATCACTCAGAAAGATCATCACGTTCCAGGTACTTTAAGGGATATTGCTTTGCTCGCAATATGTTTGGTCACAGAGCTGTTGATTTCAATAGAAGGAATATGAAACATGTAAGATGTTATGCATGTAACAAGCTTGTACATACAACAAAGGAATGCAGGAACAAAGTACGGGCACCATACCAAAAGGAGAAAACATCATCACACTTGAAGATATGGAAGAAGAAGGAAGCACAACCAGAAAGATGTGGCACAACACAATATATAGACATAATAGACTCAGAGGGACCTGAAAGTGCAAAACTACAGTGTCCTAAATCTCATAAGCAACTTTCATAAAGGGAAGTCACTTATACATGTGAGTTTGTTACTGCACAGTTGCGTATATGTTAGTTTGAGGAAAAGCAGTGGGATAGGCTCAGGAAAAGGGGTCTCATATGGTTCAGTCCATTATTTGCTCTGTTTCATAATGGTTACAATCTGTTGATGTTGTGTGGAAATGTCTTGATACCTGTAAGATGTTTAGGGATGATTTGATCTTAACTTGTGGATGATGATACTTCTTGCTGATATATGAATGATCAGATCTGACAGTAAGCAAGATGGCACAGGTTCAGGGAGAGCATATGATTTTAATAATACATTGTTGGCATTATGGTGCTTACATGGTGATCTTCATAAGGATAAGGAGAAGTACAAAGCTTGAATGCACTTGATGATGAGTCACTCATATGCTACTGTCGTCATATGCTTAAAGATCATATAACACAATTATGATGCAGGATTCCTGTAGTTCTTGGTGCTCATTGTGATGAGGATTGTTGCTGTTGATGATATCAAGAAGTCTTGACAAATGATCTTGAGCTCAAGATACATAGTGCTGGATACATGAATGTTTACTCAAAGTTGCATTGTTGGAGACATGATGATGATAAGTTCTTACCTATATGATGATAGGTCGATACTTACATATGTTGATTGATGCAAATGTTCCCATGTGATGATACTTGGATCATGTAGATCTTGATGTTGATGAGATGGCTATGGTGTTTTTCACATATGGTATAATGTGAATGATTCTATATGTCATATGCATAATTTATTTCAAAAGGATGAGTTGATATCTATATGCAGACATACATTTATTGATGACTTATACACTAATGGACATATACAGGTTGCTGGTCTAGATGCTGTTGAGAGATGCTTATGGAGCAGATCATACATTGTGTATGATAGTTGTTGATGACTATCATGGTCTTATTTAGATGTTTGGTCTCTGGTATAAATGTCATGTAAAGGTCATATCAAGACTCATGATGTAATAGTTTGTCTCTATCTATTGTAGTCATTTGATGAATCCCTTTTGATCATATGATGTAATTTGTACCCCCACTATGTATGGGAAAGATGATGTAATATTTCAGTCATGTATAAACAATTAGTATCTGGTTTATCCTCACTTGGTTGGGTGGATGAGTCAATATTGGTATATCCCCACTTGGTTGGGAGATGGATGTATGTATGAGTCTTTGATGATAGGAAGGTCATTTATGATAGAGTCATGTTCTTCTTGTAGAACATCTTTTTGCATACCTTGCTTACAATCAAGGGGAGCATGAACAGCACACTTCAGTAGAGCAGAGACTTCAGCATGTACTCAGAGGTAGCATGGTCAGATTGGTACAACTTGGCATATACAAAGGGGGAGCTCATTCAGAGATTTCAGCAGGTACTCAAGGGGAGTATGGACAACAAAATGTTTATCAAGGAAAGAGAATATCTTGGTCCACCCTTTGCCCTTGATGATAAAGGGGGAGAGTGATTGGGTGTTGTTGCCATCAAGTCCAAAGGGGGAAATTGTTGGAATTATGATGCATGTATTATACTTGATGGCAACCCACTCATAGAAGAACAACTCACTTATATATATCTAGATGAATCTATAGAAGAGATATCAGATGTGACAGAATACATGGGATGCGGGATAGCACAAAGGAATCAGATGACAGTTTTCAGTATGACAAGTTAGCTTTGCCATCAAGTCCAAAGGGGGAGATTGTTGGAATTATGATACAAGTGTTGTTCTTGATGGCAAGATGATAGATTATAGTGCAGCAGGTCAGTAGCAAAGAATTGATGATCAGACTACAAAGAATGAAGAAAGAAGAATATATACGTAGGTTCACTATATACCAAGTCGCGTACATATGCAGGTTATATGCAGGTTCACTATGTACCAAATCCGACATATACACAGGTTCACTATATACCAAGTAGGGTATACACGCAGCTTATACATGCAGGTTCACTATATACAAAGGCACGTATACACGTGGGACTGCTGATCAAAAGTTGCATATGCGTATGCACAGAAAAGGGTGTACATGTGGGAAAGCTTATTTCTGGGTCTGTGGTATTTAGACCTATGGTTTCGGTCCTTGGTATTGTGTTCGAAGCATTGAACTCAGGTATTGGGTCCCTAGTATTGGTTCTCAATGGTTTTGGACCATGGTATTGAGTAAGGCCTAAGACTATAAAAGGAGAAGAAGATCTTTAGGCAAAGGTATTGAGAAAGTCTTGAATATATGATGAAGTATGAGATCTAGTATGCAGGTTATGGGTTCATGATTCTTTGCGTGATCTGAGCTAAGGAGGAATCTCAGCAGTTGATGGAGAACAATATCTAAGGATAGATCGGGATCTAATGGCTTGGAATGAATCATCTCTATATGGTTTGATCATGTTTATTCTAGATCTGTATACTGATGCATGTAATTTTCTAATCTGGGTATAACTTATGTTTGAAATAGCTGAAACTAATGGATGAATATTTATAGATGTATACGCTGGTTGACTATGATATAAGCGCGTACATATGCAGGTTAGATATATCTAAGTAGCGTATACCATATGAGCTATGATGCTTGAAGTTACAGGTGTTTCTGGTTGTTGATGAGTTCTGATGACTGTTTACTTGTGTCAGTATTCTGCATATTCAAATTGGTTGATCATGTTTAGCTTCAGTATTGATGGATGAGATCTATAATGGATCAGGATCATAATGACTTATCTTTATGTGATCTGATGAACTAGATCGCTTTGCTAACATATGTATTATCTTTGTATATGTAATGATCTAGGTATGTCTGAAGTCAGCAAGTGCAGCGAAGTTATGAATAAGTAATTAATGACATATACGTTGGTTCACTTTGGTGAAGTTGTGTATACACGCTGGTTCGTCACTTCAAAGTAGCGTATGCACTCTGATGCATGATTTTTTGATGATACTATTGGTTCTCAATATTGTTGTAGAGTTTAGTGTTTTGCTCTGTGTTCTGGTGACTGCATTTTGTTGACAGGGTTTCAGTGATTCAGTATTGGGTGATTCAGAGATTGATGATGCTAGTGTTGATTGATTGTGTGCTTCAATGATATTAATGGGTCTAGTATGAAACATGGCCTTCACATTATGGTGTTGTGCTTCAAGAGTATCCAGTCTGAAAATTTATGAAACGAGGTAGCTGGAGGAAGAAAGAGAAGGTTGTAGCCTTCTGTAGGTCGGCACCTACGTACTAGTACATCAGCTAGTACAAGAGCCAAGGGGGTGGTAGCTCCCTTCCAGTAGCAGCTGGAAAACGAGTAAAGGTTGGAGCATTTGAGTAGGCCGGCACCTACGTACTAGTAAATGGATCGGCTAGTACAAGAGCTAAGGGGGGTTGTAGCTCCCTTCCAGGAGTGTCTGGAGAACGAGAGAAGGTTGTAGCCTTCTGCAGGTAGAAGCATGTGTACTGGTATAAGACTGCACCAGTACAAAACTATTGTAAAAAGAAGTTTCTTATTAAAAAGAAGATTGAGACAACTCGCAGCAGGTGGTTTTCACCCACATTCGGTTTCCACCTTACATCATGGTGTTCATGTGTGCTTCTTGTGTGTGATGATCTATTCTATTTTACTGCTCCTGTTTACTATTCATATTGTTAATAATTTTCTAATACACTCATTAAGGATCAACTAACTGAATAATAAGTTTACTGGATATACGCTTGTTGCATTACACATAGTTGCATATACACGCGGTTTTCCTTAACTGAAGTAGCGTATATGAATGGAAATGAAAAATTTATATTGATTTCATAATACTGATTCACCCCCGCTCTAAGTATTATTTCTAACAAGGAATACCCCTCTCCTCTGTATCATGCATCTTACATAATTTGCAGGGTTAATCTCGTACTCACTCCATGGTTGTTGGCGGTTGTGTGTAGGTATTTTCCAATATCTACCTAGTTAATGAAGGCTTGGTCATCGTCCCTTAAGGGTTTAGGAGCTTACAACTTCCATGGTTATTTCCAAGTTGGAATATCTTACCTCTAGTGTATGAACATTTATCTATCAAATGATTAACTACTCGGCGACAGAAACTGAGCACTGATCCGAGCTTTAGGCCGAGACTTGTTTAGTTTTTGTTTTTAATTAATTAACTCTATAAAGGAATGGTGAAACATTGTGCAAGGCACATGCAAGGTTGTGAATGATCAAAACTTTGTCGACTGCGTGTTTTTGTAAAAAATTCCCTGTTATGCATCTTTCATTGCTAAGTTATACATTGGAAGTCCTTTTTTCAGGGTTTTTGTTGTGTCGACTTGTCCATTTGTCATTTCCAGAATGGTTCGTTTGAATTTCTTTTAACAGCGAATCACCTAAATTAGTTCTGTATTGTTTTTATCACATATTACTATGATTATCTCTACAGTAATCCTATAGCATTTTACCAAAATTATTTCTACTATAACTATGTAGCATTTTACCTAGACTATTTCTACTGTAACTTTGTAGCATTTTACATAGACTATTTCTGTTGTAAATGTGTAGCATTTTACATAGACGATTTATACTATAACTTTGTAACATAATACAAAGAATAATTCTACAGTAATATTGTAGTATTTCATACAGATTGTTTCCACTCCTTATTATAAAAAATGACTCTTACCGCTTTACGAGCGCATGAATGTTTATTTTTTATATGCAGTTATTTCTCCATACTTTACTAGTGTTACTTGCAATCTTTCATGTATTGCCATAACATATTGTCTTCTATTTTTATTATGAATCTAGTAAATTCTATTCTCTATTCTCATGCATTTTCAAGGAATTTCTCTCATTAGTTTGTTCTATCACTCAAGTAATTTTCCACAGTCCAGCATTAACCAATAATGAATTTTTTTGTGTTAGTTATATGTTCAATATTAATAAACATGTAATCTACAATCCTTTCTAGAAAGTCTCTCCTCCTAGCCGCGAGCCTGAAAATTACATCCACACCCTCCCCCAAGCACTTTCTTCTATTCACATTTAAGATAATTCCAACCACACTCAAGTACCTTGAGCCCTCGGACTGACTGTCCCCCCTCCAGTCCTGTACTTTTTATCGACTGTCTTTGAGAATTCTCCCACTAGTTTATTTCACCCAGCTCTAGGATATCTCCTAGATTCTTTTTCCCCATCTAAATCACCATTCAGGGCATACAGGTAATTGTCTTTTGTAACTGTCTCTTTTAATTAATGCAATTTTTTTTTATTTTTGTTAAAGTATATGAACTCCTAATTATCAATAATTTAGGTAACCAAATATCTGTTTCTTAGCCTTCTACCCTCGTTCATTTATTATTTAACATCATAGGGTAAGAAAATTAAAGTAAACAATGGTAAAGATCAAACTTAGTAACCATAGTAATTTTTATGCATCTTGGGGTGTTACATCTCCCCCCCATACAAGGAAAACTGTCCGTGGTGTTCTTTCTATTTTTAGAAAATAACATCAGTTAGTTGTCTGCATAAATTCCTCCTTTTCTAAGGTGGCCTCATCTGGACCAAAGTGCTTCCACTCTACTTCAACCTTAGTGATGGCTCACTTCCACAAGGTGGTTTCTCTCCAATCGAGAATACGAAGAGGTTCTTCCAGAAACTCTCCTTCCGGTTCGACATGCACATAAACAATTCACAGTCACAACCTCTTTAAAATAGTCTATCCAAAACTCATATATTCTACTTAACCGATTACCTGAAAATTTTCCCAGTTAATGATATGCTGAGGATTATACACATATTGTTTTAGCAATGACACATGGAAAACATTGTGGACCTGAATTTGGTTTGGTAACGCAAGCTTATAGGCTACCGGTCCAATCCATTCCAAGACTTGGAAAGGTCCATAGTATCGGGGTGCTAACTTACCATAACCCCTCCATTGTAAGGAACTTTTCTTGGGCTTTACTCTTAGATATATGTGATCTCCTTGTTGAAATTCTCTGCATATCCTCTTTTCATCTGCATACATTTTCTGTCTATCTTGGGCAGCCCTTAGATTTTGTCCAAGCTTATTAACAGTCTTCTCCATTTCTTCTAGCATGTCGGGACCCAATGCTAGCTTATTAACAATATTATTCCAATCTATGGGTACCCTACACCTTCTTCCATACAACACCTCAAAGGGGCTCATGCCGAGTGATTTATGATGTTCATTATTATACACAAATTCCACTAGGAGGAGATAGAATTGCCACTTATGGCGTTGTTGCATCACAAACATGTGTAGCATGTCCTCCAACACTTGATTTAACCGTTCGGGTTTTCATCAGTTTGAGGATGGTAGGTAGTACTAAATTGGATATGGATATCAAATCCTTAAAAGAGAGTTTTCAAGAATGTGGATGTAAATTTTACATCTCTGTCAGAAATTACCACCCTGGGTATTCCGTGCAGATGAAAAATTTCCTTCATAAATATGTCTGTGATTTCCATAGTTTTGTAAGTGGATTTCACAGGTATGAAGTGAGATGTTTTCCTTAATTTGTCTACCACCACCATAATTAAGTCATGCCCCTTCCTGGTGCGAGGTAAGCCAGTGATGAATTCTAGGGAGATGGCCTCCCATTTCCTTTCCTAGATGGGCAATGGTTGCAACAAACCGACTGGATGCTAATGTTTTTCCTTCACTAGCTAACACTCCAAACATTTCGACAAGTATTTTGTAACATCCTTCCTTAACCTGGGCCAAAAATACCCTTTATTAAATGCTAAAAATAGCTTCTAATAACCTAGGTGGCCAACACATGGTTTCCTGTGAAACTAATCCAATACCAATTGCTTAACAGAGTTTTGGTTATGAACATAAATTTTGTCTTTGAAGGTAAGGAAATTATCGAAATATATTTCGAAATCTAATTTTTCCTTTTTCAAAAAATCTTCTTTTGTGTTGCCAATGAAAAGTGTACTTGGGATCTTAAAGAGACGCTTCATTTATGATTTTAGGGATGTTTGAGCGTACTTGGCTGATTTGGACCTCATAAATACAATGTACTTTCCTGCTCAAAGTGTCAACCACTTGATTTTCCTTCCCTTTAAGATGTTTCATTTGAAAATCGAACTCGCTTAAAAATGTTGTCCATTTGGCATGTCGAGCATTTAAGGTAGACTGGTTGAAGAAATTTGTAAGGCTGCTATGATCCATTAACAACATAAATTTCTTCCCTAACAGGTAGTTTCGCCACATTTTAAGTGCATGCACTACCCCTATTAATTCAAGGTCATAAGCATAATATCGTTGTTCATACTCCTTCAATTTCTTTCATTTGTAAGAAATAATCTTTCCTTCTTGTGTTAGTAGTCCACCAACACCTTATTTACTTGGATTTGTGCAAACCATGAAAGTATTTTCTGGATCTGCTACCATTAACCCGAGTGTAGTGGTAAGCAAATGTTTTAGTCTTTCAAAGCTTTGTTGACACTCAGCTGTCCATTGGAAAGTGTGTCCCTTTTCCTGTAAAGAGGTCATTGGGAAGGCAATTTTTGAAAATCCCTCGATGAACCATCGGTAGTACCTGGCCAAACACAGAAATGATACGATATCAGTGAGATTCTTAGAAGTTGTCCATTCCATAATGGATTTCATCTTCTCCAGGTCCACCGCTATTCCACCTACTGATATAACGTGACTGAAGTATTGAATATGATCTCTGAAATGTCACACTTGCTAAATTTAGAATATAACTCATTTTCCCGCAGAATTTGCAATACTATTCTCAGAGGTTCTTTATGCTCCTCTTGATTATTAGAGTATATTTAAATGTCACCAATGAGAATTAGTACAAAGTTATCATGATAGGGCTGGAAAATACCGTGCATCAAAATCATAAAGGTAGCTGGGGCATTTGTGAGGTCAAATGGAAACACCACGAACTAATAATGACCATAACGAGTGTGGAATCCAGTCTTGTAAATGTCCTCCTCCTTTATCTTTATTTGGTGACATCCAGATATTAAGTGGATTTTTGAGATTACGTTAGCTCCTTGCACTTGATCAAATAGATCTATTACACAACAATTTGTCACCGTTTGTCACCGTCCCTGTTACCCCTCACCTGTACACTGGAAGACTCATTCCGAGACCTGTGAGATGTGACATGACTTGAAACCACTTGCATTATATTCCTCTGAGTATGAGCTTCATTTGCCCTGAAGACATCTCCTGCAAAATACTCATGAAAATAGCTTTTTTTGCATTAGCGCGGGTCCACAGTTCACTGCCCGCGCCAATGAGGGAAATCCTCTAAAAAGGGCGTGCCATTGGTGCTCTGTCCCAGAGTCGCACTCGTGCCAACCGAATCGAGTAAATTTTTTAACCAACAAACTCCCGAAGGTTCTCTTCAACCCATTCACCAACTGAATCTATGTTGAGCTAGGATGGTTTGGCTTCGAATCTCCATAGAAGGGAATGTGGTTTGCCACCTTTCATGGAAGTTTCCAAGTGATAAAGCCAATCCCATGAATAATGTGGTTGATCCTATCTCTTCCCTCTCTATCTATAAAATCTTGTCTCTATGCCTTGAGCAAGCTAGTTACAGTCACAATAGTCAGTAGTTCCAGGAGTTCAAGAGTTTGAAGCTGCAAGAGCCTTCTTTGCACCCATAAGGCCAAATTTAAGTAAGGAGATTCTTGTCACCCAAAGATAGAGAGGCTTGTCCCTCATCCCAACAAGCTTTGCAAGACTTGTTTAGCTGACTACCCAGCCAAAGGAGGATTTGACGTCAGAACAATGGTTGTATTATTCTTTGTTATTTATTAATAATAGATGACTATCATTATGGTTCCACTCTCATTGTCTTATGTTTGATGTTGAGTTATATCTTTTTTGACTGATATATAATTGCATCTCCTAGATTTTATGCTTGTTTTTGTGTTTTTCTTTGCATGTGTAGGTGTCCAATCATGAATATCATGAGGATCGTGACCGGCCAAGGCAAAGGAACGAGGGCGATATCTCTTCGACGAATACTAGCGTTGGAATCTAGGTAGGTTCTCACCATACACTTTTTCTTTTGCAATTAGGAACTTGCGTGATAGCATTGTGTGATTGTTGCTAGACCTGGTCTGGGCTAGTAGGGATCGTCTCTGTCCGCAGAGAGGATTTACCTCTACAACAATTTGGCGACTCCGCTGGGGAGATCTTGTTGTTTGATTTGTAAACTTTAGACGAAGCCTGAAGTACGGCCAGGTAGCCTTCGAAACGCTATTGCTTTGCATTAGCGAAGTAGATCAACGCCACTTCAGTCAATCTCCGGTTTGGTTTACGGACTAAACAACTCGGAGTTTGTCTTGTCTCTTTGGTTTTTCTTGTCTTTTTTTGATTGCTTAGATAGCTTTCTGGGTCGAACTTCTTGCTGTTTCTTGCTTCCTGGTTTGCCTAGATACTGTTCTCAAGCCCTGGGTCGCTTGCTTTTGTTTTTGATTTTGAAAACTTGATTAGCACGCTTTTTAGCCTTACAGTTGCGCTATTGGCGCAATTTTCTCAAAGACAACCCGCGCCAATCCTATAAAAGCGCGAGTTGCAGCCTGACAGTCGCGCCAGGCCTGTCAACTTTTCAGTTCGCTTGCCCTTAAGCCCCTCTGAGCTTGGATTTTTATCTTGCTGTGTCTTTTTCAATTACTGGAGTGTGTTTGATCCTGGTTTGACTGGTTTTAGACCTTCATCATTCGGGTGTCTGCCTTTTTTCTATCGATTTCACATTTTAGCCCTAGGGCATCTAGTGGCTTTGTGCGTCGAGCCTCCCAGAGATGTTTTGTGTTCTTTGATCATCCGATCAACATTGTGATTATCCTTTTGCATTCGCTCAGTAGTTGTCAAACTTTTTTCTTGTTATTCAAGTGATTTGCTTCTTTTTCGCTTGGGTTTCACTTGGCTTCATTTGGGCTTGGATCACATAGCTCATAAGAGGTCTTTGTACTTTCTTCTTGGTTTGAAGGTCTGTTTTGGTGTTTTCAGGATTCCATTGTGTTCTCATTGAGTGAAATTGGTATTCTCCTCGGTGTTACCGTCTCTCAAAATTTGTTTAATGCACTTTGCCATTGAAAAGAAAAACGAATAATCTCTTTTGCGTTGCATCAGTTACTTGAAATTAGAAGCTTTTCATTGATTAAGTGATTGAAAAAAAAGAAAAGTTTCATTTATCTGTCATTAGCTGCATCAGAGTGATTCTTGCTTGTTTGTGGTCATTTTGTTTGAAAAATCCTTAACTCTCTCGTAGTTAGCATTCATCGAACGAAATGATATTCTTTGGCATATATTTTGCATTTAGGGAATTGTGAGAGATTACATACGGTAGGACCTGGAAACTGAAACTTAACTAAAGATCAACCATAAAATGAACTGAATGAACTTAAAAATGCATTGGAACATAACGCTCACTAATTAGAGGTCTAGGCTAGAGACGTGCTCTGGTGTCGTTAAACCTAGTCACTGTTGTTTCACACTACGGTTGGGTGATTCCTCCTTTTGTGACTCGATAGTGGTCTAGCACGGACTTGAGCTCCCACGTACCGTCGCGTATATAGGGGAGACCCCACTAGGTTATCATCCTTTATCCATAGGAAGCCGTGTCTGCCGCCTTACGAACCATAACGCACCGAACACAACATTCGAGAAGATTGACAGCCGTACGGGAAGTCCTTGGTTTTCATATGACTGCCAAGGTGTATATGCAGTTTTACGGATTTGTTTGGTAAACCCTTTTGCCTAGTTCTCCAGAGTAGTCACTTTTGATCATTTTCAGACTCCTTAAAAGAAAAGGCTCACTTGAGCAGTTTGTCACTTCGGGCTCACAAAACATTCGAAGGCGACTAAAGTCACCTTTTTTTCCTTTTCTCGACTCTTAAAACATGAAAAGGTCAAGTTGTGTCCTTGCGTCTTAAAATTCATTTGGCTACGATAAACATTACCTCGTTAGATCTTGTGTGCGTTAGTTTGAGTAGGGTCCTTTATCGTTAGATCCCCTTAGGTTTGTTTGAATTTTGTCATCCTGGCTGAACCGTCGACTCCTGTTCCACGTGATCAAGGCTCTCTATCTTCCGCTGCTCCTGAGGTACCGGTTGTAAGTGATACTCTTCCTGTTATCCCGAGTATCCAACCGATCAACTCTCGCGCTCCAGACGACGAAGTTTACGAAATTCATTGGAACCCCATCTGGGAGCCTGACGAGGACGATATTCCTGTTACCCCCCCTGGTGTTTCGTCTCCAATGTCTACCTCTCACATGGATGAAACATCTCCTAGAGTGAGACACCAGTGTTGTTGAATATCCACACTCCCATCCCAGCTACTTCTCCGCTCCCCCCACGCTATCAGTCGTTGAGGGATAGGGTAAATGCAAGGACCCCTGCTTCGACCATGTGGGATCCCCATATCACTCCCACCATGGGATCTTTTGTTTCACAAGTCCACACTACACCAGTCACTTCAATTCCGACGAATCCAATTGTTTGTGTAGCACATCCAACTCCGGTAATTAGTGTCGTAACAATGTCTTCAGCCTTGAACACTGGTGCTGGTCCCCCTCACGGTCAAGTCAGTAATGGCCAGCCGGCACTGTCACCTAGAGTTGTCCACCCTGCACAAAGTGCTCCACCCTCTTCTGGTCCCGTTCCAGGAGGGGGGCCATATGATGCATCTGGACAAGCTGTTTAGGATCCGAATGTGCAGGGTCCATTCTTTTATTATGATTCTATCGGTCAATACCTTCAACTCTCTCAACCTTTGCCTACTCAACCTGTTGTTGAGGTTTCGGTCCCATTATCCATTGCTTGGAACCCTGGTACCACCTCTTTCCATGGGGGCCAAGCAATGCCTGCACAGCTTCAGGGACCACCTAACCAAGGCCAGCCATCTTATGTGCAAACCTCCGAGGGGCAGCAATATTATGGCCAGTCTTACCCAGGACAACCTGGGGGCCTACAAGGACAACCCTATCAGGGACAACCTTTGGCCACTAGCGGTCCATCTTTTACCTATCTGACTCAACCTTCTGGTTATCCGGGGCAACCTGGTACCCATCAAGGTTACCCATCTGGACAACCAGGAGAACCTTACATCCAACAAGGCCAACCTGGTATTCAGCAGGGTTATCCCTCTGGACAAACTTGACAAACTTACATTCCACAAGGTCAACTGGCAGTCCAACAGGGGTATCCTTCTGGGCAAGGGGGTAGCCTTACATACAGCAGGGCCAACCCACTGCCCAGCCTAGTCATCCTTCTGGGCAAACGGGCCAGCTCTCTGCACAGCAAGGCCAACCCACTGCCCAACTTAGTCATCCTTCTGGACAGGCTGGCCAACCTCAAGGTCAATTGGCCGTCCAACCCACTCAACCATCTGCTCCGCAAGGACAACCCTTGGTTGCTCAAGGACAACCTAGTACCCAGCAGACACATCCTTCTGGGCAAACAGGTCCGTCCCAAACCCAACCAATCCAACCTTCCGACCAGATGGTCCAAGCCCCACCTATTCAAGGACATCCTTTTGGGACCCAGACTCAACTTGGTTATCAAATGCAAGGTGGGCCACGACCCCAACCTTCTTACCAAGCGCAGCCTTCTTATCAGGCTTAGTATGGAGCTCAGCAAATGTATGGCTACCAGCAACCCCAGGGGCAAACTCAATTTACCCCTTATCAAAATTATCAACAAATGCAGGTCACTCCTTATCAAAATTATCAGAAATAGTACGTTGCGCCTGCAGGTCAAGTTGCTAATCCATGGGGTGCTGGGGGGCAAACCCAGGGTCAACTGTCTGCTTATGGACAGAATCCTTATGGACAAAATCCATATGGACAGAACCCCTATGGGCAAAATCCCTATGGGCATAACCCTTATGGACCATGCCCATCCGGACAAAGTCCATGGGGGCAACCACCACCTGGTTGGAACCCTGGTACTACCTCTCTTCCACAGCCACAAATGTCCTTTAATCCTCAGTTGCCTTTCTTAGTGACGTTGGAACTTCCAGATGTGTCCAAGTTGACCAATGATCCCATTCTTCATAGTCCATATTGGCCACCAGTTCCAACTAAAATACCCGGTGATTGCCCAAAATTTGATGGCAAAGCTGGTGAAGATCCTCAAGCCCATGTCATGACCTATCACCTTGGTGCTCATCCAACTCATGGCTTGATGACTCCATCCGACTCCGCCTCTTCCAAAGGAATCTCACTGGCTCAGCCACTAAGTTGTATATTGAGTTGAATCGCAGAACATTTCAAGATTTCAACTCGCTGGCTATGGCATTCCTAACTCATTTTTAGTTACCCATTCGGTATGAGACAGGGGCACATCTCCTTACATCTCTCAAACAGGACACGACCATGCATATATCCAATCATATACATGAATGGAGACGGCGTCATCGCTTGATCAAATTTTGGATTCCTGATCAGCTCCTGACCGATTGGTTCACGACTTCCTTTGTCCCTGTGATCACGCAAGACATCGCCATGGGAGCTTGTGTAACTGAAGAGCAAGCTATCGCGCGTGCTCAGTACCTCGACTTAGTATATTCTCAGTTAGGTACTTTATATGATTATTTGCCAGACGCCCCGAGACCCGGAACATCCAAAGCTCCACCAAAACCATCTGTTGACGGAGTTATTGGCTCTGTAAACATGTCATCAAAGAAATCAACCGCGAACCCTGGGAAGCAAAAACAGAACGCTTCTAATGCAAACACTTCTCAGGGTCAATCTAATTATGGAATTACCTCCGAGGTTAACGTCGTTCAGTCCACCGCGGCGGATAAATCCTCGAAAGGGGAAAAGAAAGGGAAAGCTAAGAATAAGACCGAACAGCCCAAATAGGACTCCCCTAAAAATCCACCCGAGGAAGGAGCCAAACGAAAACCTAAGTATCCTTGTCTTATTTGTGATGAGGATCACTACACTAAAGACTGCCCCAGGCAGTCCGAAGTTAGTCGATTATTGAAAGGTGCTCCTGGGACTCCTGCTGTGCTTAAAGAACCTTTCCCTTCTCAACAAACTCAAATGGTGGCAGACCCATCGCAACCCTCTTCTTCATTTGGCTCTCAAGTATCTATGGCTGGGACAATTCTCATCCATGTCACTACTGGAGCAAAACAATATCCATCTCCCGCCGGGAAAGAGCCGGAGGTCCCCTCCAGTGCTCCTCCGTCCAGTTCTGGTCCTCTCCACATCGAAAGACCTAGCACTGAGACGATTGTCCGACCCCATCCGAAAGGTGTACTCCGGAAGTCTTCTTACAACCCTAATGCTCGTGCTGCCCAGCACTATAGCATCGTTGAGGACTTAGCTCAGGCTCCGTCTGCTATGCCCGCTCTAGAAGTCCTCCAGAGCTACCCCTCCCAGAGGAAGTCCTTGCTATCGGCCATCGGTGGCATAGACTCGGCTGACTCAGATCTGATTTCTTTTGATCTCAAGGGCCATACGCCGAGACTGCCCCACCAAATCGCTTTCCTTATACAGGTCATCATCAATGGCAAAACGATTCATCATACAGTCATTGATGAAGGCGCCTCAACTTGCATCAATTTTGTTGCTTGCTGGAAAGCTATTGGTTCTCCTACATTAATCCAGTCTCCTACGACGTTAGAAGCCTTTGATGGAAGAGAGTCTCGTCCTTACGGTATCCTCCAACGCTTGCCCATCTCTTTGGAAGGAAAGACGGTAGAAGTGGAGGTCGAAGTTTTCGACGCCAATATTACCTACAACCTCCTCCTTGGACGTAGCTGGACATACACCATGCAAGCCATGGCTTCCTCCCTTTTCCGTGTCATTCGTTTCCCTCATCAAGGGAAGAATGTCACGGTGGACCAGCTCTCCTTCTTCGCCTCTTCTTCCGAAGGTAATGTTCCATTCGTGGAGCATACCTCTAAATCATTCGAGAGTGTGGGAGCCGGACTCTTTAAGGATCCTGCTCTAATGGCTGTCTTTCCCCTTCCACCTCCGAATCTCGCCCCTATTAACATGATTTCCGTGCGTTCTGATCCGTGGGTCCTTCCTCCTGCTAATCAGGAAGAATCCGGGGGCGATATGATGCCGTTGAGTCCCGTCGAGCTCAACTACATCGAAATCGTTGCTGTATCGACTTCCCCCCCCCCGAACCTGCTCTTCTGAGCGGTGTCCCTGATTCGTATGTTCGTTTCCCTTGGCTTGGAGATGATGCTACTTCAAATCCATTAAAGGAAATATTTCCTTCCGATGAAGCCATCATAAAGACCATGTCTCTTGAAGAGCCCCCTTGGTCAGATCATCACCACCGATCTTCGTTTCTCCCTACCCATCAGGAAATGATCGCATGTCTTGAACGGTTTGCTTCGTGTATCCCATCCTCGTCCCTCCAAACACCTATTCAAATCTACCAAGTATCTTCTGAGGGCAATATGGGAAACATCACGCAAACCCAACCTATCGACATCTCTGTGAAATCAGGGATTGTCGAGCATATTTACATAGGAGTCACTTGCACTCCAGAGGAAGTTCAACTCTACACTGACCTATTTCGTAAATTTCGTGATGTTTTTGCTTGGTCCTACGAAGAGATGCCCGACATCGACCCTAGTATAGTGGTGCACGAGATACCTACATATCCAGGTGCCAAGCCTGTTCGTCAGCGCTTACGCCCTGTGCACCCCCGAAAGGCCGCAGCCATCAAAGCAGAAGTCGAAAAGCTTCTCAATGTTGGTTTCATTTACCCCATTCCACTGACGGATTGGGTTTCTAATATAGTCCCTGTGAACAAAAAGCAGGGCACTATTCGAGTCTGTGTTGATTACCGTGATATCAATCGCGCCTGTCCTAAGGATAACTTCCCTACACCCTTTATCGATCAACTTATCGATGAGTGTGCAGGAAGCGAAATTTACTCGTTTATAGACGGTTTTTCTAGATATAACCAGATCAACATCGCACCCGCTGATCAGCATAAGATGACTTTTATCTGTCCTTGAGGCACTTTTGCATATAAGAAGCTCCCCTTCGGTTTAAAGAATGCCGGCGCTACCTTCCAACGTGCAATGTCCTATGCCTTTCATGACATTCGTCACATTGTATAGCCATACTTGGATGATCTTCCAGCTCATTCAGTCAAGCGTCAGGACCATCCTTCCCATCTTCGCGAAATTTTTCTCCGCTGTCAACACTACCGTATTAGGCTCAATCCTCATAAATGTGTCTTTTGCGTTGAATCAGGCTGACTACTCGGGTTTATCGTCTCCCGAGAAGGCATCCGTCTGGATCCCCTCAAAGTCGAGGCCATCTTGAATCTTCCTCCCCCTACTTCTTTGCAGCAGTTGCAGAGCTTGCAGGGCAAAGCAAATTTCCTCAGACGATTCATTCCGAATTATGCCGAGGTGGCTAAGGGTTTTACACGATTACTGAAGCGAGACGCACCCTTACATTGGGATGCTACCGCTCAGGAGTCTTTCGAGTGTCTCAAGGGTCTCCTTGTTTCCGCTCCATTATTGAGACCTCCGAACTATCATCGTGATTATACTCTCTATCTGGCCGTCGCCGATACCACTATCGGCATGGTTCTCGTGCAGGATGATGATGACGGCAATGAGCATGTTATCTATTACCTCAGCCGCAACCTCCTGGATACGGAAACTCGTTACGCTTACGTTGAGAAATTGGCATTGGCCACTGTGTGCGCCATCCAATGTTTCCGACACTACATCCTGTTGCGCACCACGACCGTGATTTCTGACTGCAACCCGATGACGTACATTTTGTCGCATCAGTTGCTGGGGGGAAAATACTCAAAATGGATCGTAATCCTCCAAGAGTTTGACTTGGAATTTATTGCTTCCAAGTCTAAGAAGTCTCTAGTCTTTGCTAAATTGCTCTGTTCTTTGCCACCTCCTTCTGCACCCTCTCTTTCAGAAGATCATATCCCGAACGAAACTCTTTTTTTGATCAGCACCCTCGATCCTTGGTACGGGGATATTATTGTTTATTTACAAACCTCCTCGTTCCGCCCCGCTCTATCCAAAGATGCTCGGCGATGGATCCGCCATCAATCTCAACCCTATCGAATCATAGGGGACACCCTGTACCGCCTCGGTGTTGACTCCGTTCTCCGCCGATGTCTTACCCTCGAGGAAGCTGAGAGAGTCCTGAATGACTGCCACTCTGGCGCCTGTGGTGGCCACATGTCCGGATACGCCACAGCTCAAAAAATCCTTCGCGCCGGTTATTTTTGGCCCTCCATTTTTAAAGATTGCATTCTTGCTGTCCGCTTGTGTCATGCATGCCAGATATACCAGCGGAAGATGCGTGCGCCACCGGCCCCGCTGCATCCTGTAGTGACCGTCGGCCCTTTTGCAAAATGGGGCATTGATTATACAACCTGTAAGCCTGGCTTGGCCGGGGGGCATGGGTTTATTATCATTTCCGTCGATTACTTTACAAAATGGGCCGAGGTGATGCGTACATTAATTGAAGACGGTCATACAGCGGCGCAGTTTTTGTTCAATCATGTTATTACGCGGTTCGAAGTTCCACAGGCCATTGTCACATATCACGGAAAGCATTTCCGTAATCACATGATGACCGAGTTGACAACCCAACTAGGCTTACGGCACGATAGTTCAACCCGTACTATCCTCAGTCCAACGGTCAAGTTGAAGTTGTTAACAAGATTTTGGTTACGATGCTTCAACGTACTGTCGACATGCATAAGTCTAATTGGCATCTAATGTTGTTTCCTGCCTTGTGGTCCTACCGAACCTCTGTGAAGGATGCCACCGGGTTCACTCCATTTCAATTAGTTTATGGACTAGAGGCTACCCTTCCTATAGAAAGTGAAATTCCTTCATTGAAAATAGCCGTCGAGCTGCTTCCCAACACCACTCCGGTAGAGGAACGGCTTCTTTATCTAGAACGGTTAGACGAGACTCATCGTTTAGCCTCTCTAGCTATCGAAGCTCAAAAGAAGAGAGTGAAAACTTATTTTGACCATACCATTCATCCTCGTTCCTTTGTTGAGGGAGACCTTTTCCTGCTATATGACCAAGCCAATGACAAGCTGGGGGCAGGCAAACTCGAGCCCATGTGGCTAGGCCCTTACATTGTAAAGAGAGTGTTGCAAAAAGGGGCCTACGAGCTAATTGACTACGAAGGTAATCCTCTTGATAAGCCCCGCAATTGGCTGTACTTGAAAAAGTACTATGCATAATTCATGCGCTTCGATTTGTACATGCGTGTGTGTGTGTGTGTGAGTTTTCATGTTTTCGATTTGGTGTGAAAGCGTGATTGCCCCTTATTGTGTCTTTTTGCTTCTTGTGAAGATGTTGGGTGCACCTTACATTGGTTTCGCTGATGGTGCCTGCCGCAGTACTCGTAAGTTTTCCTCTGCGGCGTGGGTGATCTACGATCCTCACAGTGAGTTGATAGACCTTCAAGGTGTCTGTTTAGGCTGTACTACAAACAATGTTGCTGAATATAGCGCTGTTATTGAATTATTAGCTGAGGCAATTAATCTCGGTATTCGTACATTGCTTGTTAACCTAGACTCTCAGCTTGTCGTCCATCAGCTCAATGGGTGATATTCTGTCAGAGACCATCACATTTTAAGGTTGTACTTACGTGTTAAATTGTTAGAAATGAATTTTGACTTTATCACATATCAACATATTCCACGACGATTAAACACATTATCTGATGCATTGGCAAATCATGTATTAGATAGACATTTTCATAATTTATAATCAAAACATCATACAAGCAAGCACATAAAAGCACAATAATAAACCATAGGCATATGTATATATATATGTGTGTCATAATGTTTGCACTGTGTGCGTTACAAAACCCAAAAATAATACATGTTCATCCTAATACATCCTCGGACAACATGTCCCTCAAAAAATATGCATGAAAGAAACCTAGGAGTCTACTCATGGTGGTGCTCATGATAGCACGCCACCGTGCGCACCGAGCATCTCAACAGACGATGGATGCGGGTCGACACCCCCACCGTGTGCCTCTGGTATGCAAACGGCACATCCGCCAATCTAGCATAGCCTGGAATCCCTTGGGTAAGTTCCTCGAGATTCTGCACCAGCTCTTCCCCCAAGGCACCTCTTGCCTGAGGGTCAGCTGCAGGTTGGTCCCTCCGGGCTATAGGAGACAAGCCGGCTGGTCGCTCTAGGCCTACATCTGCATATATATACAACTGTCATCAGAACATGCATGTATTGACAAAAAAAAATTAATAAAAATACATAGAAACGTCAAAAAGAGAAGATCATACCTAGCTCCTCTTCCCATTCCTCTCCCTCTGGCAGTGGGAGGTCTGGGTCCCCCATGAAGTTGGTTCCCGAGTATGGCCAGTCCTCTACCACGATCAGCTGGTGGCGAAGCCATATGAAGAACTTGGGCCGCGAAGACATCTACTGGCCCCCTCCTCCTCTGGGCATCAATGCTGCCCAGCGAGCCATCCTAGGCTCTCGTGGTAATGGATCCGCTACTACAGCTCCCTGGTACTGGAATAAGGGTAATCGTTCCAAGAAAAACGACACCACAATCGAGCCATACCCGAACTATTTCACTCCCCCACGCTTACACTTTGTAAGCCGCCTTTTGATATTAGTAGTCACCGCTGTAGCCCAGTCAAAAATGGTGGGGCTGAGACATTCTGTCGCTAGTAACAGATGATTCTTGCTTGCCTCATGGGGCACCTGTACACCAGCTGCACGTGTGATGGTGAACAGTATCACCTTAAGAACCAAATCATGGATGGTGGCGATATCCACCTTGGCGATGTTCTTCCCAAATTGTGCCTCTGGGCACACACGAGCCTTCACTTCACCTATTTTCTCCCCGGAAGGCCTGCTTCCGGTCAAAATGGGGCTTGCCCCTCTCCGTGACAGCCCAGTAATGAAGTACACATCAGATACATCCAGCTCTAAGGTCTCATCCCGTAATCGAAATACTTGGTCATCGACATCCCAAGCATCCACTATAAACTGTAATAGCTCTGGTTGAGCTCGTAGATAAGAAGTAAGGAAGAACTGCTTGAGACCACAGTCTCTCAAAGCATTCATGCATCCCTCATCCGCGATGGCCAAGGAATCTACGGCATCATGCTCCCGTTCTTTCCATTCCACCACCATTTTTTCTTGTTTCCTGCACCCACAAGGATGAATAAATCATTAATGAAACCATGGTAGGCATATACACCGGACAAATTTCAGAAATGATGGGAAAATTTAAGTTAAAAATTAGGTTGAGCGGTTGGCGCGATTGTTTCTAAAACAGTCACGCCAATGGCGCAGCACCTTTCGGCAAATCACCCCATTGGCGCGGACCCGTGCCGGATACCCGCGCCAATGGGGCACAACCCTAAATTTTAAAATCCCCCTTGCGGAGGCTCAATCAAGGAACAAAATGCATAAAAAAAGTGTGGAAATGGAGCTAAAGGAAGCGCCTCTTACCTGGAACTAGCGGAATCTCAAATGGTTGCCCGGATTGGTGGTAATCGCTGCTCGAAGTTTGCACCCCAAATAGACCACTACCACTATGTAAGAGGTAAAAAGTAAAGTATTTTTATTTTTTACATTTTCACCATATTTATAGACTTTTTGACTTGTAATAGGGTTTAAAAAGTTGTTTTTTTGAATATTTTAATATACTTTTGGTCGAAAATGGGTTTTACACTTGTTTCTGGTGCTATGAAAGGTCCTTTTCGCAACTTCGATGGTGAAACGAGTTGTATTTTATACTTTTTCGGACTCGGTAAATACATGAAAAAGTCACTATAGAGTTATCTTTCAGCTCTTTTCTGACTCGTTAAAAGTGAAAAGATTGCCGAGTTACCCCTCTTGACTCGTTAAAAGTAAATAAGAGAAGGTCGTCTTTAAACCCTTTTCCGACCGTGTAAAAACGAAAAGCTCGTCGGACCCTTGTCGTTTCCGGTTCGTAAATGGTTACCAAACGACGTGATGTTGATCACTTTTCTACTTTTTCGGATCGATGTCACTATAAATGAAAAGTACTCCTCGATCGTAATGGTCGGGCGATTCTTTCAAGCATTGTTTTATACTTTTTCGGGCTCGGGAGACACAACTTTACGAAAAAGGACCCCCCTGGAGTTTTTCTTTTTGCTGTCTTTTCAGACTCTCTAAATATGAAAAGATGTCGAGTTCTTCCTTTGTCAGACTCGTTAAAAATTAATGACATCGGATTCCGTCATAATGACGCTCACAAGCATATGCTATCCCTGTCAAGCTTGCTAAAAATATCTGGGGTACTCGCCAGAAATGGTGGGGAAAATGGATCCATAATTGTCATCGTGTCGACAGTATGTCGCTCTTGAACATGGCACTAGTCTGCGTTCGTGTTGGGGTGGGGACATCTCATTTTGTTTTACACTAGCCTCCATGGGTTTGGGTTATCCTATTTGGCCTCTCATCTACTCATTGCCTTGTCACCATGACCTCTGCTCATTTGATGTCAAATACTACCAAATCCACTGTCGTGCCGCCGATATGTTCAAGAGAAGTTGGCCTCTGCAGCAATACAACCTCCTCTGATACCTCACATAATTTTGCATCACCACGACATTTTTCCTCTGTCTCGTGTCAATGATGTGGGAAACACCATGGCCCACCTTTGATCAAGATCGCTTCCTGTCGACTTCAGCTCATTATCCAGGAAGCTGATCTAGAGACTCCTTTCGGTTCCTTGGAGCCTGCATGCCTCAATGTTAGGTTCTTCATGTTCGACGAGAGGTTTTCATCATTTTCCTCCGATCGAATGATTCTGCGGGTGTTCCATGCCAACTCATTTATTCGCACGCCGTAGATTGTACCTATAGTACCTTGAGGGCCATTGTCATTATTGGTGGTACCTCTCGCGTCTGTTAACAGTTTTCATTATTGACTGGTAATCAGATGATGTTCATGCATGTTCGACTTCAACTCATGCATTCGCATGCTTGAACTTGTACTATGTTCGGGTCGAGATGGAGCGCAAGACCCTGGATTTTGTCTATTGGAATCCAGGCTGCGATTTGTAGCTTATTATGATTATTACATGATTCATTTACTGGATGGCTGCGACCATGCCTGAGTCTATTTATCGATCCTCTCTGGATGGTTGCGCCCATACCCTGGATCTAGATTATTATGTACTCTATTATGGATGGCTGCGCCCATACCACTTATATCATGTACTTGAGATATCAGTTGTACTTCTTTACGCAGGTTCTCCGGCGGCTGTGTTTTCAGTCACGCATGTTCTTGTAAAACATTTCACCCCTCTCTCTCTCGGGCCTCATGCTTTAGGGGGCATATGTTACACAGCAATTTGTCACCATTTGTCACCGTCCGTGTTACCCCTCACCTGTACACTGGAGGACTCATTCCGGGACCTGTGAGAAGTGACATGACCTGAAACCACTTGCATTATATTCCTCTGAGTATGAGCTTCATTTGCCCTAAAGACATCTCCTGCAAAATACTCATGAAAACAGCTCTTTTTGCATTAGCGCGGGTCCACAGTTCACTGCCCGCACCAATGAGGGAAATCCTATAAAAAGGGTGTGCCATTTGCGCTCTGTCCCAGAGTCGCACTCGTGCCAACCAAATTGAGTAATGTTTTTAACCAACAAACTCCCGAAGGTTCTCTTCAACCCATTCACCAACTGAATCTATGTTGAGCTAGGATGGTTTGGCTTCGAATCTCCATAGAAGGGAAAGTGGTTTGCCACCTTTCATGGAAGTTTCCAAGTGATAAAGCCAATCCCATGAATAATGTGGTTGATCCTATCTCTTCCCTCTCTATCTATAAAATCTTGTCTCTATGCCTTGAGCAAGC
Organism: Pinus tabuliformis; assembly: GCA_031772625.1. Lineage (NCBI taxonomy): Eukaryota > Viridiplantae > Streptophyta > Pinopsida > Pinales > Pinaceae > Pinus > Pinus tabuliformis. Next base: position 519,928,296 of record CM062805.1, on the reverse strand, counting down.
TAGTTACAGTCACAATAGTCAGTAGTTCCAAGAGTTCAAGAGTTTGAAGCTGCAAGAACCTTCTTTGCACCCATAAGGCCAAATCTAAGTAAGGAGATTCTTGTCACCCAAAGAGAGAGAGGCTTGTCCCTCATCCCAACAAGCTTTGCAACACTTGTGTAGCTGACTACCCATCCAAAGGAGGATTTGACGTCAGAACAATGGTTAATTCTTCTTTGTTATTTATTAATAATAGATGACTATCATTATGGTTCCACTCTCATTGTCTTATGTTTGATGTTGAGTTATATCTTTTCTTACTGATATATAATTGCATCTACTAGATTTTATGCTTGTTTTCGTGTTGTTCTTTGCATGTGCAGGTGTACAATCACGGAGATCGTGAGGATCGTGACCGGCCAAGGCAAAGGAACGAGGGCGATATCTCTTCGACGAATAATATCGTTGGAATCTAAGTAGGTTCTCACCATCCACTTTTTATTTTGCAATTAGGAACTTGCGTGATAGCATTGTGTGATTGTTGCTAGACCCGGTATGGGCTAGTAGGGATCGTCTCTGTCCGCAGAGAGGATTTACCTCTACAACAATTTGTCGACTCCGCTGGGGAGATCTTGTTGTTTGATTTGTAAAATTTGTTCGAATATATATATGTATATATATATATATGTATATATATATGTATATATATATGTATATATATATATGTATATATATATGTATATATATGTATATGTATATATATGTATATATATATGTATTTGTATATGTATATATATATGTGTATATATATATATATATATCTGTATATATATATATACATATATATATATATATATATATATATATATATGTATGTATATATATATATATATATATATATTTCCTAAAGAGTCTCAGTCTATGAACCTCAACGCTCATACCATTTGTAGCAACTAAAAATCTTAAACTATCAAATATTCATAAATACTAATAATAATAAAAATTTAATCCATAACTATAACCGGCATTTAGAATTGGATCTTGTCGTAAGATTACAAAAATTATTTATGTGAAATTGAGTTAAGTCCGTAAGTACCAGACAACAGTCATATTTTTCATGTGTGTCATTCCTTTACGTAGTTAGCAATGTATATATGGTGGTTAATATTTAATGCGCACATAGCCTCCGGTGGGGTAGCTGCCCCTGACTAGGCCATTGATAATTTGCCCTTGTATGCTGGAATACGTGGCATGCTCATAGCCAAGATTGTTGCATGTGTTTGCTAGCTCGTGAAGATCCCTTCCAATTGCTCTCTTGTTTCATACCTTTTGATCTCTCCTAAGCGATCCAATGGTGGGGAGGGTTTAGGGTTTAACCCCCTAACCAATTTTTCGTGTGTGGTAGATGGTAGAGTCATGGTTGTCGTTGACCCTTCGTATCTTGTTGCTCTACAACAAAACTTTTTGGTGAGGGTTTCAGGTGGGCACATGATCCTTTTGTGGTTTTCCATGGATGTTATGGTCAATCTTGCGAAGCCACATAACCCCAACTACCACACATTACATTATTTCGATTATTCTCATTGTTTGAGCTTGTATTTAGCTTTGGACCTCCCCTCGTGTCAAGTTTGATTGATTGCCTCCATTGTCGAGGGTGGCTCGATGGTCTTCCGTTACTGCGGAAAATGCTCTGCTCAGACAATCCTTTTCGGAAGGTAAGCCCATAGACCACAAAGTTTTCTTCTCGTTGTTTATAGATTCTGTGTTTCAAATTTATTTAATGATGAGATTTATTGTGTTTCACGTAGGCTGCTCGATGTGGAAACCCTCGAGTTTCACGTCAGGAATACTCCTCTTCTCGGCATCATGGATCTTACATATTTTGGAGTGTTAATCTCATACTCACTCCATGGTTGTTGGTGGTTGTGTGCAGGTATTTTCCAATACTTGCTGAGTTAATTAAGGCTTGGACATTGTCCCTTAAGGGTTTATGAGCTTACGGCTTCCATGGTTCTTTCGAGGTTGGATTATCATACCTTTGGTGTATGAACATTTAGCTATCAAATGATTAACTACTCGACGACAAAAACTAAGTACCAAGCGGATCTTTACGCCAAGACTTGTTTATTTTTTGTTTTTAATTAATTAAATGTGTAAAGGAATGGTCAATCGCTATGCACCACACATGCAAGGCTGTGAAAGATCAACATTTGGTCGAGTGCAAGTTTTCCTGAACAATTCTTTGTTATGCATGTTTTATAGCTAAGTTATACACTCGAAGGTCTCTTTTGGGGATTTTTTTCATGTCGACAAATTGCTCTTGAGCCGTTCTATTATGTAGCACTTTCCTTTAAGTTATTACTCGAGTGAAATATATTTATATAAACTTAATTAAAGTGTAGTTATTTTATCTGTGTTTTAATGGTGGACCAATATTACCTCTGCTTCCTTGCTCAAGGTGGTAATATTTTAGCGATTTTATCTTAGCTATTCTACTTGTCTGTTTGGGATTTCAGAAAGGTTGTTTTTAAAGTTGTTTTACAATGAACCGCCTAGATTACTTTTGTATTGATTTTATGGCATATTACTGTGATTATATCTACAGTTATCCTGTAGCATTTTACACAAATTATTTCTACTGTAACTTTCTAGCATTGGGCCAAAGCCATACCAATTAGATAATTTTAATAATAAAAAATTGCTACCTTTGTAATGTGAGGAAAAAGTAAAACATACTTACCACACCTTTTATTAGCCAAATTTATTATTACAAATATTTCATTTTAATAGTTTTTAATTAAAATTTCAATTATTAGTCCCTGCCTGGGACTCTTAGCAATCGATCGTGCGTTGACTGCCTATTAATCTCTTGTTTGACCAAAAAATATTGCTATACATCACAATTTTAACCAAAGTTTTCATATTAAAAAATAATATAAAATTTATTATGTAATTGATGATTGGCCAACAAAGTTGAGGGTCTTATTGCGGGCTTCGCAGGTTTCAAGACGGGTAAAAGTAAGATATCCTAAGTTTTTGGTACCTCTTCTGCGTGTCCTTGCGGCAAACTTTTCTGATATCCAAAGTTTTCAGGTGCAAAAGATATTCAATTTTTCTGCTATCCAAGGTTTTCTCGTGCAAAAGATTTTTATATCCAAACTAAATATTCTGGTGCAAAAGATTTTTATATCCAAACTAAATATTCTGGTGCAAAAGATTTTTATATCCAAACTAAATATAATTCACTAAAGTTTTTTATATCCAAACTACATATAATTCACTAACACAAACTTGCCTTCATTTTATCCAAAGTTCATTTTATCCAAAGTGCAGTTGGGGCAAAGTTTTGTATCTGCCACATGTCTATCTGCATGCATGCAACTCTAGTGCTATCTACAAGTCAGCAAGCCAGTTTATTATCCATCCCAACCTTGGGTTGATTCTTTCTTTCGACCAGTGGTTGGATTCTATCGTCCAGAACAGGCAGTCGATTATCGTGTAATCTCAGTCACCGGGGGAAATTAGCTATGGAAGGGCGCAAGTTATGGTAAGGTTTGTGACCTAGACTACAAGATTACTGTTATTGTTTTTTTGTTAATATTCTGTTGATATATCAGTGATCAATTTTTTTGGTTATATGTACGAAGTTTACAATCTAGCTAAGGCAAACCCTGCCATAGATATAAGCTGATATAAAACAATCTTCACATCTAATAAAACATATTTCTATTTTTTTTCTTCCGAATTTTTTTTTTTTTCTTATTTATTTATCCCAATTTATTATCTTTTTGACTTATAATTTAGAGATCCATTAGCAATAATGCCCACATTTTTGTGTTTTATGTATGTGGGTTTATTCATCTGACTGAAAACGAAATGTATCGTTATTTTTTGCACACGCATAATAAAATTCTCATTCAGGGACTCAGCCAACCTGCCCCGGACTCAAAGGATTTGTGTTTTGAACGCCAATTTGGTCAATCCTTTGCTGTTCAAACCATGGCTTGTTTCTGGAAGCAGCACTCGTCGTATTGGTGAAATCCTCAGTATAACACCGTTCGACTCATTTTCACCTTTTGTTGCGCCCTAATATTTGGCTCTATTTTTTGCAGAATTGACCGGAACATGTAAACATTACTTTCTCCAATTCTAATGTGTTGTTCGATGTGGACAAAACGATCCAATTCTTATGTGTGGTTGGATGTTGTTTGCAGGCAGAAGCAACAAGATATATTCAATGCTTTGGGATCCATGTTCGCAGCTATTATCTTTTTGGGCTTCTGTAATGCCGTCTCTATTCAACCAGTAGTTGATGCGGAAAGGACAATTTTCTATAGAGAAAAGGCAACAGGGATGTCTCCGGCTCTTCCCTATGCTACTGCTCAGGTAACTATTTTTAATTTTTTTTGGTTAGGGCCGTTCGTATTTTTTTGGGTGCGTGTATTGTAATTTTTGGTGTGTGTATCATTTTTGTTGATGCCCTAAGATTTTCATTCTATTATTTATTGGTCTGAATTTTTAGCATTTTTCTGTCATGAATTTATGTGCCACACTCTTTTTTTTTTTTTTGGCATTTCCATGATTCGAAATCAAATAAATCCAACAAAATTCTGTGCCAAAGTTCTTCATTTCTTTCATCTTGTCATTTGCATGAAGCGCGATAAAGTCATATGCCTGCGGTAAATTTACCCAAAAATAATTATGAATTTAAGTTCTTAATTACTCAACAATTATTTCCTTCCCACATTGTACAGAGTTTAGATTGGTATTTATCCAAAAATCAATTATTTGTTTTACATAGGTTAAAATAATGTAATCACCGGGTTTACATTGTTATTCACTTTATAATTTCTGAGTTCAATCTTTAATTATTTTTACCTATAACATTGTTGTCTTTATTTTAGATAGCAACCATTTTTCTATGTATAGTAAATAAGTTAATTTTACTCTTGTATAGGTGGAAGAAGCCATCAAAATTTTGTAACTTATTTTCAAGTTATTTTTATAACCCTCTTCACATTTGTTCCTTTAATGCTATATTTTCTTTGTGTTATTTATCCAGTTCTTGTTTACTAATTATTAATTTCGTATATGCTTATTTCACGTACCGATTTCTCTTTTGAACATAGCGTTTTCCTTTAACTTTTCCAAATTTGGCATGGCTTGATTTCAACTTATTCAACTCTTCCGCCACGTCTAAGGTACCCAAATTTTGGTTTCTCATTCTACATGGGTGTGATTTCTCTTGTTCGAAGAGGAATCTCCCGATTGTTAACCTCCGAAATGTTTGTTCATTGTTTTCTTTCACGTCTTTTGGGACATGTAGTTCCTCCGAAACATAATTATTTATAAAATGATATGAGCCTCTCATGTATTGAGTATTGTTTTCGATTATGAGGAAAACATTTAAGTTATATAATTATTTTTCTAATTACATGTTTCTTGAGGTTGGTTAGAGCTCTTCCAAATCTTGTCTCCATGTAATGATATTTTTAGATCATAAATGAAACATTGTATAATTTTGGAAAACAATACCATTGTGTTTTCTTGTGAAAACAATGGTAAATATTGATACTTTTGTATTTTTGATCATTGTGTATCTAGGCTAGTTTATTATATTCGCAAAGTGAAAATTAAGTGTTATTACGTTAATCAAAATTTATTATATACATATTTTATTATTGTTTTGTATACATATTTACTCTTCAAAGTCGAACAAGGTTTTCCAATCCTGTATTACTAGGTGCAGTGTGTGTTGAAATAACACATATAGATAGACTTGTATACATAACCAATACCTATCTAGTTTCAACAAATACCTTCATGTTTAATTTCTCAATTAACACATTAAATGTCTACTATGTATGCGATTGTTTTCTTTAGCATAATTTCTAGTTTTCTTCCTTTAATAGTCCTCGACACAATATTTATGAATAAAAATATAACCATAAGTTTTCTACTATATAAAATTTATAAAATAAAACAAAAGAATTAGCCCTTTTTTCTTTACAGTGCAAAATTCTCTAATAAAATTATAACTAACTCTTTTCCTTTTCTTTTACTATGGAAAATGAGTAAGTAAAATGTAACTAAATTATTTTCTTTCTTCTACATAGAATTTGCTAATGAAAAACATAATTATTTACTTTTTCCAAAGAAAAAAGAACAATAGGTAAGGACACTGACTTCAAAATCAATAGTTTGGGAAAACTAGTAGTTGAGTACTTGGCTCCTCTCAACATTGATATTGCATCCAACCATTATCCCCTCAAGGATATTGCTTCTCTTTAACATTTTCTCTCACAATGAGCCAAAAGAAATCAAACACAAGATTTTTATCAATTTCCAATCTACCACTCTTTTGTGGTTAGTAACTACCTCCACCTCACCAAAAAGTGGCAGGTAGTTACTAATTGGTCAATTTCATAACTTCTGGATAGACAGTTTGCTAAATTTTAATTTAAACATTTTATAAGCATATTCATTATATAAAATAATGTTTTAATTTAAATATCTTAATAAATTAATGTAATAGTTTACGGAAGTTCATTTTTTTGTTTTTAAATTAGAAGTTTTATTCTTAACAAATATTTAGAGAGTAAATTATATTACACTAGAAATATAATATTCGTATCACAAAGCACAAAACTGAGTTTTATGTTGGATGGAATGTGATTGCCGCACCCACCAAACTCTTCATTAATCACATTTGGTCATCCAAAGGCAAAGTTAAATATGGTTTTTGCAAGGTTGGCACCTCCTTTAAGTTCCCTGCAGACCCCGGCAGGGACTACCGCCACAGCAGTGGCTCATTGTTTAAATTCTATCTAATAATAATTAATGAAATTTTCAATATAAATTATTTTCCCATCTAAACCACCACAACAAAGCCATACAAATTTAACAATTTTAACAACAACTTGTGTTAAGGATGCTCATTTTTAAACTAGACCAACACCATTATCATTACTCCAATAATTACTTTAGGTGGTTATAAAAAAATTACCACCCATTTTATTGGCCAAATTTATGATTAAAAATATTTCATTTTAATATTATTCATATTATAGGTCACAATAATCAATGAAAATTTAAATGTAAATTGTATTAGCATCTAAAACATTGCACCAAAGTCATACAAATTCAATAATTACATTACTGCACTCAACATTATATAAGGCATTACCAAACTCGTGCGAATGAGCCAAATTTATTATTACAAATGTTTAGTTTTAGTGTTTTTTAATTAAAACTTCAATCATCATCTTAGTTTGGTTAGTGCTCATTTTATTAGCTAAATTTATTATTACACATGTTTCATTTTGGTATTTTTTTTTTCAAAATTCTGAGTAGAAAATGAAAATTTAATTCTCTCAATTAAGCTCTAAGCATTCAAGAAGTCGTGATGATGGATCGTGGTTGGGATTTGAAACGTTGACAGAAAATGGTTTTTATTGTGGATTCTCGAGTAACTAAGTCAAAAGAGAATTTAAATGTAAATTGTTATCATAAAAAATCAATAATTTTGATAAAATGTGGTGGGAGAGATGCTCATGTTGAAACTGGGTCCACACCAATGTGATGGGAGAGAAAAGTCTTCCCACGAATTTTATTAGGCAAACTGTTTATTAAAAATGTTTGACTTTAATATTTTTTTAGAGTGAAATTTGAATTATTGGAATTCTATTTATATTCTATCTTACCAAACAAACAAACATGAATACAATATAATCTATGAATAATATCATAATTAGCAAATTAAAATAGTAATTTTTAGTTTTATTTGACCAAATCAACATAATATTATATTACATTAAAAAAGGAAACAATTAATATTGGGCTCTAGTAATTTATATTTTTATTTGACCAAATCAACATAATATTACATTAGGTAAAGAACAATTTTTATTTACATTACCAAGCCCTAGTAATTTTTATTTGACCAAATCAACATAATATTAGGTTTTTATTTTTATTTTTATTTGACCAAATCAACATAATATTATATTAGATAAGTATCAATTTTTATTTACATTATGACACTCACCATTACATAAGGCATTACCTTACATAACCTTCATTCTTAAAATAATATGGAAATTTTCAAACAAAGGGTTGAAATATAACAACAATAATAAAAAAAAGTCAATCCATTTTATTAAATTAATTTTTTTAGGTAGATATTATGAAAATTTTCAAACAAATAGTTGAAATATAACCACATTAATAATAAAATTAAACCCGTTTTATTAGATTAAAAAATTCTGTAAAACGATGTTTGTAAAATGTGAACCCCAAAATTTCTGTTTACGTTAATATGATATTGTTATAAAAATTATGATTTATGATTTTTAATTGAAATAAAATTTTGAATTTTATTATTTTTGACAAAAATAACCCATCGGGGGAATCCAAGGAATTAAAAAATTATAATGAAATCCGAAAGCTCCCTAAAGTTCTCATAGCGAACCATGCCCACCACACTCCGGCTCCGTTACTTTTTCATTACGTTAATGTGAGATTAAATAAATGAACTTTAGTGGCAGGACAACTCCCAAAAATGGTCACCGAGGGACTCCTCGGGCTCAACGATGCTCATGAGCCTCATATCAATTAACGAACACTTCATTCATATGCGCGGCCCCAGAACCTAGCCTTACACAATATAAATACAAGAAGGTTGGGATCAGCCTTTTATATCGTATCAGCCCTAGCCTTACACAATATAAATACAAGAAGGTTGGGATCAGCCTTTTATATCGTATCATATCAGCCTGTTTGGGGTTCAGCGCGCAGTGTTGTGAAACCTTCAGATCACTAAGTAAACAGTTGGCGGCTTTGGTTTCAAAATGACGAGGAGCAGTGGAAGTATCTTGAACGTGGAGGAAGGATGCGCTATTGCCAAAAGGGCCGTGAAAGACAATAGGGTTGATCTGGAAGAAGGTTGGGCTTTTATTTATAAAGCTATCCTACAGCTAAGAACCCGGTTGGAGGGAGATCTCAACTTTAATGTGACAGCGGAAGAGAGAGCGGTTATTTACAGTATCGTCTACAATCTGTGCAAAACTCGCCTTGACAAAGAACAACTCTATGATAGATACGGGGATTCCATGAAAGAGTACATCACCTCAATGGTTTCACCGGCTTTGAGGGAACAGAATGATGATGAGGAGTTGTTGTTGAGAGAAGTTGTGAAACGCTGGAAAATTTACAAGGCGATGCTACATTGGATGGACATTTTCTTCGAATATTTGGATCGCGTGTTCACCCAAAGGTATCCCTCCGTTATTTCAGTCAGAAAAGTTGGAATCATGTACTTCCGAGACCTGGTTTTTCTGGAAATGCGAATGAATGTGAAGAATGCGGTGATTGTTCTCATTGACGAAGAGCGTGAAGGAGAGCCAAGAAATGATACTCTTTTGAAGGATGTTGTGGCCATTTTTCTTGACCTTGAAATTGAAATGGATTTGTATACAAATGATTTTGAAGTGGCTATGTTGGAACAAACTGGAGCTTTCTATTCTCAGAAGGCTGCTTCATGGATTTTAGAAAATTCCTATACCGACTATATGTCAAGGGTGAATGAATCTCTCATACGCGAGAAGGAAATAGTTGCCAGATATTTGCATAGGAGCAGCGAGCAAAAGGTATTAGACAAAGTAAAACATGTACTGTTTTCCCATTACATGACACATTTTCTTGAGGATGAAAATTCAGGATGCCTTGCGTTGCTCAGGGAACATAGATATACAGATATTTTGATGATGGGGAGGCTATTTGATAGTGTACCTAATGGTTGGGACTCAATTGCAAATATTTTTAGACAACATCTTTTTAGTGAAGTAACACCACCGGTTCAACAGGCTGAAGATATTGTAAAGCAGACGGCAGGGAAAAAGGATAAACGTTTATTGTTGCAGGAAGTGGCTGCATTTGTGAGGAAGGTTATAGAACTACGTGACCAGTATACTAAATCTGTTGTCGAGGACACTATTTTTTCTGGGGTTTTGAAACAAGTATTTGGGGTGTTCTGTAATAAGGAATTTGGAGGAAGTACTAGTGCAGAATGGCTGGCTACACTATGTGATACTGTACTTGAAGAGGATAGCAGTCACGAAAAGTTGAGCGGGGATGATATAATTGAAAATGTGGTGGAATTTCTGGAGTATATTTGGGATAAAACTCTGTTTGCTGAATTCTACCAGGGAAAACTAACTCGTAGAATTTTGTTCCGCAAAAGTGTAAATGTTGGTCATGAGCAGAGCATATTGTCAAAGCTAAAACAGAAATATGGCCATCAATTAATGTCAAAGGTTGCTGGCATGCTTACGGATTCGACAAGATCCCAAGAGAGACAGAGTAATTTCGAAAACTATCTAGACAAGAATAGAAATCTCCATCTTGGAATAGAGTTTACTGTTACAGTGTTGACACCAAGATTTTGGCCAACATACAAGTGTCCCCAGATTAATTTACCTCCAGAGATGGTTAAATGTGTTGAAGTATTTAAAGAGTACTATTCTATAGAAGCCCAACAGCGGAAACTTAAATGGATATATTCCTTGGGATCCTGTAATATAATTGGTAAGTTTCAGAGAAGATCAATAAAAATGATAGCAACAACTTGCCAAACAGCCATATTATTGTTGTTCAATGCATCTGAAAGGTTGAGTTATTTTGACATCAAAAGGAAGTTGAATTTGGAGGAGGAAGAAATTGATGGACTTCTATATTCACTAGCCTGTGACAAGTACAAAATTCTTCAGAAGATTCCAGATGCAACCACCTTAACTACATCAGATAATTTTAAAATCAATTTTAATTTTACAGATAGAACAGGGAAGATAAAACTGCCAATGCCACAGAAGAAAAAATCATCCCAGGATATTCAACAAGACAGACGTTTTCTTATTGATGCATCCATAGTACGGATTATGAAGGCAAAAAAGGTTTTACAATACCAAAGACTTGTGAGTGAATGTGCTCAGGAACTTGAAGGGCTATTCAAGTTAGATTTCACGGAATTTGAAACGCGGATTGAAGATTTGATTGGGAGGGAGTTCTTGGAACGAGATGAAGAAGAGGTAGATTTGCTGATATATGTACCATGAAGCCTATGCAAGTAGAAGGGAAAAGGTTGGATATAGTTTCTTTTTTCTATCATTTAGTGTTCTTTCAAGGTTTCTAAACAGTTTTATGTAGGTATATTATTAATGTTTATGAGAATGCTATATGGAGTAACTGTGATTCCATATAGTAATTGTATTGGATTATGAGGTTATAATATTATTGGATGATTTTTCTGCAACAAAGGTTTATTATTTTGTTTAGTTTTGTTTTATTTTATTTCCTCATATTTTATGTGTAAATAATTTCTCCTATCCAGTTTCCTAGTTCCCATGATTATATATTGTTAGTATCATAAGAGAAAATGTGGTCATGGAATTTTAAAATCAAGGCTTGATTTTAATTTGTGATTCAAAATATCATGGGGAACTCTTGTGGAATCCTATTTGTTTATCTCCCAATTATATTGTAGTAGGATATCCTAGCATTAGAAGTAGAGACATTGTCACATTTCATAATTCCTGTTATAATACATGCTTGATAGATCCATAGTTAAGATGGATCTAGACTGGTTCCAATTGCCTGCACTCATACAAAATTTGTTGAATATGTAATTATTTTGATCATTTTAAATATGTTAAAGATGGATAATGGTCATTTTAATTTTAAATTTGATCAAGGCTTTTAATAACTTGAATGAAGAAATAAATTTTTTGAATGGATGATAGCAAATCTGAATAATAATCATCTAGGCAATTACAAATAGTGTTCATTTTGATCAATCTCAAACTATTCTATTTTATTGTTGTTATTGTCACATATGTTAGTTTTTCCTTCTTTTCATATGAAAATTGTTATTGAAATCATACATCATTCAATTGTTTAACTTCAGATATTGTAGTGTTTGTGGTTGTCTTTTATTTTATGTAAAATTTCTTCTACATCTCATTCTCTAGTCAGTGCAAGCCCCAACATTGTAATACAATCAAACACTATGGCCCATCATACATTAAACTCATCAGAAACAATATCATCCACAATTTGCATATAAAAGCCCTTCAACACACTGAATCACAACCAATCCACCTACTCATACGTCCAACACTAAATGCAAGCTCTCCAACACAATCTCTATAACACAACCTCAAACAATACATTATCCCATCAACTAAGTACAATCTACACACTTGAATCAAACTCATCAAACAATCACCAATGTGCATGCATGTGCTACACAATCTCAACCTAAATATCCTCAACCAAATCAAACCTGTAAACCACACATAATGGAAATACTATTTACCATACAAAAACTTAAGCAGAAATTGAGAACTCAATATACTGAAGCTAGAAAAATGAACTCTCCAATAAAACCCTTGCAACATAAGTGCATCATTACTATAAACTCTGATATAAAACTGCAATTCCTACATTGATGTCTCTTCTCTCCATATTAGCGCCAACTAGGAGACATGATATGCAACAAAAATATATTAGCCATGTATATATTTTGTAGCTCCACCATCCTCTGAAATATGCTCCAATAATAAGCTCTTAAATGCTCTCTATCTCTTCACTCTTGTAGAAAGCACACTCTCTCAATCACTGAAAAAAATAATAAAAACATTTGAGGTGCACACTGGTCCTATAGTCATAGCCACACCCTTAGTCATAGCCACACCCTTACCATTAGCATACAGAGTGAAATCCTCAAACTTGAATCTCTTCTTTTGCTAGCATCCTTAGTCATATGATAGTCAATTACAAGTAGTTTATAGTTAAAAGAAGCTAACCATCTAAGTGATTGAACACTTTATTTAAGATCATAGTTCAATAATGATTGAATTACTAAACTCAATTCATCTCATTAATGGAATGAAAGTGTAGTTATTTTATCTATGATTTAATGGTGGACCTACATTACCTCTTCTTCATTGCTCAAGGTAGTAGTAGTTTAGCTAGTTTATCTTAGCATTTTATACATATTATTTATAGTGTAGCTTTGTAGCATTTTACCTAGACTATTTCTAGTGTAACTTTGTAGCATTTTACATAGAATATTTCTACTGTAACTTTGTAACATAATACACATATTAATTCTACAGTAATCTTGTAGTATTTCATACAGATTGTTTCCACTCATTATAAAAAATGACCCTTACCTCTTTAAGAGCTCGTGAATGTTTATCTTTTATATGCAGCTATTTCTCCATACTTTACTAATATTAATTGCTATCTTTCATGTATTGCCATAACATGCTGTCTACTATTTTTATTATGAATCTGGTAAATTCTATTCTCTATTTTGATCCATTTTCAAGGAATTTCTCTCATTAGTTTGTTCTATCACTTAAGTAATTTTCCACAGTCCAACATTAACCAATAATGAAAGCTTTTTGTGTTAGTTATTTATTCAATATTAAAAAAAGTATAATCTACAATCCTTTCTCGAAAGTCTCTCCTACCACTCCTTAAGATAATTCTAGCCACACTACAGATTGTCTTTGAGTATTCTCCCAATGGTTTATTCCACCCATCTCTAGGATGTCTCCTTGATTCTTTTCCCCATCTAAATCTCCCTTCATGACAAATGGGTAACTGTCTTTTGTAACTCTTTATTTTAATTAATGCAAACAATTTCTATTTTTGTTAAAGTATGTGAACTCCTAATTACTAATAATTTAGGTAAACAAATATATGTTTCTTGGTCTTCCACATCATTCATTTATTATTTAACATCATAGGTAAGAAAATTAAATTAATAAATGGTAAAGATCAAACTTAGTAACCACAGTAATTTTTGTGCATCTTTGGGTGTTAAGTCTCCCCCTCCCATATGAGGAACACCATCCCTCATGTTCTTTCTACTTTCAAAAAATAAAGTGAGATAAGCTTTCTTCATAAATTCATCATCTTCCTAGGTAGCCTCATCGAGCCCAAAGTGCTTCCACTCCACTTTAACTTGTGTGATGGCTCACTTCCACAAAGTGGTTTCTCTTGGATTGAGAATAAAGAGAAGTTTTGCTAGACGTTCTCCTTCTCATTCGAATGGCACATAAACAATTCAATATTCTACTTAACCAATTACCAGACTATATGTTGAGGATTGTACACATACTTTTTTAGCAAGCACACATGGAAAACATTGTGGACTTGAATGTGGCTTGGTAACGCAAGTTTATAGGCTATTGACCCAATCCATTCCAATACTTGGAAAGGTCCATAGTACCGGGGTGCTAACTTAGCGCAACCCCTAAATTGTAAGAAACTTTTCTAGGGCTTTACTCTTAGATATACGTGATCTCATTGATGAAATTCTTTGTATATCCTCTTTATATGTGCATACTTTTTCTGCCTTTGGTGGGCAGCCCTTAGATTTTGTCGAACCTTATTTGCACCTTATTTGCAGTCTCCTCCATTTCTTATAGCATGTGAGGACCCAATGATAGCTTATTAACTAGATTATTCCAATCTATGGGTTGTCCTAAAATGGTTATGGGGAAACATTCTATTTTTGCAATTACCCTTCTTTTGTTCATGGTGGCTAATTGAACTAGCCATGGTTTTGGAAACTCACTTCTTTACAGTTGACACTTTTCTACCACCTTAGGACCAACATAGCTTAAGCTAGCACCGGGATCAAATAAAACAGAGACAGGTTTTTTTAGAAATTATACCTTCACATTTGATCATGGTGAGATGATATTCTCATTCATGATCAATGAGACCATCATTAATTTTGGGCATGCCCCTTGCCACTTCTGCAACCATGGATGCTTCTTGCATAGTTGATAGTTGTTTTGTCCATGCCTTGTGTAGACAATTTTTGTAATAGTGTGGTTCTCCGCATCCCCATCATTACAACGGCAATTTTGAATACTCATCATTAAGAGACTTAATAACTCCTTCTCACTGTGTGTTTTCAGAATATGCAGCTTTGGGCTGATTCCTTGCTCGGAATTTGCTTAGAGGTTTTTGCTCTATATTTATGTTATTAGAAAATTTTGGGTTTTTGCTTGGGATCACGCTTTTTCTCTTCCTGTTCGACCCTCCTTTAGCTCCTACATTTTTCTTCTCGATTTTCTGGTAGAAGATGCGGGTTTTCCGCAGTGCATCATCCATCTTTTTGGGGTAGTCAAACTCAAGTTTGTCCTTCATAAAATTAGATATGCTACTAATGAAGCACTGAATTTTGACCTTTTCCTCTTGCATATAAGGCACATAGTGCAACAAGGAGGTGAATCATGTCACATATTCATCCATGGTTAAGGTTTCGAATCTTAACTCGTCAAATTATTTTTCTTTTTCATCATAATAACATTCAGTTAGATACTTATCTTTGAAATGATTTTGGAATTCGTTCCATGTAACCTCCTCTTCGTCAATTTTCCTCATTGTTTCATGATTAGCCATGTATATATTTTGTAGCTCCACCATCCTCTGAAATATGCTCCAAGAATAAGCTCTCATATGCTCTCTAACTCTTCACTCTTGTAGAAAACAAACTCTCTCAATCAGTGAAAAAACTAATAAAAACATTTGAGGTGCACACATAGGCCTATAGTCATAGCCACACCCTTACCATTAGCATCCGATAGAGTGAAATCCTCAAACTTGAATATCTTCTTTTGCTGGCATCCTTAGTCATATGTTCAAAAACCTAAACACCTCAACAACCTCTCCGTGGATCAACACCTCTTCATCAAGTCAAGGACATGGAGGCCTAGTTGTCCAAACACCACTGCATGGATCAACACCTCTACATTAGAACAAGATTTGGGCATCAAACCAATGATAAATAGACACAAATCATGATGGCTCCCTGCATCAGGTTGACATCAATGATAATATAGATAGTACTACATCCTGTTGACATCAACCTGAACACTACAATTCCAACAGGTTTGAATGCAGAGTGACTAATAATTATGAATGATGGGAAATGAGAACAATGAGAATGTAGTCAATTACAAGTAGTTTATAGTTGCAAGAAGCTAACCATCTAACTGATTGAACATTTTATTTAAGATCATAGTTCAATAATGATTGAATTACTGTAACACATAAGCTCAATTCATCTCATTAATGGAATGAAAGTGTAGTTATTTTATCTATGATTTAATGGTGGACCGACATTACCTCTGCTTCCTTCCTCAAGGTAGTAGTAGTTTAGCTAGTTTATCTTAGCATTTTACACATATTACTTCTAATGTAGCTTTGTAGCATTTTACCTAGACTATCTCTAGTGTAACTTTGTAGCATTTTAGATAGACTATTTCTACTCTAACTTTGTAGCATTTTACATAGAATAATTCTACTGTAACTTTGTAACATAATACACATATTAATTCTAGAGTAATCTTGTAGTATTTCATACAGATTGTTTCCACTCATTATAAAAAATGACTCTTACCTCTTTAAGAGCTCATGAATGTTTATCTTTTATATGCAGTTATTTCTCCATACTTTACTAACATTACTTGCTATCTTTCATGTATTGCCATAACATACTCTCTACTATTTTTATTATGAATCTCGTAAATTCTATTCTATATTTTGATGCATTTTCAAGGAATTTTTCTCATTAGTTTGTTCTATCATTTAAGTAATTTTCCACAGTCTACCATTAACCAATAATGAAAGTTTTTGTGTTAGTTTTTTATTCATTATTAACAAAAGTGTAATCTACAATCCTTTCTCGAAAGTCTCTCCTCCCACTAGGGAAGATAATTCCAGCCACACTACAGATTTTCTTTGAGTATTCTCCCACTAGTTTATTCCACCCATCTCTAGGATATCTCCTTGATTCTTTTTCCCCGTCTAAATCTCCCTTCACGGCAGATGGGTAACTATCTTTTGTAACTCTTTATTTTAATTAATGCAAACAATTTCTATTTTTGTTAAAGTATGTGAACTCCTAAATACTAATAATTTAGGTAAACAAATATACGTTTCTTGGTCTTCCACATCATTCATTTATTATTTAACATCATAGGGTAAGAAAATTAAAGTAATAAATGGTAAAGATCAAACTTAGTAACCACATTAATTTTTGTGCATATTTGGGTGTTACATCTCCCCCTCCCATATGAGGAACACCATCCCTCATGTTCTTTCTACTTTCAGAAAATAATGTGGGATAAGCTTTCTGCATAAGTTCCTCCTCTTCCTAGGTAGCCTCATAGAGGCGAGAGTGCTTCCACTCCACTTTAACTTGTGTGATGGTTCGCTTCCACAAAGTGGTTTCTCTTCGATTGAGAATAAAGAGAGGTTTCGCTAGAAACTCTCCTTCTCATTCGAATTACACATAAACAATTCAATATTCTACTTAACCAATTACCTGAATATTTACTCACTTAACTATATGTTGAGGATTGTACACATACTTTTTTAGCAAGGACACATGGAAAACATTGTGGACCCGAATGTAGCTTAGTAATGCAAGCTTATAGGCTACTGACCCAATCCATTCCATGACTTGGAAAGTTCCATAGTACCACAGTGCTAACTTAGCACAACCCCTAAATTGTAAGGAACTTTTCCGCGGCTTTACTCTTAGATATACGTGATCTCCTTGATGAAATTCTTTGTGTATCCTCTTTATATGTGCATACATTTTCTGCCTATCATGGGAAGCGCTTAGATTTTGTCGAACCTTATTTCCAGTCTCCTCCATTTCCTATAGCATGTGAGGACCCAATGATAGCTTATTAAGTGGATTATTCCAATCTATCGGTTGTCCTAAAATGGTTATGGGGCAACGTTCTATTTTTGCAATTACCCTTCTTTTGGTCACAGTGGCTAATTGAACTGGCCATGATTTTGGAAACTCACTTCTCTACAGTTGACACTTTTCTACCACCTTAGGACCAACATAGCTTAAACTAGCACCAAGATCAAATAAAACAAAGACAGGTTTTTTTTTAGCAATTATACCTTCACATTCGATCATGGTGAGATGATATTCTCATTGATGATCAATGGGACAAGCATTAATTTTGGGCATGCTCCTTGCCACTTCTCCAACCGTGGATGCCTCTTGCATATTTGATAGTTGTTTCGTCCATGCCTTGTGTAGACAATTTTTTTAATAGTGCGGTTCTCCGCATCCCCATCATTGTAGCGGCAATTTTGACTAATCGTCGTTAAGAGACTTAATAACTCCTTCTCAGTATCTTTTTTCAGAATATGGAGCTTTGGGTTGATTCCTTGCTGGGAATTTGCTTAGAGGATTTTTCTCTATATTTATGTCATAAGAAAATTTTGGGTTTTTGCTTGGGATAAAGCTTTTTCTCTTCCTCTTCAACCTTCCTTTAGGTCGTACATTTTTCTTCTCGATTTTCTGGTAGAAGATGCGGGATTTCCGCACTGCATTATCCATTTTTTTGGGGTAGTTAAACTCAAGTTTGTCCTTCATAAAATTAGATAGGCTACTAATGAAGCGTTGAATTTTGGCCTTTTCCTCTTGCATATAAGGCACAAAGCACAACAAGGAGGTGAATCATGTCACATATTCATCCATGGTTAAGGTTCGGAATCTTAACTCGTGAAATTATTTTTCCTTTTCATCATAATAATGTTCAGTTAGATACATATCTTTGAAATGCTTTTGGAATTCATTTCATGTAACCTCTTCTTCGTCAATTTTCCTCACTGTTTTGATTTCTTCCCAGCAAAGGGTATCCTTAAATTCTCCTTGTAATTCAGATTTCTACCTTTTTGTTTTATGTTGATTGGAAACATTGTGTGAGCATCCTTCTTCACCTTCCCCATGTTTTTCAGCTCACTCAACATTTTCCTCTCCATGCTGGGCTATTGGTGTCTTCTCTGTGTCTTCACCACTAGGGTCTAGATGTCATTGGTTCTATCGATTGGACAACCTTATGAGAGTTTTATCCTATTCTAGATGTAGTCATTCATTGTCTGTTCTTAAATTTGTCATCTCAGCATGCAGCGAGTGAACAGTTTCAAGTAAAACCGCATAAGATTGATGAGACTCCTCACCCATCTATATCCAAATATCAAGATTAGCATTCACATACATTGTTTCTAGCAGATCGGGTGGTCCTCAGCTCCTCTGCATTGTGACCATTTTTGTATTGATGCATTCTCTGTGCTCACACATATATTTACTTGATGAATTTAAAGAAATCATATCCATTTCGAATATATATATATATATATATATATATATATGTGTGTGTGTGTGTGTGTGTATATATATATATGTATATACATATATATATATATATATATATATATATATATATATATATATATATATATATATATATATATATATATATATATATATATATATATGTCCCAAAGAGTCTTAGTGTACGAACCTCGGCTCTAATACCATTTTTAGCAACTAAAAATCGTAAACTTCCAAATATACATAAATAATAATAATAATAATTTAATCCATAAATTTGACCGGCATTGAGAAGTGGATCGTGTCGTAAGATTACAAAAGTTACTAAGGCGAAATTTAATTAAGTCCATAAGCACCAGACAACACTCATATATTTTTCATGTGTGTCATTACCTTACGTAGTTAACAATGTATATATTGTGCTTAATATTTAATGTGCACATGGCCTCTGGTGGGGTAGTCGTCCCTCACGAGACCATTGATAACTGGCCCTTGTATCCTGGAATATGCAACATGTTGATAACTGAGATTGTTGCATGTGTCCGCTAGCTCATGAAGATCCCTTGCTACACCTGTCTTGTTTCATCTCTCTTGATCTTTGCTAAGAGATCCAATGGTGGGGAGGGTTTACGGTTTAACCCCCTAACCAATTTTTTGTGCGTGGAAGATGGTAGAGTCATTGTTGTCGTCAACCCTTCGTATCTTGTTGCTCTACAAAGAAATGTTGTGGTGAGGGTTTTAGGCTGGTACACGATCCTTCTATGGTTTTCCATGGACGTTATGGTCAATCCTATGAAGGAAGGTAAGCCCAAGAGCCTCACATTACGTTATTTCGATTATTTTCATTGTGTGAGCTTGTCTTTTGCTTTGGACCTCCCCTGGTGTCAAGTTTGATTGATTGCCTCCACTGTCGAGGGTGGCACGATGATCTGCCATTACTGTGGAAAATTATCTTCTCTAACAATCATTTTTGGAAGGTAAGCCCATAGACTGCAAAGTTTTCTTCTGGTTGTTTACATACTCTTTGTTCCAAATTTGTTTAATAATGAGATTTATTATGTTGCAGGTAGGCTTCTTGATGCGAAAACACTCCAATTTCAAGTAAAGAATAGCCCTCTTCTTGACATCGTGCATCTTACATATTTCGCAGGGTTAATCTCATACTCACTCCATGGTTGTTTGCGGTTCTGTGCATGTATTTTCCAATATCTTCCGAGTTAGTTAAGGCTTCGACATTGTCCCTTAAGGGTTTAGGATCTTACAACTTCCATGGTTATTTCTAGGTTGGAACATCATACCTCTCGTGTATGAAAATTTAGTTATCAAATGATTTACTACTCGGCGAAAGAAACTGAGTACCGAGCCAAGCTTTACATCGAGACTTGTTTAGTTTTTGTTTTTAATTAATTAGCCCTATAAAGGGATGGTGAAACACCGTGCACAACACATGCAAGGTTGTGAATGATCAAAACTTGGTCAACTGCAAATTTTCCTGAACAATTCCCTCTTATGCATATTTTATTGCTAAGTTATACACTCGAAGGCCTTTTTTGGGGGTTTTTGATGTGGCGACAAATTCAGGCTATGAAGCTATTCTGTTATGTAGCACTTTTCTTTAATTTATTACTCAAGTGAAACATATTTATATAAACTCAATTCGTCTCATTAATGGAATGAAAGTGTTGTTATTTTATCTCTGACTTAATGGTTGACCGAGATTACCTATGCTTCCATGCTCAAGGTTGTAGTAGTTTAGCGAGTTTATCTTGGCTAATCTACTTGTCCATTTGCCATTTCTAGAATGGTTCATTTGATTTTTTTTTAATTTTAACTTTGATCAAGGCTTTTAATAACTTGAATGATGGAATAAATTTTTTGAATGGATGATAGCAAATCTGAATAATAATCATCTAGGCAATTACAAATAGTGTTCATTGTGATCAATCTCAAACTATTCTATTTTATTGTTGTTATTGTCACACATGTTAGTTTTTCCTTCTTTTCATATGAAAATGGTTATTGAAATCATACATCATTCAATTGTTTAACTTTAGATATTGTAGTGTTTGTGGTTGTCTTTTATTTTATGTAAAATTTCTTCTGCATCTCATTCTCTAGTCACTGCCGATGTGCAAGCCCCAACATTCTAATACAATCAAACACTATGGCCCATCATACATTAAACTCATCAGAAATTGAATCAAACACCTACAATATCATCCACAATTTTCATATAAAAGCCGTTCAACACACTGAATCACAATCAATCCACCTACTCATACGTCCAACACTAAATGCAAGCTCTCCAACACAATCAATGTAACACAACCTCAAACAATACATTATCCCATCAACTGAGTACAATCTATGCACTTAAATCAAACTCATCAAACAATCACCAATGTGCATGCATGTGCTACACAATCTAAACCTAAATATCCTCAACCAAATCAAACCTCTAAACCATACATAATGGAAATACTATTTACAATACAAAAACTTAAGCATCAATTGAGAACTCAATATGAAGCTAGAAAAATGAACTGTCAAATAAAACCCTTGCAACATAAGTGCATCACTACTATAAACTCTGATATAAAACTACAATTCCTACATTGATGTCTCTTCTCTCCATATTAGCACCAACTAGGAGACATGATATGCAACAAAAATAGATTAGCCATGCATATATTTTGTAGCTCCACCATCCTCTGAAATATGCTCCAAGAATAAGCTCTTAAATGCTCTCTAACTCTTCACTCTTGTAGAAAACACACTCTCTCAATCACTAAAAAAACTAATAAAAACATTTGAGGTGCACACATAGTCCTATAGTCATAGCCACACCCTTACCATTAGCATCCCATAGAGTGAAATCCTCAAACTTGAATCTATTCTTTCGCTGGCATCCTTAATCATATGTTCAAAAACCTAAACACCTCAACGACCTCTTCTTGGATCAACACCTCTACATTAGAACAAGATTTGGGAATCAAACCAATGATAAATCGACACAAATCATGATGGCTACTTGCATCAGGTTGACATCAATGACAATATAGATAGTACTACGTCGTGTTGACATCAACCTGAACACTACAATTCCAACACGTTTGAATGCAGAGTTACTAATAATTATGAATGATGGAAAAGGAGAATAACGAGAATGTAGTCAATTACAAATAGTTTATAGTTGCAAGAAGATAACCATCCAAGTGATTGAACATTTTATTTAAGATCACACTTCAATAATGGTTGAATGATTGTAACACATAAACTCAATTCATCTCATTAATGGAATGAAAGTGTAGTTATTTTATCTCTGATTTAATGGTGGACCTACATTACCTCTCCTTCCTTGCTCAAGGTAGTATTAGTTTAGCGAGTTTATCTTAGCTATTCTACTTGTGCATTTGGCATTTCTAGAATGGTTCATTTTAAATTTTTTTACATTTAATAGCCTAGATTAGTTCTGTATTGATTTTATGGTATATTACTCTAAGTTAATCATGTAGCATTTTACACAGATTATTTCTACTGTATCTTTGTAGCATTTTACCTAGACTATTTCTAGTGGAACTTTGTAGCATTTTACATAGACTATTTCTATTGTAACTTTGTAGCATTTTACATAGACTATTTCTACTGTAACTTTGTAACATAATACACATATCAATTCTACAGTAATCTTGTAGTATTTCATACAAATTGTTTCTAGTCATTATAAAAAATGACTCTTACCTCTTTAAGAGCTCATGAATGTTTATCTTTTATATGTAGTTATTTCTCCATACTTTACTAGCATTACTTGCTATCTTTCATGTATTTCCATAACATATTGTCTACTATTTTTATTATGAATCTAGTAAATTCTATTCTCTATCCTGATGCATTTTCAAGGAATTTCTCTCATTAGTTTCTTTTATCACTTAAGTAATTTTCCACAGTCGAGCATTAACTAATTATGAAATTTTTTGTGTTATTTATTTATTCAATATTAACAAAAGTGTAATCTACAATCCTTTCTCGAAAATCTCTCCTCCCAGCGGGGAGCCTGGAAGTTAAGTCCAAACCCTCCCACTAGCACTTTCTTCTAAGTTACCAACGACAAATAATTCTAGCTAGAGCCAACTACCTTGGGCTCGTGACTCATTGTCCCACCTCAAGTCCTATACTTTTTACACATTGTCTTTGAGTATTGTCCCACTCGTTTATTCCACCCACCTCTAGGATATCTCCTTGATTCCTTTTCCCCATCTAAATCTCCCTTCAAGGCAGATGGGTAATTGTCTTTTGTAAATGTTTCTTTTTTGTTAAAGTATGTGAACTCCTAATTACTAATAATTTAGGTAACCAAATATGTGTTTCTTTGTCTCCCACCTCATTCATTTATTATTTGACATCATAGGGTAAGAAAATTAAAGCAATAAATGGTAAATATCAAACTTAGTAACCACAATAATTTTTATGCATATTTGGGTGTTACATCTCCCCCCCCCCCCCGACAATATGAGGAACACCATCCCTGATGTTCTTTCTGCTTTCAGAAAATAACATCAGATAATCTTTCTTCATAAATTCCTCCTCTTCCGAGGTGGCCTCATCCGAACCAAAGTGCTTCCACTCCACTTTAACCTCAATGATGGCTCGCTTCCACAAGGTGCTTTCTCTCTCATTGAGAATACGAAGAGGTTCTGCTAGAAACTCTCCTTCGAGTTCCATAAACCATTCACAGTCACAACCTCTTCAAAATATTCTATCCAAAACTCATATATTCTACTTAGCTGATTACCTGAATACTTTCCTAGTTAATGATATGCTTAGGGTTGTACACATACTCAGTTAGCAAGGAAACATGGAAAACATTATGGAACCTACTGTGGCTTCGTAATGCAAGCTTATAGGCTATCGACCCAATCCGTCCTAAGACATGGAAAGGTCCATAATATCGGGCCGCTAACTTACCATAACCCCTCCATTGTAAGGAACTTTTCTGGGGCTTTACTCTTAAATATATGTGATCTCCTCACAAAAATTCTCCGTGTATCCTCTTTTCATCTTCATACATTTTTTGTCTATCCTGGGTAGCCCTTAGATTTTTTCGAACCTTCTTAACAGTCTCCTCCATTTCTTCTAGCATGTCGGGACCCAATGCTAGCTTATTAACAAGATTATTCCAATCTATGGGTACCCTACACCTTCTTCCATACAACAACTCAAAGGGGCTCTTGCCGAGTGATTCATGATGTCCATTATTATACACAAATTCCGCTAGGTGGAGATAATCTTCCCACTTATGGCGTTGTTGCATCACAAACATGTGTAGCATGTCCTTTAGCACTTGATTTACCCATTCAGTTTTTCGTCTATTTGAGGATGGTAGGTAGTACTAAATTGGATCTCGATACTAAATCCTAAAATGAGAGTTTTCAACAATGTGGATGTAAATCTTACATCCCTGTAAAAAATTACCACCCTCGGTATTCCCTGAAAAACGTCTGTCATAAATATGTCTGTGATTTCCACAGCTTTGTAAGTGGATTTCACAGGTATGAAGTGAGAAGTTTTTCTTAATTTGTCTACTACCACCATAATTGAGTCTTGCCCCTTCCTCATGCGAGGTAAGCAGGTGATGAAGTCTAGGGATACGGTCTCCCATTTCCATTCCTGGATGGGAAATGGTTGCAACAAACCCACTGGATGCTGATGTTTTTCCTTCACCAGCTCACACTCCAAACATTTTGACAGGTACTCTGTAACATCCTTCCTTAACCCGGGCCAAAAATACCCTTTATTAATGGCTAAAAATAGTTTTTGGTAACCTGGGTGGCCAACACATGGTTTCCTGTGAAACTCATCCAATTTCAATTGCTTAACAGAGTTTTGGTTATGAACATAAATTCTGTCTTTGAAGGTAAGAAGGTTGTCGAAATTTATTTCGAAACCTAATTTTTCCTTTTTCAATAGATCTTCTTTTGTGCGTTGCGAAAGAAAAGTGTACTTGGGATCTTAGAGAGACGCTAGATTTATGATTTCAGGGATGTTTGAGTGTACTTGATTGATTTGGACCTCATAAATACAATGTAATTTCCTACTCAAAGCGTCAACCACTCGGTTTTCCTTCCCTTTAAGATGTTTCATCTCAAAATCCAACTCGCTTAAAAATGTTGTCCATTTGGCATGTCGAGCATTTAAGGTAGACTAGTTGAAGAAATTTGTAAGGTTGCTATGATCCGTTAACAGCATAAATTTCTTCCCCAACAGGTAGTGTCATCAAATTTTAAGTGCATGCACTACCACTATTAATTCAAGTTCATAAGCAGAATATCGTTGTTCATACTCCTTCAATTTCTTTGATTTGTACACAATAACCATTTCTTCTTGTGTGAGCACTGCACCAACACCTTCTTTACTCACATATGTGCAAACCACGAATGTATTTTCTAGATTTGGTACCTTTAATACAGGTGTAGGGGTAAGCAAGTGCTTTAATCTTTCAAAGCTTTGCTGACACTCAGCTATCCATTAGAAAGTGCGTCTCTTTTTTTGTAAAGAGGTCATTGGGAAGGAGATTTTTGAAAATCCCTCGATGAACCGATGGTAGTACCCGACCAAATATAGGAATGATATGATACCAGTTATATTCTTAGAAGTTGTCCATTCCATAATGGTTTTCATCTTCTTTGGGTCCACCGCTATTCCATCTGCTAATATAACATGACCCAAGTATTGAATCTTATCTTTGAAAATGTCACACTTGCTAAATTTAGCATATAACTCATTTTGCTACAGAGTTTGCAATACTATTCTCAGAGGTTCGTTATGCTCCTCCTAATTCTTAGAGTATACTAAATGTCACCAATGAAAATCAATACAAATTTATCAAGATAGGGATGGAAAATACCGTGCATCAAACTCATAAAGGTAGCTGGGGCATTTGTGAGGACAAATGGCAACACCATGAACTCATAATGACAATAACAAGTGTGGAATTCAATCTTGTAAATGTCCTCCTCATTTATCTTTATTTGGTGGTATCTGGATGTTAAGTTGATTTTTGAGAATACTTTAGCTCCTTGCACCTGATCAAATAGATCATTGATACATGGTAAAGGATATTTATTCCTGATGGTCAGTTTATTTAATTTACGATAATTGATGCATAATTTAAGGGTCCCATCTTTCTTTTGTACAAACAGTATAGGGGATTCCCAAGGGGCACAATGAGGCGGATATACTTTTTGTCTAGTAGCTCCCAAAGCTGCATTTTAAGTTTTGTTAACTCAAGTATACTCATGTGATAAGGGGCCCTGGATATAGGGGCTTCACCCAGAATTAGTTCGATGGTGAAATCAATATCACACTTTGGTGGTAAGCCTGAAATGGATTCAGGAAATACATCAACAAATTCCTAAATGACAAGAATTTTTTCCAAGGAGTTCATTTTATTTTTGGTGTCTGTAAATCCCACCTAAGTAGCATATATTTGAGAGCCCTTCCTAATACATTTTTGAGCTAACTAGTAGTGATAGGATGCAACTTCATATTGGTTTTATTTCCTTGAAGTTCCTTCCTTTGACCAGATTCAATGATAAAACTGACACTATTCTTCTTGTAATCAACTAGGGACCAACATTTTTCCAACCAATCCATCTCGATTAAGATATCGTATGAACCCAAAGGAAGTATATTAAGGTCAGCATAAACAGTTTGTCCTAAAATGGTTAAGGGACAACATTATGTTTTTGTAGTTACCCTTCTTTTTGTCCCGTTGGATAATTGAACTAGCCATGGTTTTGGAAACTTACTGCTCTGCACTTGACACATTTCTACCAGCTTAGGACCAACATAACTTAAGCTAGCACCAGAATCAAATAAAATAGAGATAGGTTGCTTAGCAATCATACCTTCACATTGGATCAAGATGGGCTGATATTCTGCTTGATGATCGTCGAGAGCAGCATTAATTCTGGGCATGCTCCTTTCCATTTCTCCAACCGTGGATTCTTCTTGGATATGTTATAATTCTTTCATCCTTGCCTTATGCACATTGTTAGAGTCGGTCTGGTCATCCCTCTTTCAGAGATCAAACCTCTTTTTGCATTTCATTTTTAGTTGTCCCATCTTGCTCGATCAGTTGCATTCCGTTAGGGGCATGCCATAAATCTGTCGGAAGGGATTTTGTCATTCATCCCCCTAATGCTTTTCACTTATGGCTTAGGTCTGTTCATCAAAATCAAGTCTTAAAATTCATTTGCAGTCATGTTTCAGTTTGTAGGTCATAACAGCCATTTTAATCATTAGGTCTAGGGTTAGTCAATTTGGTCTTCAACTTCCTCCATCAGCATCACAGGTACAAGACAAAGGCAAGAGGCCAATGTAGGATGAGAGGCCTTTAGGTGAGAGAGAGACTGACTTCATTCTCATTCATGATGATGATACAGATACGGGTCCACAAAGCGCCAAACTTAGAGAGATCATCCACGAGCAACAAACAGAGATCGAAGCCTTATCCCTTGACTTGGAGAGGGCTAAGTGGACCATGAAATACTTGGAGCAGAGGAAAAAACAACATGAAGATCAACAAGAAACCATGGAGCTAAAAAACATCCGCGAGAATCTCCAAGCTGCACAAAGGAGAAGAATTGAGCTCACGTCATTGGAGCAAGAGATTAATGAGGATCGGGAGGCCAATCTCGAAAGAGTTAACATGCACTTAGAGAGGCTGTCGGACAAGGCCGACGAAGACCCTGCATTGCTGAGACACATGGCTTTCCACTACATGGCACGAAACAAGGTGTGCAAGGCCTGAATCAGGAATTTGAAGGCCAAATTGAGGAAGGCAATAAGGAAGCAAAAGAGGCAAAGGGAGCTCGATCGTCTTCAGATATTGGCTGAGGTCTCTTTAGCCCAGCATAACACTTAATGAAGGAGATCCAGCCCAAATTTCAATAAATTTGGGGCATTTTTGGTATATTTTGCAAATTTTTGTACAAAAAAAATGGTTTTTCTCCCTATGCACCACGCCATGTGGTGTGCGCTTATGATAGGAGGCTCCAAATGCAAAAAACTTTATATTTTTGGATTTTTCATGAAAAATCATGACCGCTGGTGTATGGCCAAGAAGTTTGGGCAATTTTTGAGTCCTCAGGAGGTCAAAAACACCCTAAAAATGACCTCTCTGCCCCTAATTTCACACACAGGAAGCAGTCTTGGGAGATTGAGGTTTTGGAGGGGCAAATGGGCACCAAATTCAGAAATTCGACTTGGGTGTGGAAAGTAGACATGCAGGGCTTTCCAACAAGCACACTTGGGCTCAATTTGGACTTCAGAAAGTGCCTCAAAATTAACATCATAGTGGCATGATGAATACAGAAATTAGCATGGTGCACAGAGGTTTTTTGCCCAATTTTTCACCTTCTAGCTCAGAAATTCAGCCAGTTTGACTAGTTTTGCTTTGTGATGTAACTTTTGAGCTATCTTGATGTAATTGGATAAACATGATGTAATTTTTGCACTTATTTACTTGTTCTAGAGGATTCCTTCACCAAAAAGTGAAAATTTAATGAATGGATCAGTTTCCCGCCTTATAGAGGCAAGTTGTTTTGATTGCCTAGATTTTAGTGCTTTGTTTAGAATTGGTTGAAACAACTCCTAGAATGATGAGCTCGACCCCTAGAGGCAAGGGAATGGGTTGATTTAGTCTATATCATGTAATTTGTAAGTCATTTTCATGGTTGGACTCTTGGGAAAAGTTTGGCACTCTATTGTACATTCATTTCTGCATTTTTGGCAAAGGAAAGACCAGGGTTTTGCAACACTGTTTGGGATCCATGTGGCTTTATGTTTTGATGGTGTGCTTCTCTGAGTAATTGTAAGTTCATTAGTGTTATGTGTATCATTTTCATGCTTCTTCTTCTGAATTTGAACAAATGAGTGATTAAGGTAGAATCCATAACTGCTATGCTCTGCCTTTGAATTTGTTTAAATTTTCATGTTTTCATCTATTTAAGGAGAATTCTTGAGACTCTCTTTCTACCCTTAACCCCTCACTGGTCTGATCTATCAATCCACTCAATTTAAAGCATCAAAATGATTGCCTTCCTTGCCCCAATCAGAACTCTGTAGAAACTATGCCTCATCCCCAAGCCCAATTTGCCTTTCCTTGTTTCCAACACAAAACCCCCAAAAACTCAAATCAAACCCTTGTACTTCATACCTACCCTAAAATTAGTTTGATTTTCGGTCATCTTGAGCCCTATCACTTGTCTTTTTCCGAGATTGACCCAGAGAGAACCCTCTCCTGTCCTCGTAGTGCTAGCTACGAGGTTGATCATGGTTTTATGTGGACCTAGAACTTTGTCTTTATAGCCTATGGAAAATCTAGGCTCTAACACACACAATTTTTGTTATAGTTGGGTTCTCTGCATCCCCAACCTTACAGTAACGGCTTTTACTACTGGTCATTAACAGATTTAATAACTCCTTCTCATTGTCTATTTTCGGAATATGTAGCTTTGGGTTGATTCCTTGCTCGGAATTTGCTGAGAGGTTTTTCTTGTATATTTCTATCATTAGAAAAGTTTGGGTGTCTCCTTGGGATCAGGATTCTTCTCCTCTCGTTTGATCCTCCTTTAGTTCCTTCATTTTTCTGTTTGACTTGATGTGGGCTTTCCGCGCTGCATCATCAATTTTTTGGGGGTAGTCAAACACAAGTTTTTCCTTCATGAAATTAGGTGGCCTACTTATGAAGCATTGAATTCTGGCCTTTTCCTCTTGCATATAAGGCACATAATGTAGCAAGGAGGTGAATCGTGTCACATATTCATCCATGGTTAAGGTTCCCAATCTTAACTCATGAAATTATCTTTCTTTTTTGTCATAATAACGTTCACTTAGATACTGAACTTTGAAATTATTTTCGAATTTGCTCCATGTAACCTGTGCTTCGTCAATTTTCCTCACTGTTTTGATTTCTTCCCACCAAAGGGTAGCCTTACCCCTTAACTGATCAAATGCTAATCGTGCTTTCATTTTATCGGTGTAATCATAAATCTAAAAATATCTTCTCATATCAACTAACCAAGCTTCTGCTCCCTCTTTAGATTCCCCTTCAAAGAGTGAATCCTGCGAAGGTAGGAAACCCCAACAACCTCACATTACATTATTTTGATTATTTTCATTGTGTGAGCTCATCTTCTGCTTTGGACCTCCGCTTGGTGTCGATTTTGATTGATTGGCTCCACACTCCATGGTGGCTTGATGGTCTTCCGTTACTACGGAAAATTCTCTACTATGACAATCCTTTTCGAAAGGTAGGCTAACACACTGTAAAGTTTTCTTCGAGTTGTTTATCGATTCTCTCTTCCAAATTTTTTTAATGATGAGATTTATTGTGTTGTACGTAGGCTACTCGATGTGGAAACCCTCCATTTTCGTGTAAGGAATACCCCTCTTCTCGGCATCATGCATCTTACATATTTCACTGGGTTAATCTCATACTCACTCCATGGATGTTGTTGGTTATGTGCAGGTATTTTCCAATATCTGCCCAGTTAATTAAGGCTTGGACAGTGTCCCTTAAGGTTTTTGGAGCTTACAGATTCCATAGTTATTTCATGTCTCTTGATCTCTGATAAGCGATCCAATGGTGGGGAGGGTTTACGATTTAACCCCCTAACAAATTTTCCGTGCCTAGTAGATGGTAGAGTCATTGTTGTCGTCAAACCTTTGTATCTAGTTGCTCTGCAACGAAATTTTTTGGCGAGGGTTTCAGGCCAGTACACGATCCTTCTATGGTTTTCCATGGACGCTATGGTCAATCCTGTGAAGGCAGGTAATCCCAAGAGCCTCACATTACGTTATTTTGATTATTTTCATTGTGTGAGTTTGTCTTTTGCTTTGGACCTCTCGTGGTGTCGAGTTTTATTGATTGCCTCCACTCTCGAGGGTGGCATGATGTTCTGCCATTACTGTGGAAAATTCTGTTCTCTAACAATCATTTTCGGAAGGTAAGCCCATAGACCACAAAGTTTTCTTCTAATTGTTTATAGATTCTTTCTTCCAAATTTGTTTAATGATGAGATTTATTGTGTTGCAGGTAGGCTGCTCGATGTGGAAACCCTCTAGTTTCAGGTAAGGAATGTTGGCATTATGATGCATGTATTGTACTTGATGGCAACCCACTCATAGAAGAACAACTCACTTATATATATCTAGATGAATCTACAGACGAGATATCAGATGTGACAGAATACATGGGATGTAGGACAACTCAAAGGAATCAGATGACAGTTCTCAGTATGACAAGTTAGCTTTGCCATCAAGTCCAAAGGGGGAGATTGTTGGAATTATGATACAAGTGTTGTCCTTGATGGCAAGATGACAGATTATAGTGCAGCAGGTCAGTAGGAAAGAATTGATGATCATACTACAAAGAATGAACAAAGAACGGTATATACATAGGTTCACTATATACCAAGTCGCGTACATATGCAGGTTATATGCAGGTTCACTATGTACCAAGTCACGTATATATGCAGGTTCACTATATACCAAGTAGGGTATACTCGCAGGTTCACTATATACAAAGGTGCGTATACACACAGGACTGCTGATCAAAAGTCGCGTATGCGTATGCACGCACTTTCATGCACAGAAAAGCGCGTACATGTGGAAAAGCTTATTTTTGGGTCCGTGGTATTTAGACCTATGGTTTTGGTCCTCGATATTGTGTCTGAAGCATTGAACCCATGTATTGGGTCCCTAGTATTGGTTCTCAATGGTTTTGGACCATGGTATTGAGTAGGCCTAAGACAATAAAAGGAGAAGAAGATCATTATGAAAAGGTATTGAGAAAGTCTTCAATATATGATGAAGTATGAGATCTAGTATGCAGGTTATGGGTTCATGATGCTTTGCTTGATCTGAGCTAAGGAGGAATCTCAGCGGTTGATGAAGAACAAGATCTAAGGATAGATCAGGATCTAATGGCTTGGAATGAATCATCTCTATATGGTTTGATCATGTTTATTCTAGATTTTTATATTGACGCATGTAATGTTCCGATCTAGGTATAACTTAAGTTTGAAATAGCTACAACTCATGAATGAATATTTATAGATGTTTACACTGGGTGACTATGATAGAAGCGTGTACATAGTTAGGTAAGATATATCTAAGTAGCGTATACCATATGAGATATGATGCTTGAAGTTATAGGTTTTTCTGGTTGTTGATGAGTTCTGATGACTATTTACTGGTGTCAGTATTCTGCATATTCAAATTGGTTAATCATGTTTAGCTTCAGTATTGATGGATGAGATCTATAATGGATCAGGATCAGAATGACTTATCACACTTGAAGATATGGAGAAAACATCATCACACTTGAAGATATGGAAGAAGAAGGAAGCACAACCAGAAAGATGTGGCACAACACAATATATAGACATAACAGACTCAGAGGGACCTGAAAGTGCAAAACTTCAGTGTCCTAAATCTCATAAGCAAGTTTCATAAAAGGAAGTCGCTTATACATGTGAGTTTGTTACTGCACAGTTGCGTATATGTTAGTTTGAGGAAAAGCAGTGGGACAGGCTCAGGAAAAGGGGTCTCATATGATTCAGTCCATTATTTGCTCTGTTTCATAATGGTTACAATCTTTTGATGTTGTGTGGAAATGTCTTGATACCTGTAAGATGTTTAGCGATGATTTGATCTTAACTTGTGGATGATGATACTTCTTGCTGATATATGCATGATCAGATCTGACAGTAAGCAAGATGGCACAGGTTCAGGGAGAGCATATGCTTTTAATAATACATTGTTGGCATTATGGTGCTTACATGGTGATCTTCATAAGGATAAGGAGAAGTACAAAGCTTGAATGCACTTGATGATGAGTCACTCATATGCTACTGTCGTGATATGATTAAAGATCATATAATACAATTATGATGCAGGATTCCTGTAGTTCTTGGTGCTCATGTGAATGAGGATTGTTGTTGTTGATGATATCAAGAAGTCTTGACAAATGATCTTGAGCTCAAGATACATAGTGCTGGATACATGAATGTTTACTCAAAGTTGCATTGTTGGAGACATGATGATGATAAGTTCTTACCTATATGATGATAGGTCGATACTTACATATGTTGATTGATGCAAATGTTCCCATGTGATGATACTTGGATCATGTAGATCTTGATGTTGATGAGATGGCTATGGTGTTTTTCACATATGGTATAATGTGAATGATTCTATATGTCATATGCATAATTTATTTCAAAAGGATGAGTTGATATCTATATGCAGACATACATTTATTGATGACTTATACACTAATGGACATATACAGGTTGCTGGTCTAGATGCTGTTGAGAGATGCTTATGGAGCAGATCATACATTGTGTATGATAGTTGTTGATGACTATCATGGTCTTATTTAGATGTTTGGTCTCTGGTATAAATGTCATGTAAAGGTCATATCAAGACTCATGATGTAATAGTTTGTCTCTATCTATTGTAGTCATTTGATGAATCCCTTTTGATCATATGATGTAATTTGTACCCCCACTATGCATGGGAAAGATGATGTAATATTTCAGTCATGTATAAACAATTAGTATCTGGTTTATCCACACTTGGTTGGGTGGATGAGTCAATATTGGTATATCCCCACTTGGTTGGGAGATGGATGTATGTATGAGTCTTTGATGATAGGAAGGTCATTTATGATAGAGTCATGTTCTTCTTGTAGAACATCTTTTTGCATACGTTGCTTACAGTCAGGGAGAGCATGAACATCACACTTCAGCAGAGCAGAGACTTCAACATGTACTCAGAGGGAGCATGGTCAGATTGGTACAACTTGGCATATACAAAGGGGGAGCTCATTCGGAGATTTCAGCAGGTACTCAGGGGGAGTATGGACAACAAAATGTTTATCAAGGAAAGAGAATATCTTGGTCCACCCTTTGCCCTTGATGATAAAGGGGGAGAGTGATTGGGTGTTGTTGCCATCAAGTCCAAAGGGGGAAATTGTTGGCATTATGATGCATCTAGTATACTTGATGGCAACCCACTCGTAGAAGAACAACTCACTTATATATATCTAGATGAATCTATAGAAGAGATATCAGATGTGACAGAATACATGGGATGCAAGATAGCTCAAAGGAATCAGATGACAGTTCTCAGTATGACAAGCTAGCTTTGCCATCAAGTCCAAAGGGGGAGATTGTCAGCATTATGATACAAGTGTTGTTCTTGATGGCAAGATGACAGATTATAGTGCAACGGGTCAGTAGCAAAGAATTGATGATCAGACTACAAAGAATGAAGAAAGAAGAGTATATACGCAGGTTCACTATATACCAAGTCGCGTACATATGCAGGTTATACACAGGTTCACTATGTACCAAGTCCGACATATACACAGGTTCACTATATACCAAGTAGGGTATACACGCATGTTATACATGCAGGTTCACTATATACAAAGGCGCGTATACACGTGGGACTGCTGATCAAAAACTGCAGATGCGTATGCACAGAAAAGCGTGTACATGTGGGAAAGCTTATTTTTGGGTCTGTGGTATTTAGACCTATGGTTTTGGTCCTTGGTATTGTGTTCGAAGCATTGAACCTAGGTATTGGGTCCCTAGTATTGGTTCTCAATGGTTTTGGACCATGGTATTGAGTAAGGCCTAAGACTATAAAAGGAGAAGAAGATATTTAGGCAAAGGTATTGAGAAAGTCTTGAATATATGATGAAGTATGAGATCTAGTATGCAGGTTATGGGTTCATGATGCTTTGCTTGATCTGAGCTAAGGAGGAATCTCAGCGGTTGATGGAGAACAAGATCTAAGGATAGATCGGGATCTAATGGCTTGGAATGAATCATCTCTATATGGTTTGATCATGTTTATTCTAGATCTGTATACTGATGCATGTAATGTTCTAATCTGGGTATAACTTATGTTTGAAATAGCTGCAACTAATGAATGAATATTTATAGATGTATACGCTGGTTGACTATGATATAAGCGCGTACATATGCAGGTTAGATATATCTAAGTAGCGTATACCATATGAGCTATGGTGCTTGAAGTTACAGGTGTTTTTGGTTGTTGATGAGTTCTGATGACTGTTTACTGGTGTCAATATTCTACATATTCAAATTAGTTGATCATGTTTAGCTTCAGTATTGATGGATGAGATCTATAATGGATCAGGATCAGAATGACTTATCTTTATGGATCTGATGAACTAGATCTCGTAGCTAACATATGTATTATCTTTGTATATGTAATGATCTGGGTATGTCTGAAGTCAGGAAGTGCAGCGAAGTTATGAATAAGTAATTAATGACATATATGCTGGTTCACTTTGGTGGAGTTGTGTATACACGCTGGTTCGGCACTTCAAAGTAGCGTATGCACTCTGATGCATGATTTTTTGATGATACAATTGGTTCTCAATATTTTTGTAGAGTTCAGTGTTTTGCTCTGTGTTCTGGTGACTGCCTTTTGTTGACAGGGTTTCTGTGATTCAGTATTGGGTGATTCAGAGATTGATGATGCTAGTGTTGATTGATTGTGTGCTTCAATGATATTAATGGGTCTAGTATGAAACATGGCCTTCATATTATTGTGTTGTGCTTCAAGAGTATCCACTCTAAAAATTTATGAAACGAGGTACCTGGAGGAAGAAAGAGAAGGTTGTAGCCTTCTGTAGGTCGGCACCTACGTACTAGTACATCAGCTAGTACAAGAGCTAAGGGGGTGGTAGCTCCCTTCCAGTAGCAGCTGGAAAACGAGTAAAGGTTGGAGCATTTCAGTAGGCCGGCACCTACATACTAGTAAATGGATCGGCTAGTACAAGAGCTAAGGGGGTTATATCTCCCTCCTAGGAGTGTCTGGAGAACGAGAGAAGGTTGTAGCCTTCTGCAGGTAGAAGCATGTGTATTGGTATAAGACTGCACCAGTACAGAACTATTGTAAAAAGAAGTTTCTTATTAAAAAGAAGATTGAAACAACTTGCAGCAGGTGGTTTTCACCCACATTCGGTTTCCACCTTACCTCATGGTGTTCATGTGTGCTTCTTGTGTGTGATGATCTGTTCTATTTTACTGCTCCTGTTTACAATTCATATTGTTAATAATGTTCTAATGCACTCATTAAGGATCAACTAACTGAATCATAAGTTTACTGGATATACGCTTGCTGCATTACACATAGTTGCATATACACGCGGTTTGCCTTAACTGAAGTAGCGTATATCAATGGAAATGAAAAATTTATATTGATTTCATAATATTGATTCACCCCCCCTCTTATTATTATTTCTAACAAGGAATACCCCTCTCCTCTGTATCATGCATCTTACATAATTCGCAGGGTTACTCGTACTCACTCCATGGTTGTTCGCAGTTGTGTGTAGGTATTTTCCAATATCTACCCAGTTAATGAAGGCTTGGTCATCGTCCCTTAAGGGTTTAGGAGCTTACAACTTCCATGGTTATTTCCAAGTTGGAACATCTTACCTCTAGTGTATGAACATTTATCTATCAAATGATTAACTACTCGGCGACAGAAACTGAGCACTAATCCGAGCTTTAGGCCGAGACTTGTTTAGTTTTTGTTTTTAATTAATTAACTCTATAAAGGAATGGTGAAACATTGTGCAAGGCACATGCAAGGTTGTGAATGATAAAAACTTTGTCGACTGCGTGTTTTCCTGAGCAATTCCCTGTTATGCATCTTTTATTGCTAAGTTATACATTGGAATTCCTTTTTTCGGGGTTTTTGTTGTGTCGACTTGTCCATTTGTCATTTCCAGAATGGTTCGTTTGAATTTATTTTAACAGCGAATCACCTAGATTAGTTCTGTATTGGTTTTATCACATATTACTACGATTATCTCTACATTAATCCTATAGCATTTTACCAAATTTATTTCTACTATAACTTTGTAGCATTTTACCTAGACTATTTCTACTGTAACTTTGTAGCATTTTACATAGACTATTTCTACTGTAAATTTGTAGCATTTTACATAGACGATTTATGCTATAACTTTGTAACATAATACAAAGAATAATTCTACAGTAATATTGTAGTATTTCATACAGATTGTTTCCACTCCTTATTATAAAAAATGACTCTTACCGCTTTACGAGCGCATGAATGTTTATTTGTTATATGCAGTTATTTCTCCATACTTTACTAGTATTACTTGCAATCTTTCATGTATTGCCATAACATATTGTCTCCTATTTTTATTATGAATCTAGTAAATTCTATTCTCTATTCTCATGCATTTTCAAGGAATTTCTCTCATTAGTTTGTTCTATCACTCAAGTAATTTTCCACAGTCCAGCGTTAACCAATAATGAATTTTTTTTGTGTTAGTTATTTGTTCAATATTATCAAACGTGTAATCTACAATCCTTTCTAGAAAGTCTCTCCTCCTAGCCGCGAGCCTGACAATTACATCCACACCCTCCCCCAAGCACTTTATTCTATTCACATTTAAGATAATTCCAGCCACACTCAAGTACCTTGGGCCCCCGGACTGAGTGTCCCCCCTTAAGTCCTATACTTTTTACCGACTGTCTTTGAGTATTCTCCCACTAGTTTATTTCACCCAGCTCTAGGATATCTCCTAGATTCTTTTTCCCCATCTAAATCACCATTCAGGGCATACAGGTAATTGTCTTTTGTAACTGTCTCTTTTAATTAATGCAAACAATTTTTATTTTTGTTAAAGTATATGAACTCCTAATTATCAATAATTTAGGTAACCAAATATCTGTTTCTTGGCCTTCTAGCCTCACTCATTTATTATTTAACATCATAGGGTAAGAAAATTAAAGTAAACAATTGTAAAGATCAAACTTAGTAACCATAGTAATTTTTATGCATCTTGGGGTGTTACATCTCCCCCCCATACAAGGAAAATTGTCCGTGGTGTTCTTTCTACTTTTAGAAAATAACATCGGTAAGTTGTCTGCATAAATTCCTCCTTTTCTAAGGTGGCCTCATCTGGACCAAAGTGCTTCCACTCTACTTTAACCTTAGTGATGGCTCGCTTCCACAAGGTTGTTTCTCTCCAATCGAGAATACGAAGAGGTTCTTCCAGAAACTCTCCTTCTGGTTCAACATGCACATAAACAATTCACATTCACAACCTCTTTAAAATAGTCTATCCAAAACTCATATATTCTACTTAACCGATTACCTGAAAACTTTCCCAGTTAATGATATGCTGAGGATTATACACATTGTTTTAGCAATGACACATGGAAAACATTGTGGACCTGAATGTGGTTTGGTAACGCAAGCTTATAGGCTATCGGTCCAATCCATTCCAAGACTTGGAAAGGTCCATAGTATCGAGGTGCTAACTTACCATAACCCCTCCATTGTAAGGAACTTTTCTGGGGCTTTACTCTTAGA
Organism: Pinus tabuliformis; assembly: GCA_031772625.1. NCBI lineage: Eukaryota > Viridiplantae > Streptophyta > Pinopsida > Pinales > Pinaceae > Pinus > Pinus tabuliformis. The sequence goes on along the minus strand of CM062805.1, from coordinate 519,889,628 downwards.
TATATGTGATCTCCTTGTTGAAATTCTATGCATATCCTCTTTTCATCTGCATACATTTTTTGTCTATCTTGGGCAGCCCTTAGATTTTGTCCAACCTTATTAACATTCTTCTCCATTTCTTCTAGCATGTCGGGACCCAATGCTAGCTTATTAACAAGATTACTCCAATCTATGGGTACCCTACACCTTCTTCCATACAACACCTCAAAGGGGCTCATGCCGAGTGATTCATGATGTCCATTATTATACACAAATTCCACTAGGAGGAGATAGAATTGCCACTTATGGCGTTGTTGCATCACAAACATGTGTGGCATGTCCTCCAAAACTTGATTTAACCGTTCGGGTTTTCATCAGTTTGAGGATGGTAGGTAGTACTAAATTGGATATAGATATCAAATCCTTAAAAGAGAGTTTTCAAGAATGTGGATGTAAATTTTACATCTCTGTCAGAAATTACCACCCTGGGTATTCTGTGCGGATGAAAATTTTCCTTCATAAATATGTCTATGATTTCCATAGTTTTGTAAGTGGATTTCACAGGTATGAAGTGAGATGCTTTCCTTAATTTGTCTACTACCACCATAATTGAGTCATGCCCCTTCCTGATGCGAGGTAAGCCAATGATGAATTCTAGGGAGATGGCCTGCCATTTCCATTCCTAGATGGGCAATGGTTGCAACAAACCGACTAGATGCTAATGTTTTGCCTTCACCAGCTAACACTCCAAACATTTCGACAAGTATTTTGTAACATCCTTCCTTAACCTGGGCCAAAAATACCCTTTATTAAATGCTAAAAATAGCTTCTAATAACCTAGGTGGCCAACACATGGTTTCCTGTGAAACTCATCCAATACCAATTGCTTAACAGACTTTTGGTTATGAAAATAAATTTTGTCTTTGAAGGTAAGGAAATTATCGAAATATATTTCGAAATCTAATTTTTCCTTTTTCAAAAAATCTTCTTTTGTGTGTTGCCAATGAAAAGTGTACTTGGGATCTTAAAGAGACGCTTCATTTATGATTTTAGGGATGTTTGAGCATACTTGGATGATTTGGACCTCATAAATACAATGTACTTTCCTGCTCAAAGTGTCAACCACTTGATTTTCCTTCCCTTTAAGATGTTTCATTTGAAAATCGAACTCGCTTAAAAATGTTGTCCATTTGGCATGTCGAGCATTTAAGGTAGACTGGTTGAAGAAATTTGTAAGGCGGCTATGATCCGTTAACAACATAAATTTCTTCCCTAATAGGTAGTGTCGCCACATTTTAAGTGCATGCACTATCCCTATTAATTCAAGGTCATAAGCATAATATCGTTGTTCATACTCCTTCAATTTCTTTCATTTGTAAGCAATAATATTTCCTTCTTGTGTTAGTAGTCCACCAACACCTTATTTACTCGGATTTGTGCAAACCACGAAAGTATTTTCTGGATCTACTACCATTAACACGGGTGTAGTGGTAAGCAAGTGTTTTAGTCTTTCAACGCTTTGTTGACACTCAGCTGTCCATTGGAAAGTGTGTCCCTTTTTCTGTAAAGAGGTCATTGGGAAGGCAATTTTTGAAAATCCCTCGATGAACCATAGGTAGTACCTGGCCAAACACAGGAATGATATGATATCAGTGAGATTCTTAGAAGTTTTCCATTCCATAATGGATTTCATCTTCTCCGGGTCCACCACTATTCCACCTACTGATATAACGTGACCGAAGTATTGAATATGATCTCTGAAAATGTCACACTTGCTAAATTTAGAATATAACTCATTTTCCTGCAGAATTTGCAATACTATTCTCAGAGGTTCTTTATGCTCCTCTTGATTATTAGAGTATATTTAAATGTCACCAATGAGAATTAGTACAAATTTATCAAGATAGGGCTGGAAAATACCGTGCATCAAAATCATAAAGGTAGTTGGGGAATTTGTGAGGTCAAATGGCAACACCACGAACTCATAATGACCATAACGAGTGTGGAATCTAGTCTTGTAAATGTCCTCCTCCTTTATCTTTATTTGGTGACATCCAGATATTAAGTGGATTTTTGAGATTACTTTAGCTCCTTGCACTTGATCAAATAGATCATTGATACATGGTAAAGGATATTTATTCTTGATGGTTAATTTATTTAATTGACGATAATTGATGCATAATTTAAGGGTCCAATCTTTCTTTCCTACAAATAGTACGTGGGATCCCCAAGGGGACACACTAGGGCGAATATACTTTTTGTCTAGCAGCTCCTAAAGCTGCATTTTGAGTTCTGTTAACTCAGGTATACTCATGTGATAAGGGGCCCTACATATAGGGGCTTCACCTAGAATTAGTTCCATGGTGAAATCAATATCACGCTTTGGTGGTAAGCATGGAATGGATTCAGGAAATACATCAACAAATTCCTGAATGACAAGAATGTTTTCCAAGAAGTTCAATTAATTTTTGGTGTTTGTAAATCCCATTTGAATAGCATATATTTGAAAACCCTTCCTAATACATTTTCGAGCTAAATAGTAGTGATAGGACACAACTTCATATTGGTTTTAATTCCATGAAGTTCCTTCCTTTGACCTAATTCAAAAATAAAACTGACACTTATCTACTTGCAATCAACTAGGGACCAACATTTTTCCAACCAATCCATCTCAATTAAGATATCGCATGAACATATAGGAAGTATATTAAGGTCAACGTAAATGGTTTGTCCTAAAATGGTTAAGGGGCAACATTATGTTTTTGCAATTACCCTCCTTTTGGTCATGTTGGATAATTGAACATGCTATGGTTTTGGAAACTTACTGCTCTACACTTGACACTTTTCTACCACCTTAGGACCAACATAGCTTAAGCTAGCACTGGGATCAAACAAAACAGAGACAGGTTTCTTAGCAATCATACCTTCAAATTCGATCATGATAGGCTGATATTTTGCTTGGTGATTGTTGAGTGCAGCATTAATTCTGGGCATTCTCCTTGCCACTTCTCCAACTGTGGATGCTTCCTGCATATTTGATAGTTGTTTCGTCCTTTCCTTATGCACACAATTTTTGTAATAGTGGGGTTATCTGCATCCACAACATTGCAACGATGCCTTTTACTACTGGTCATTAACAGATTTATTAACTCCTTCTCACTATCTGTTTTCGGAATATGCAACTTTAGGCTGATTCCTTGCTCAGAATTTGTTGAGAGGTTTTTGCTATATATTTATATCGTTAGAAAAGTTTGGGTGTCTGCTTGGGATTAGGCTTTTGCTCTTCTTGTTCGACCCTCCTTTAGTTCCTTCATTTTTCTGTTTGACTTGCTAGTAGCAAATGTGGGCTTTCCGCACTGCATCATCCATTTTTTGGGGGTAGTCAAACTCAAGTTTTTCCTTCATAAAATTAGGTAGCCTACTGATGAAATGTTGAATTATGGCCTTTTCCTCTTGCATGTAAGGCACAAAACATATGAAGGAGGTGGATAATGTCACATATTCATCCATAGTTAAGGTTCCCAATCTTAACTCATGAAATTATTTTTCTTTATTGTCACAATAACGTTCAGTTAGATACTTATCTTTGAAATGCTTTAGGAATCCGTTCCATGTAACCTGCTCTTCGTCCATTTTCCTCACTGTTTCGATTTCTTCCCACCAAAGGGTAGCCTTACCCCTTAACTGATAAACTGTTAATCGTGCTTTCAGTTTATCGGTGTAATCATAAATCTAAAAATATTTGCTCATATCAACTAACCAAGCTTCTGCTCCCTCTTCAAATTCCCCTTTAAAGAGTGATAGTTTAATATTTTTAAATTCTCCTTGTAACTCAGATTTCTATCTTTTTGTTTTGGTTTGGTCGGAAACATTGTACGAGTGTCCTTCTTCGTCTTCCCTGTGTTTTTCAGCTGATTAGAGATTTTCCTCTCCATGTTGAGCCGTTGGGGTCTTCTCCATGTCTTTAGCACTCGGGTCTAGATGTCGTTGGTTCTGTTGATTGGACAGAGTTCTGATAATTTTCTCTTGTTCTAGACGTAGCTGTTCATTTTCTGTTCTTAAATTTGTCATCTCAACAGGCGGCTGCTGAACAGTTTCAAGTGAAACCACATTATCTTGAGAAGACTCCTCACCCAACTATATCCAAATATCAAGATTATCATTCACAAATGTTGTTTCTCATGGGCCGGATGGTCTTGGGATCCTCTGCATTCAGACCTTTTTTGTATTGATGCGGCCTCTGTGTTCAAACATATATTTAGTTAGTTAATTTGAAGAAATCATATCGATTGAGAATAGATATATATTTCCAAAAGAGTCTCAGTGTACGAACCTGAGCTCTGATACCATTTGTTGCAAATAAAAACCTTAAACTACCGAATATACATAAATAATAAATAAAAAAACTAATCCATAACTATAACCAACATTGAGAAGTGGATCATGTCATAAGATTACATAAATTAATAATGTGCAATTGAATTAAGTTCGTAAGCACTGGTCAACACTCATATATCTTTCGTGTGTGTCATTACTTTACACAGTTAACATTTTATATAGGGTGGTTAATATTTAATGTGCACATGGACTCTGGCGGGGTAGTCGTCCATGACGAGACCTTTGATAATTGGCCCTTGTACGCTGGAATACGCGGCATGCTGATAGCCGAGATTGCTGCATGTTTCCGTGAGCTCGTGACGATCCCTTGCAAGACCTGTCTTGTTTCATGTCTGTTGATCTCTCCTAGGTGATAGAACGGTGGGGAGGGTTTAGGGTTTAACCCACTAACCAATTTTTCGCACCTGAAATATGGTAGAGTCATTGTTTTTGTCAGCCCTTGGTATCTTTCTACTCTGCAACGAAGTGTTCTGGTGAGGGTTTCAGGCCAGCACAAGATCCTTCTATGGTTTTCCATAGGCGTTATTGTCAATCCTGCGAAGGTAGGAAACCCCGACAACCTCAAATTACATTATTTCGATTATGTTCATTATGTGAGCTCATCTTCCGCTTTGGACCTCTGCCTGGTGTCGAGTTTGATTGATTGGCTCCACTATCCATGGTGGCTTGATGGTCTTCCATTACTTTGGAAAATTCTTTGTTGTGACAATCCTTCTTGAAAGGTAAGACAACATACTACAAAGTTTTCTTCGAGTTGTTTATAGATTCTCTATTCCAAATTTGTTTAATGATGATATTTATTGTGTTATAGGTAGGATTCTCAATGCTGAAACCCTCCATTTTCACGTAAGGAATAACCTTCTTCTCGGCGTCGTGCATCTTACATATTTCGTTGGGTTAATCTCATACTAACTCCATGGTTGTTGTCAGTTATGTGCAGGTATTTTCCAATATCTACCGAGTTAATTAAGGCTTGGACAACGTCCCTTAAGGGTTTAGGAGGTTACAGATTCCATGGTTATTTCAAGGTTGGAACATCTTACCTTTGGTGTATGAACATTTAGCTATTTGATGATTAACTACTCAGTGACAAGAACTCAATACCAAGCCAATCTTTACATCAAGACTTGTTTAGTTTTTGTTATTAATTAATTAACCGTGTGAAGGAATGGTAAAACACTGTGCACGACACATGAAAGGTTATGAACGGTCAACACTTGGTCAACTACAAGTTTTCCTGAGCATTTCTCTATTACTCCTATATTGTAGCTAAGTTATACACTAGAAGGTCTTTTTTGGGGTTCTTTCTCATGTCGACAACTTCAGGTTGTTGAGCCATTCTGTTATGTAGCAGTTTTATTTAAGTTATTACTTGAGTGAAATATATTTACCTCAAATCAATTCATCTCATTAATGGAATGAAAGTGTAGTTATTTTATCTATGTTTTAATGGTGGACCGAGATTACCTCTGCTTCCTTGCTCAAGGTAGTAGTAGTTTAGCGAGTTTATCTTAGCTATTCTACTTGTTCATTTGGCAACGGTTTATGTTTATTTTTTTTACAGTTAATCACCTAGATTAGTTCTGTATTGATTTTATCACATATTACTCTGATTATCTCTACAACAATCCTATAGAATTTTACACAGATTATTTCTACTATAACTTTTTAACATTTTACCTTGACTATTTCTACTATAAGTTTGTAGCATTTTACATAGACGATTTCTAGTGTACCTTTGTAACATAATACATAGATTAATTCTACAATGATATTGTAGTATTTCATGCAAATTGTTTCCATTGCTTATTATAAAAAATGACTCTTACTGCTTTACGAGTGCATGAATGTTTATATGTTATATGAAGTTATTTCTCCATACTTTACTAGCATTACTTGCTATCTTTCATGTATTGCCATAACATACTGTCTACTATTTTTATTATGAGTCTAGTAAATTATATTCTTTATTCTGATGCATTTTCAAGGAATTTCTCTCATTAGTTTGTTCTATCACTTTAGTAATTTTCCAGAGTCCAGCATTAACCAAAAATGATTGTTTTTGTGTGTTAATTATCTATTTAATATTAACAAACATGCAATCTACAATCATTTCTCGAAAGTCTCTCCTGCGAGCCTGGAAATTACGTCCACACCCTCCCACGAGCACTTTATTCTCTTCACAGTTAAGATAGTTCCAGCCACAATCAAGTATCTTTGAGTATTCTCCCACTGGTTTATTCCACCCACCTCTAGGATATCTCCTCGACTATTTTTCACCAGCTAAATCTCCCTTCAGGGCAGATGGGTAACTATCCTTCTGGTTCGACCTGCATATAAACAATTCATAGCTTAACCTCTTCAAAACAGTCTATCTAAAAGTCATATATTCTACTTAAGCGATTACCTGAATATTTACCCATTTAAGAATATGCTTAGGATTGTACACATACCTTTTTAGCAAGGACACATGGAAACCATTGTGGACCCAAATGTGTCTTGGTAATGCAAGCTTATAGGCTACTGACCCAATCCATTCCAAGACTTGTAAAGGTCCATAGTACCAGGGTGATAAATTAGCACATACCCTAAACTGTAAGTAATTTTTCTGGGGCTTTACGATATACGTGATCTCCTAGATGAAATTCTCTATATATTCTCTTTCAATCTGCATACATTTTTTCCTATCTTGGGCATCCCTTAGATTTTGTCGAACCTTCTTAACTGTCTCCTCCATTTCTTCTAGGATGTCATGACCCAATGATAGCTTATTAACTGGATTATTACAATTTATGGGTTGTCTTGAAATGGTTATGGGGCAACGTTCTATTTTTGCAATTACCCTTCTTTTGGTCCCGGTGGCTAATTGAACTAGCCATGGTTTTGGAAACTTACTTCTCTGCAGTAGACACTTTTCTACCACCTTTGGACCAACATAGCTTAAGCTAGCACTAGGATCAAATAAAACAGACACAGGTTTCTTAGCAATTATACCTTCACATTCGATCATGGTGAGATGGTATTCTGCTTGGTGATCATTGAGAGCAGCATTAATTTTGGGCATGGTCCTTGCCATTTCTCCAACCGTGGATGTTTCCTGCATATTTGATAGTTGTTTCGTCCTTGTCTTATGCATACATTTTTTGTAATAGTGGGGTCCTCCACATCCCCATCATTGCAGCAACGGTTTTGACTGCTCATCATTAACAAATTTAATAACTCCTCACTGACTGTTTTCAGAATATGCAGCTTTGGGCTGATTCCTTGCTTGGAATTTGCTGAGAGCTTTTTGCTGTATATTTCTGTCATTAGAAAATTTTCGGTTTCTGCTTGGGATGAGGCTTCTGCTCTTCCTGTTTGACCCTACTTTAGGTCCTACATTTATCTGCTTGATTTTTTGGTAGAAGATGCGGGATTTCCGCACTGTATTATCCATTGTTTTAGGGTAGTCAAACTCAAGTTTCTCCTTCATAAAATTAGATATGCTACTGATGAAGTGTTGAATTTTGGCCTTTTCCTCTTTCATATAAGGCACATAGCGAAGCAAGGAGGTGAATTGCGTCACACATTCTTCCATGGTTAAGGTTGACAATCTTAACTCGTGAAATTATTTTTAAGGTTCACAATCTTAACTCGTGAAATTATTTCTCTTTTTCATGATAATAATGTTTATTTAGATACTTATCTTTGAAATTCTTTTGGAATTCATTCCATGTAACCTCCTCTTCGTCAATTTTCCTCACTGCTTTGATTTCTTCCCACCAAAGGGTAGCCTTACCCCTTAATTGATCAACTCCTAATCGTGCTTTCAGTTTATCTGTGTAATAATAAATCTGAAAATATTTTCTCATATCATCTAACCAAGCTTCCACTCCCTCCTCAAATTCCCCTTCAAAGAGTGACAATTTAATATTTTTAAATTCTCCTTGTAATTCAAATTTTTGTCTTTTTGTTTTAAGTTGGTTGGAAACATTGTTGGGAATCCTTATTCACCTTCCCCATTCTTTTTCAGTTGACTCAACATTTTCCTCTCCATGCTAAGCCGTTGGGGTCTTCTCCCTGTCTTTACCACTCATGTGTGGATGTCGCTGGTTCTATCGATTGGACATAATTATGAAAATTTTCTCATGTTCTAGACATAGTCGTTCATTATCTATTCTTAAATTTGTCATCTCAGCACGCAACTGTTGAATAGTTTTAAGTAAAACCACATTAGATTGATGAGACTCCTTGCTTAGCTGTATCCAAATATCAGGATTAGAATTCACATACGTTTTTTCTGGTTAATTTAAAGAAATCACATCCATTTCGAATATATATATATATATATATATATATATATATATATATATATATATATATATGTATATATGTATATGTATATATGTATATGTATATGTATATGTATATGTATATGTATATGTATATATATATATATATATATATATATATATATATATATATATATATATATATATATATATATATATATATATTTCCTAAAGAGTCTCAGTGTATGAACCTCAACGCTCATACCATTTGTAGCAACTAAAAATCTTAAACTATCAAATATTCATAAATAATAATAATAATAAAAATTTAATCCATAATTATAACCGGAATTTAGAATTGGATCCTGTCGTAAGATTACAAAAATTATTTATGTGAAATTGAGTTAAGTCCGTAAGTACCGGACAACAGTCATATTTTTCATGTGTGTCATTCCTTTACGTAGTTAGCAATGTATATATGGTGGTTAATATTTAATGCGCACATAGCCTCCGGTGGGGTAGCTGCCCCTGACTAGGCCATTGATAATTTGCCCTTGTATGCTGGAATATGTGGCATGCTCATAGCCAAGATTGTTGCATGTGTTTGCTAGCTCGTGAAGATCCCTTAACTGGATTATTCTAATTGATGGGTTGTCTTGAAATGGTTATGGCCCAATGTTCTATTTTTGCAATTACCCTTCTTTTGGTCCCGGTGGCTAATTGAACTAGCAATGGTTTTGGAAACTTACTTCTCTGCAGTAAACACCTTTCTACCACCTTTGGACCAACATAGCTTAAGCTAGCACTAGGATCAAATAAAATAGACACAGGTTTCTTAGCAATTATACCTTCACATTCGATCATGGTGAGATGGTATTCTGCTTGGTGATCATTGAGAGCAGCATTAATTTTGGGCATGGTCCTTGCCGTTTCTCCAATCGTGGATGTTTCCTGCATATTTGATAGTTGTTTCGTCCTTGTCTTATGCATACATTTTTTGTAATAGTGGGGTCCTCCACATCCCCATCATTGCAGCAACGGTTTTGACTGCTCGTCATTAACAAATTTAATAACTCCTCACTGACTGTTTTCAGAATATGCAGCTTTGGGTTGATTCCTTGCTCGGAATTTGCTGAGAGGTTTTTGCTGTATATTTCTGTCATTAGAAAATTTTGGGTTTCTGCTTGGGATGAGGCTTCTGCTCTTCCTGTTTGACCCTACTTTAGGTCCTACATTTTTCTGCTTGATTTTTTGGTAGAAGATGCGGGATTTCCGCACTGTATTATCCATTGTTTTAGGGTAGTCAAACTCAAGTTTCTCCTTCATAAAATTAGATATGCTACTGATGAAGCGTTGAATTTTGGCCTTTTCCTCTTTCATATAAGGCACATAGCGAAGCAAGGAGGTGAATTGCATCACACATTCATCCATGGTTAAGGTTCACAATCTTAACTTGTGAAATTATTTTTAAGGTTCACAATCTTAACTCGTGAAATTATTTCTCTTTTTCATGATAATAATGTTTATTTAGATACTTATCTTTGAAATGCTTTTCGAATTCATTCCATGTAACCTCCTCTTCGTCAATTTTCCTCATTGCTTTGATTTCTTCCCACCAAAGGGTAACCTTACCCCTTAATTGATCAACTCCTAATCGTGCTTTCATTTTATCTGTGTAATAATAAATCTGAAAATATTTTCTCATATCATCTAGCCAATCTTCCACTCCCTCCTCAAATTCCCCTTCAAAGAGTGACGGTTTAATATTTTTAAATTCTCCTTGTAATTCAAATTTTTGTCTTTTTGTTTTACGTTGGTTGGAAACATTGTTGGGAATCCTTATTCACCTTCCCCATTCTTTTTCAGTTGACTCAACATTTTCCTCTCCATGCTAAGCTTTTGGGGTCTTCTCCCTGTCTTCACCACTCATGTGTGGATGTCGATGGTTCTATCGATTGGACGGAATTATGAAAATTTTCTCCTGTTCTAGACATAGTCGTTCATTATCTATTCTTAAATTTGTCATCTCAACACACAACTGTTGATCAGTTTTAAGTAAAACCGCATTAGATTGATGAGACACCTTGCTTAGCTGTATCCAAATATCAGGATTAGCATTCACATACGTTGTTTCTGGTGGATCGGGTGGTCCTGGGCTCCCCTGTATTGTGACCCTTTTTGTGTTGATGTGGTCTATGTGTTCACACATAGATATGCTTAGTTAATTTAAAGAAATCACATCCATTTCAAAGATTTTTAGTTGCTACAAATGGTATGAGCGTTGAGGTTCATACACTGAGACTCTTTAGGAAATATATATATACATACATATATATATGTATATATATATGTATATATATATATATGTATATATATATAGATATATATATGTATATATATATATATATATATATATATATATATGTACATATATACATATATGTATATATGTATATATATATATACATATATATATATATATATATATATACATATATATATATATATATATATATACATATATATATATATATATATATATATATATATATATATACATATATATATATATATACATATATATATATATATATATATATATATATATATATATATATATATATATATATATATATATATATATATATATATATATATATATATATATATTTCCTAAAGAGTCTCAGTGTATGAACCTCAACGCTCATACCATTTGTAGCAACTAAAAATCTTAAACTATCAAATATTCATAAATAATAATAATAATAAAAATTTAATCCACAACTATAACCGGCATTTAGAATTGGATCTTGTCGTAAGATTACAAAAATTATTTATGTGAAATTGAATTAAGTCCGTAAGTACGGGACAACAGTCATATTTTTCATGTGTGTCATTCCTTTACGTAGTTAGCAATGTATATATGGTGGTTAATATTTAATGCGCACATAGCCTCCGGTGGGGTAGCTGCCCCTGACTAGACCATTGATAATTTTCCCTTGTATGCTAGAACACGTGGCATGCTGATAGCCAAGATTGTTGCATGTGTTTGCTAGCTCGTGAAGATCCCTTCCAATGCCTCTCTTGTTTCATACCTTTTGATCTCTCCTAAGCGATCCAATGGTGGGGAGGGTTTAGGGTTTAACCCCCTAACCAATTTTTCGTGTGTGGTAGATGGTAGAGTCATGGTTGTCGTTGACCCTTCGTATCTTGTTGCTCTACAACAAAACCTTTTGGTGAGGGTTTCAGGTGGGCACACGATCCTTTTGTGGTTTTCCATGGATGTTATGGTCAATCTTGCGAAGCCACATAACCCCAACTACCACACATTACATTATTTCGATTATTCTCATTGTGTGAGTTTGTATTTCGCTTTGGACCTCCCCTCGTGTCAAGTTTGATTGATTGCCTCCACTGTCGAGGGTGGCTCGATGGTCTGCCGTTACTGCGGAAAATGCTCTGCTCAGACAATCCTTTTCGGAAGGTAAGCCCATAGACCACAAAGTTTTCTTCTCGTTGTTTATAGATTCGCTGTTTCAAATTTATTTAATGATGAGATTTATTGTGTTGCACGTAGGCTCCTCGATGTGGAAACCCTAGAGTTTCACGTGAGGAACACTCCTCTTCTCGGCATCATGGATCTTACATATTTTCGAGTGTTAATCTCATACTCACTCCATGGTTGTTGGTGGTTGTGTGCAGGTATTTTCCAATACTTGCTGAGTTAATTAAGGCTTGGACATTGTACCTTAAGGGTTTATGAGCTTACGGCTTCCATGGTTCTTTCGAGGTTGGATTATCATACCTTTGGTGTATGAACATTTAGCTATCAAATGATTAACTACTCGGCGACAATAACTAAGTACCAAGCGGATCTTTACGCCAAGACTTGTTTATTTTTTGTTTTTAATTAATTAACTGTGTAAAGGAATGGTCAATCCCTATGCACCACACATGCAAGGCTGTGAAAGATCAACATTTGGTCGAGTGCAAGTTTTCGTGAACAATTCTTTGTTATGCATGTTTTATAGCTAAGTTATACACTCGAAGGCCTTTTTTGGGGATTTTTGTCATGTCGACAAATTGCTCTTGAGCCGTTCTATTATGTAGCACTTTCCTTTAAGTTATTACTCGAGTGAAATATATTTATATAAACTTAATTAAAGTGTAGTTATTTTATCTGTGTTTTAATGGTGGACCAAGATTACCTCTGCTTCCTTGCTCAAGGTAGTAATATTTTAGCAATTTTATCTTAGCCCTTCTACTTGTGTGTTTGGGATTTCAGAAAGGTTGTTTTTAAAGTTGTTTTACAGTGAACCGCCTAGATTACTTCTGTATTGATTTTATGACATATTACTCTGATTATATCTACAGTTATCCTGTAGCATTTTACACAAATTATTTCTACTGTAACTTTCTAGCATTGGGCCAAAGCCATACAAATTAGATAATATTAATAAAAAAAATTGCTACCTTTGTAATGTGAGGAAAAAGTAAAAAATACTTACCACACCTTTTATTAGCCAAATTTATTATTACAAATATTTCATTTTAATAGTTTTTAATTAAAATTTCAATTATTTAAATTCTATCTAATAATAATTAATGAAATTTTCAATATAAATTATTTTCCCATCTAAACTACCATAACAAAGCCATACAAATTCAATAATTTTAACAAGAACTTGTGTCAAGGATGCTCATTTTTAAACTAGGCCAACACCATTATCATTACTCCAATAATTACTTTAGGGGGATTAAAAGAAAATTACCACCCATTTTATTGGCCAAATTTATGATTAAAAATGTTTTATTTTAATATTATTCATATTCTAGGTCACAATAATCAATGAAATTTTAAATGTAAATTGTATTAGCATCTAAAACATTGCACGAAAGTCATACAAATTCAATAATTACATTACTACACTCAACATTATATAATGCATTACCAAACTCGTGCAAATGAGCCAAATTTATTATTACAAATGTTTAGTTTTAGTGTTTTTTAATTAAAACTTCAATCACCATCTTAGTTTGGTTAGTGCTCATTTTATTAGCTAAATTTATTATTACACATGTTTCATTTTGGTATTTTTCTTTCAAATCTAAAATTTGAATTATTCAAATTTTGAGTAGAAAATGAAAATTTAATTCTCTCAATTAAGCTCTTCTACTATCAAGCATTCAAGAAGTCGTGATGATGGATCGTGGTTGGGATTTGAAACGTTGACAGAAAATGGTTTTTATTGTGGATTCTCGAGTAACTAAGTCAAAAGAGAATTTAAATGTAAATTGTTATCATAAAAAATCAATAATTTTGATAAAATGTGGTGGGAGAGATGCTCATGTTGAAACTGGGTCCACACCAATGTGATGGGAGAGAAAAGTCTTCCCACGAATTTTATTAGGCAAACTGTTTATTAAAAATGTTTGACTTTAATATTTTTTTAGAGTGAAATTTGAATTATTGGAATTCTATTTATATTCTATCTTACCAAACAAACAAACATGAATACAATATAATCTATGAATAATATCATAATTAGCAAATTAAAATAGTAATTTTTAGTTTTATTTGACCAAATCAACATAATATTATATTACATTAAAAAAGGAAACAATTAATATTGGGCTCTAGTAATTTATATTTTTATTTGACCAAATCAACATAATATTACATTAGGTAAAGAACAATTTTTATTTACATTACCAAGCCCTAGTAATTTTTATTTGACCAAATCAACATAATATTAGGTTTTTATTTTTATTTTTATTTGACCAAATCAACATAATATTATATTAGATAAGTATCAATTTTTATTTACATTATGACACTCACCATTACATAAGGCATTACCTTACATAACCTTCATTCTTAAAATAATATGGAAATTTTCAAACAAAGGGTTGAAATATAACAACAATAATAAAAAAAAGTCAATCCATTTTATTAAATTAATTTTTTTAGGTAGATATTATGAAAATTTTCAAACAAATAGTTGAAATATAACCACATTAATAATAAAATTAAACCCGTTTTATTAGATTAAAAAATTCTGTAAAACGATGTTTGTAAAATGTGAACCCCAAAATTTCTGTTTACGTTAATATGATATTGTTATAAAAATTATGATTTATGATTTTTAATTGAAATTTACAAAAATAACCCATCGGGGGAATCCAAGGAATTAAAAAATTATAATGAAATCCGAAAGCTCCCTAAAGTTCTCATAGCGAACCATGCCCACCACACTCCGGCTCCGTTACTTTTTCATTACGTTAATGTGAGATTAAATAAATGAACTTTAGTGGCAGGACAACTCCCAAAAATGGTCACCGAGGGACTCCTCGGGCTCAACGATGCTCATGAGCCTCATATCAATTAACGAACACTTCATTCATATGCGCGGCCCCAGAACCTAGCCTTACACAATATAAATACAAGAAGGTTGGGATCAGCCTTTTATATCGTATCAGCCCTAGCCTTACACAATATAAATACAAGAAGGTTGGGATCAGCCTTTTATATCGTATCATATCAGCCTGTTTGGGGTTCAGCGCGCAGTGTTGTGAAACCTTCAGATCACTAAGTAAACAGTTGGCGGCTTTGGTTTCAAAATGACGAGGAGCAGTGGAAGTATCTTGAACGTGGAGGAAGGATGCGCTATTGCCAAAAGGGCCGTGAAAGACAATAGGGTTGATCTGGAAGAAGGTTGGGCTTTTATTTATAAAGCTATCCTACAGCTAAGAACCCGGTTGGAGGGAGATCTCAACTTTAATGTGACAGCGGAAGAGAGAGCGGTTATTTACAGTATCGTCTACAATCTGTGCAAAACTCGCCTTGACAAAGAACAACTCTATGATAGATACGGGGATTCCATGAAAGAGTACATCACCTCAATGGTTTCACCGGCTTTGAGGGAACAGAATGATGATGAGGAGTTGTTGTTGAGAGAAGTTGTGAAACGCTGGAAAATTTACAAGGCGATGCTACATTGGATGGACATTTTCTTCGAATATTTGGATCGCGTGTTCACCCAAAGGTATCCCTCCGTTATTTCAGTCAGAAAAGTTGGAATCATGTACTTCCGAGACCTGGTTTTTCTGGAAATGCGAATGAATGTGAAGAATGCGGTGATTGTTCTCATTGACGAAGAGCGTGAAGGAGAGCCAAGAAATGATACTCTTTTGAAGGATGTTGTGGCCATTTTTCTTGACCTTGAAATTGAAATGGATTTGTATACAAATGATTTTGAAGTGGCTATGTTGGAACAAACTGGAGCTTTCTATTCTCAGAAGGCTGCTTCATGGATTTTAGAAAATTCCTATACCGACTATATGTCAAGGGTGAATGAATCTCTCATACGCGAGAAGGAAATAGTTGCCAGATATTTGCATAGGAGCAGCGAGCAAAAGGTATTAGACAAAGTAAAACATGTACTGTTTTCCCATTACATGACACATTTTCTTGAGGATGAAAATTCAGGATGCCTTGCGTTGCTCAGGGAACATAGATATACAGATATTTTGATGATGGGGAGGCTATTTGATAGTGTACCTAATGGTTGGGACTCAATTGCAAATATTTTTAGACAACATCTTTTTAGTGAAGTAACACCACCGGTTCAACAGGCTGAAGATATTGTAAAGCAGACGGCAGGGAAAAAGGATAAACGTTTATTGTTGCAGGAAGTGGCTGCATTTGTGAGGAAGGTTATAGAACTACGTGACCAGTATACTAAATCTGTTGTCGAGGACACTATTTTTTCTGGGGTTTTGAAACAAGTATTTGGGGTGTTCTGTAATAAGGAATTTGGAGGAAGTACTAGTGCAGAATGGCTGGCTACACTATGTGATACTGTACTTGAAGAGGATAGCAGTCACGAAAAGTTGAGCGGGGATGATATAATTGAAAATGTGGTGGAATTTCTGGAGTATATTTGGGATAAAACTCTGTTTGCTGAATTCTACCAGGGAAAACTAACTCGTAGAATTTTGTTCCGCAAAAGTGTAAATGTTGGTCATGAGCAGAGCATATTGTCAAAGCTAAAACAGAAATATGGCCATCAATTAATGTCAAAGGTTGCTGGCATGCTTACGGATTCGACAAGATCCCAAGAGAGACAGAGTAATTTCGAAAACTATCTAGACAAGAATAGAAATCTCCATCTTGGAATAGAGTTTACTGTTACAGTGTTGACACCAAGATTTTGGCCAACATACAAGTGTCCCCAGATTAATTTACCTCCGGAGATGGTTAAATGTGTTGAAGTATTTAAAGAGTACTATTCTATAGAAGCCCAACAGCGGAAACTTAAATGGATATATTCCTTGTGATCCTGTAATATAATTGGTAAGTTTCAGAGAAGATCAATAAAAATGATAGCAACAACTTGCCAAACAGCCATATTATTGTTGTTCAATGCATCTGAAAGGTTGAGTTATTTTGACATCAAAAGGAAGTTGAATTTGGAGGAGGAAGAAATTGATGGACTTCTATATTCACTAGCCTGTGACAAGTACAAAATTCTTCAGAAGATTCCAGATGCAACCACCTTAACTACATCAGATAATTTTAAAATCAATTTTAATTTTACAGATAGAACAGGGAAGATAAAACTGCCAATGCCACAGAAGAAAAAATCATCCCAGGATATTCAACAAGACAGACGTTTTCTTATTGATGCATCCATAGTACGGATTATGAAGGCAAAAAAGGTTTTACAATACCAAAGACTTGTGAGTGAATGTGCTCAGGAACTTGAAGGGCTATTCAAGTTAGATTTCACGGAATTTGAAACGCGGATTGAAGATTTGATTGGGAGGGAGTTCTTGGAACGAGATGAAGAAGAGGTAGATTTGCTGATATATGTACCATGAAGCCTATGCAAGTAGAAGGGAAAAGGTTGGATATAGTTTCTTTTTTCTATCATTTAGTGTTCTTTCAAGGTTTCTAAACAGTTTTATGTAGGTATATTATTAATGTTTATGAGAATGCTATATGGAGTAACTGTGATTCCATATAGTAATTGTATTGGATTATGAGGTTATAATATTATTGGATGATTTTTCTGCAACAAAGGTTTATTATTTTGTTTAGTTTTGTTTTATTTTATTTCCTCATATTTTATGTGTAAATAATTTCTCCTATCCAGTTTCCTAGTTCCCATGATTATATATTGTTAGTATCATAAGAGAAAATGTGGTCATGGAATTTTAAAATCAAGGCTTGATTTTAATTTGTGATTCAAAATATCATGGGGAACTCTTGTGGAATCCTATTTGTTTATCTCCCAATTATATTGTAGTAGGATATCCTAGCATTAGAAGTAGAGACATTGTCACATTTCATAATTCCTGTTATAATACATGCTTGATAGATCCATAGTTAAGATGGATCTAGACTGGTTCCAATTGCCTGCACTCATACAAAATTTGTTGAATATGTAATTATTTTGATCATTTTAAATATGTTAAAGATGGATAATGGTCATTTTAATTTTAAATTTGATCAAGGCTTTTAATAACTTGAATGAAGAAATAAATTTTTTGAATGGATGATAGCAAATCTGAATAATAATCATCTAGGCAATTACAAATAGTGTTCATTGTGATCAATCTCAAACTATTCTATTTTATTGTTGTTATTGTCACATATGTTAGTTTTTCCTTCTTTTCATATGAAAATTGTTATTGAAATCATACATCATTCAATTGTTTAACTTCAGCTATTGTAGTGTTTGTGGTTGTCTTTTATTTTATGTAAAATTTCTTCTACATCTCATTCTCTAGTCAGTGCAAGCCCCAACATTGTAATACAATCAAACACTATGGCCCATCATACATTAAACTCATCAGAAATTGAATCAAACAGCTACAATATCATCCACAATTTGCATATAAAAGCCCTTCAACACACTGAATCACAACCAATCCACCTACTCATACGTCCAACACTAAATGCAAGCTCTCCAACACAATCTCTATAACACAACCTCAAACAATACATTATCCCATCAACTAAGTACAATCTACACACTTGAATCAAACTCATCAAACAATCACCAATGTGCATGCATGTGCTACACAATCTCAACCTAAATATCCTCAACCAAATCAAACCTGTAAACCACACATAATGGAAATACTATTTACCATACAAAAACTTAAGCAGAAATTGAGAACTCAATATACTGAAGCTAGAAAAATGAACTCTCCAATAAAACCCTTGCAACATAAGTGCATCATTACTATAAACTCTGATATAAAACTGCAATTCCTACATTGATGTCTCTTCTCTCCATATTAGCGCCAACTAGGAGACATGATATGCAACAAAAATATATTAGCCATGTATATATTTTGTAGCTCCACCATCCTCTGAAATATGCTCCAATAATAAGCTCTTAAATGCTCTCTATCTCTTCACTCTTGTAGAAAGCACACTCTCTCAATCACTGAAAAAAATAATAAAAACATTTGAGGTGCACACTGGTCCTATAGTCATAGCCACACCCTTACCATTAGCATACAGAGTGAAATCCTCAAACTTGAATCTCTTCTTTTGCTAGCATCCTTAGTCATATGATAGTCAATTACAAGTAGTTTATTGTTAAAAGAAGCTAACCATCTAAGTGATTGAACACTTTATTTAAGATCATAGTTCAATAATGATTGAATTACTAAACTCAATTCATCTCATTAATGGAATGAAAGTGTAGTTATTTTATCTATGATTTAATGGTGGACCTACATTACCTCTTCTTCATTGCTCAAGGTAGTAGTAGTTTAGCTAGTTTATCTTAGCATTTTATACATATTATTTATAGTGTAGCTTTGTAGCATTTTACCTAGACTATTTCTAGTGTACCTTTGTAGCATTTTACATAGAATATTTCTACTGTAACTTTGTAACATAATACACATATTAATTCTACAGTAATCTTGTAGTATTTCATACAGATTGTTTCCACTCATTATAAAAAATGACCCTTACCTCTTTAAGAGCTCGTGAATGTTTATCTTTTATATGTAGCTATTTCTCCATACTTTACTAATATTAATTGCTATCTTTCATGTATTGCCATAATATGCTGTCTACTATTTTTATTATGAATCTGGTAAATTCTATTCTCTATTTTGATCCATTTTCAAGGAATTTCTCTCATTAGTTTGTTCTATCACTTAAGTAATTTTCCACAGTCCAACATTAACCAATAATGAAAGCTTTTTGTGTTAGTTATTTATTCAATATTAAAAAAAGTATAATCTACAATCCTTTCTCGAAAGTCTCTCCTACCACTCCTTAAGATAATTCCAGCCACACTACAGATTGTCTTTGAGTATTCTCCCAATGGTTTATTCCACCCATCTCTAGGATGTCTCCTTGATTCTTTTCCCCATCTAAATCTCCCTTCATGACAGATGGGTAACTGTCTTTTGTAACTCTTTATTTTAATTAATGCAAACAATTTCTATTTTTGTTAAAGTATGTGAACTCCTAATTACTAATAATTTAGGTAAACAAATATATGTTTCTTGGTCTTCCACATCATTCATTTATTATTTAACATCATAGGTAAGAAAATTAAATTAATAAATGGTAAAGATCAAACTTAGTAACCACAGTAATTTTTGTGCATCTTTGGGTGTTACGTCTCCCCCTCCCATATGAGGAACACCATCCCTCATGTTCTTTGTACTTTCAAAAAATAAAGTGAGATAAGCTTTCTTCATAAATTCATCATCTTCCTAGGTAGCCTCATCGAGGCCAAAGTGCTTCCACTCCACTTTAACTTGTGTGATGGCTCACTTCCACAAAGTGGTTTCTCTTGGATTGAGAATAAAGAGAGGTTTTGCTAGACGTTCTCCTTCTCATTCGAATGGCACATAAACAATTCAATATTCTACTTAACCAATTACCAGACTATATGTTGAGGATTGTACACATACTTTTTTAGCAAGCACACATGGAAAACATTGTGGACTTGAATGTGGCTTGGTAACGCAAGTTTATAGGCTATTGACCCAATCCATTCCAATACTTGGAAAGGTCCATAGTACCGGGGTGCTAACTTAGCGCAACCCCTAAATTGTAAGAAACTTTTCTAGGGCTTTACTCTTAGATATACGTGATCTCATTGATGAAATTCTTTGTATATCCTCTTTATATGTGCATACTTTTTCTGCCTTTCGTGGGCAGCCCTTAGATTTTGTCGAACCTTATTTGCACCTTATTTGCAGTCTCCTCCATTTCTTATAGCATGTGAGGACCCAATGATAGCTTATTAACTAGATTATTCCAATCTATGGGTTGTCCTAAAATGGTTATGGGGAAACGTTCTATTTTTGCAATTACCCTTCTTTTGTTCATGGTGGCTAATTGAACTAGCCATGGTTTTGGAAACTCACTTCTTTACAGTTGACACTTTTCTACCACCTTAGGACCAGCATAGCTTAAGCTAGCACCGGGATCAAATAAAACAGAGACAGGTTTTTTTAGAAATTATACCTTCACATTTGATCATGGTGAGATGATATTCTCATTGATGATCAATGAGACCATCATTAATTTTGGGCATGCCCCTTGCCACTTCTGCAACCATGGATGCTTCTTGCATATTTGATAGTTGTTTCGTCCATGCCTTGTGTAGACAATTTTTGTAATAGTGTGGTTCTCCGCATCCCCATCATTACAACGGCAATTTTGAATACTCATCATTAAGAGACTTAATAACTCCTTCTCACTGTGTGTTTTCAGAATATGCAGCTTTGGTCTGATTCCTTGCTCGGAATTTGCTTAGAGGTTTTTGCTCTATATTTATGTCATTAGAAAATTTTGGGTTTTTGCTTGGGATCACGCTTTTTCTCTTCCTGTTCGACCCTCCTTTAGCTCCTACATTTTTCTTCTCGATTTTCTGGTAGAAGATGCGGGTTTTCCGCAGTGCATCATCCATCTTTTTGGGGTAGTCAAACTCAAGTTTGTCCTTCATAAAATTAGATATGCTACTAATGAAGCGCTGAATTTTGACCTTTTCCTCTTGCATATAAGGCACATAGTGCAACAAGGAGGTGAATCATGTCACATATTCATCCATGGTTAAGGTTTCGAATCTTAACTCGTCAAATTATTTTTCTTTTTCATCATAATAACATTCAGTTAGATACTTATCTTTGAAATGATTTTGGAATTCGTTCCATGTAACCTCCTCTTCGTCAATTTTCCTCATTGTTTCATGATTAGCCATGTATATATTTTGTAGCTCCACCATCCTCTGAAATATGCTCCAAGAATAAGCTCTCATATGCTCTCTAACTCTTCACTCTTGTAGAAAACAAACTCTCTCAATCACTGAAAAAACTAATAAAAACATTTGAGGTGCACACATAGGCCTATAGTCATAGCCACACCCTTACCATTAGCATCCGATAGAGTGAAATCCTCAAACTTGAATATCTTCTTTTGCTGGCATCCTTAGTCATATGTTCAAAAACCTAAACACCTCAACAACCTCTTTGTGGATCAACACCTCTTCATCAAGTCAAGGACATGGAGGCCTAGTTGTCCAAACACCAGTGCATGGATCAACACCTCTACATTAGAACAAGATTTGGGCATCAAACCAATGATAAATAGACACAAATCATGATGGCTACCTGCATCAGGTTGACATCAATGATAATATGTATAGTACTACATCCTGTTGACATCAACCTGAACACTACAATTCCAACAGGTTTGAATGCAGAGTGACTAATAATTATGAATGATGGAAAATGAGAACAATGAGAATGTAGTCAATTACAAGTAGTTTATAGTTGCAAGAAGCTAACCATCTAAGTGATTGAACATTTTTTTAAGATCATAGTTCAATAATGATTGAATTACAGTAACACATAAGCTCAATTCATCTCATTAATGGAATGAAAGTGTAGTTATTTTATCTCTGATTTAATGGTGGACTCGCATTACCTCTGCTTCCTTGCTCAAGGTAGTAGTAGTTTAGCTAGTTTATCTTAGCATTTTACACATATTACTTCTAATGTAGCTTTGTAGCATTTTACCTAGACTATCACCAGTGTAACTTTGTAGCATTTTACATAGAATATTTCTATTGTAACTTTGTAACATAATACACATATTAATTCTACAGTAATCTTGTAGTATTTCATACAGATTGTTTCCACTCATTATAAAAAATGACTCTTACCTCCTTAAGAGATCGTGAATGTTTATCTTTTATATGCAGTTATTTCTCCATACTTTACTAACATTACTTGCTATCTTTCATGTATTTCCATAACATAATCTCTACTATTTTTATTATGAATCTCGTAAATTCTATTCTATATTTTGATGCATTTTCAAGGAATTTTTTCTCATTAGTTTGTTCTATCATTTAAGTAATTTTCCACAGTCCACCATTAACCAATAATGAAATTTTTTTGTGTTAGTTTTTTATTCAATATTAACAAAAGTGTAATCTACACTCCTTTCTGGAAAGTCTCTCTTCCCACTAGGGAAGATAATTCTAGCCACACTACAAATTTTCTTTGAGTATTCTCCCACTAGTTTATTCGACCCATCTCTAGGATATCTCCTTGATTCTTTTTCCCCATCTAAATCTCCCTTCACGACAGATGGGTAACTATCTTTTGTAACTCTTTATTTTAATTAATGCAAACAATTTCTATTTTTGTTAAAGTATGTGAACTCCTAAATACTAATAATTTAGGTAAACAAATATACGTTTCTTGGTCTTCCACATCATTCATTTATTATTTAACATCATAGGGTAAGAAAATTAAAGTAATAAATGGTAAAGATCAAACTTAGTAACCACATTAATTTTTGTGCATATTTGGGTGTTACATCTCCCCCTCCCATATGAGGAACACCATCCCTCATGTTCTTTCTACTTTCAGAAAATAACGTGGGATAAGCTTTCTGCATAAGTTCCTCCTCTTCCTAGGTAGCCTCATAGAGGCGAGAGTGCTTCCACTCCACTTTAACTTGTGTGATGGTTCGCTTCCACAAAGTGGTTTCTCTTCGATTGAGAATAAAGAGAGGTTTTGCTAGAAACTCTCCTTCTCATTCGAATTACACATAAACAATTCAATATTCTACTTAAGAAACTCTCCTTCTCATTCAAATTACACATAAACAATTCAATATTCTACTTAACCAATTACCTGAATATTTACTCACTTAACTATATGTTGAGGATTGTACACATGCTTTTTTAGCAAGGACACATGGAAAACATTGTGGACCCGAATGTGGCTTAGTAATGCAAGCTTATAGGCTACTGACCCAATCCATTGCATGACTTGGAAAGTTCCATAGTACCACAGTGCTAACTTAGCACAACCCCTAAATTGTAAGGAACTTTTCAACGGCTTTACTCTTAGATATATGTGATCTCCTTGATGAAATTCTTTGTGTATCCTCTTTATATGTGCATACATTTTCTGCCTATCATGGGCAGCGCTTAGATTTTGTCGAACCTTATTTGCAGTCTCCTCCATTTCTTATAGCATGTGAGGACCCAATGATAGCTTATTAAGTGGATTATTCCAATCTATCGGTTGTCCTAAAATGGTTATGGGGCAACGTTCTATTTTTGCAATTACCCTTCTTTTGGTCACAGTGGCTAATTGAACTAGCCATGATTTTGGAAACTCACTTCTCTATAGTTGACAGTTTTCTACCACCTTAGGACCAACATAGCTTAAACTAGCACCAAGATCAAATAAAACAGAGACACGTTTTTTTTAGCAATTATACCTTCACTTTCGATCATGGTGAGATGATATTCTCAGTGATGATCAATGAGACCAACATTAATTTTGGGCATGCTCCTTGCCACTTCTCCAACCGTGGATGCTTCTTGCATATTTGTTAGTTGTTTCGTCCATGCCTTGTGTAGACAATTTTTTTAATAGTGTGGTTCTCCACATCCCCATCATTGTAGTGGCAATTTTGACTACTCGTCATTAAGAGACTTAATAACTCCTTCTCAGTATCTTTTTTCAGAATATGCAGCTTTGGGTTGATTCCTTGCTGGGAATTTGCTTAGAGGATTTTTCTCTATATTTATGTCATTAGAAAATTTTGGGTTTTTGCTTGGGATCAAGATTTTTCTCTTCCTCTTCAACCCTCCTTTAGGTCGTACATTTTTCTTCTCCATTTTCTGGTAGAAAATGCGGGATTTCTGCACTGCATTATCCATTTTTTTGGGGTAGTTAAACTCAAGTTTGTCCTTCATAAAATTAGATAGGCTACTAATGAAGCGCTGAATTTTGGCCTTTTCCTCTTGCATATAAGGCACATAGCGCAACAAGGAGGTGAATCGTGTCACATATTCATCCATGGTTAAGGTTCGGAATCTTAACTCGTGAAATTATTTTTCCTTTTAATCATAATAACGTTCAGTTAGATACTTATATTTGAAATGCTTTTGGAATTCATTTCATGTAACCTCTTCTTCGTCAATTTCCCTCAATGTTTTGATTTCTTCCGAGCAAAGGGTATCCTTAAATTCTCCTTGTAATTCAGATTTCTACCTTTTTGTTTTATGTTGATTGGAAACATTGTGTGAGAATCCTTCTTCACCTTCCCCATGTTTTTCAGCTCACTCAGCATTTTCCTCTCCATGCTGGACTATTGGGGCCTTCTCTGTGTCTTCACCACTAGGGTCTAGATGTCATTTATTCTATCGATTGGACAACCTTATGAGAGTTTTCTCCTATTCTAGATGTATTCATTCATTGTCTGTTCTTAAATTTGTCATCTCAGCATGCAGCTAGTGAACAGTTTCAAGTAAAACCGCATAAGATTGAGGAGACTCCTCACCCATCTATATCCAAATATCAAGATTAGCATTCACATACATTGTTTCTAGCAGACCGGGTGGTCCTCAGCTCCTCTGCATTGTGACCATTTTTGTATTGATGCAGTCTCTGTGCTCACACACATATTTACTTGGTTAATTTAAAGAAATCACATCCATTTCGAATATATATATATATATATATATATATATATATATATATATATATATATATATATATATATATATATATATGTATATATGTATATATATATGTATATATATATATATATGTACATATATATATACATATATATATACACATATATATATATATATATATATATACATATATATATATATATACACATATACATACATATATATATATATATATATATATATATATATATATATATATATATATATATATATATATATATATGCATATATTTCCCAAAGAGTCTTAGTGTACGAACCTCAGCTCTAATAACATTTTTAGCAACTAAAAATCGTAAACTTCCAAATATACATAAATAATAATAATAATAATAATAATTTAATCCATAACTATGACCGACATTGAGAAGTGGATCGTGTTGTAAGATTACAAAAGTTACTATGGCGAAATTTAATTAAGTCCATAAGCACCAGACAACACTCATATATCTTTCATGTGTGTCATTACTTTACGTAGTTAACAATGTATATATTGTGCTTAATATTTAATGCGCACATGGCCTCTGGTGGGGTAGCCGTCCCTCACGAGACGATTGATAACTGGCCCTTGTATCCTGGAATATGCAACATGTTGATAACTAGGATTGTTGCATGTGTCTACTAGCTCGTGAAGATCCCTTGCTACACCTGTCTTGTTTCATCTCTCTTGATCTTTGATAAGAGATCCAATGGTGGGGAGGGTTTACGGTTTAACCCCCTAACCAATTTTTTGTGCGTGGAAGATGGTAGAGTCATTGTTGTCGTCAACCCTTCGTATCTTGTTGCTCTACAAAGAAATGTTGTGGTGAGGGTTTTAGGCTGGTACACAATCCTTCTATGGTTTTCCATGGACGTTATGGTCAATCCTATGAAGGAAGGTAAGCCCAAGAGCCTCACATTACATTGTTTCGATTATTTTCATTGTGTGAGCTTGTCTTTTGCTTTGGACCTCCCCTTGTGTCAAGTTTGATTGATTTCCTCCACTGTCGAGGATGGCACAATGATCTGCCATTACTGTGGAAAATTCTCTTCTCTAACAATCATTTTTGGAAGGTAAGCCCATAGACTGCAAAGTTTTCTTCTGGTTCTTTACATACTCTTTGTTCCAAATTTGTTTAATAATGAGATTTATTATGTTGCAGGTAGGCTTCTTGATGCGGAAACACTCCAGTTTCAAGTAAAGAATAGCCCTCTTCTTGACATCGTGCATCTTACATATTTCGCAGGGTTAATCTCATACTCACTCCATGGTTGTTTGCGGTTCTGTGCATGTATTTTCCAATATCTTCCGAGTTAATTAAGGCTTCAACATTGTCCCTTAAGGGTTTAGGATCTTACAACTTCCATGGTTATTTCTAGGTTGGAACATCATACCTCTGTTGTATGAAAATTTATCTATCAAATGATTTACTACTCGGCGAAAGAAACTGAGTACCGAGCCAAGCTTTACATCGAGACTTGTTTAGTTTTTGTTTTAATTAATTAACCCTATAAAGGAATGGTGAAACACCGTGCACAACACATGCAAGGTTGTGAATGATCAAAACTTGGTCGACTGCAAATTTTCCTGAACAATTCCCTCTTATGCATATTTTATTGCTAAGTTATACACTCGAAGGCCTTTTTTGGGGGTTTTTGTTGTGGCGACAAATTCAGGCTATGAAGCTATTCTCTTACGTAGAACTTTTCTTTAATTTATTACTCAAGTGAAACATATTTATATAAACTCAATTCGTCTCATTAATGGAATGAAAGTGTTGTTATTTTATCTCTGATTTAATGGTGGACCGAGATTACCTATGCTTCCATGCTCAAGGTTGTAGTAGTTTAGCGAGTTTATCTTGGCTAATCTACTTGTCCATTTGCCATTTCTAGAATGGTTCATTTGATTTTTTTTAATTTTAAATTTGATCAAGGCTTTTAATAACTTGAATGATGGAATAAATTTTTTGAATGGATGATAGCAAATCTGAATAATAATCATCTAGGCAATTACAAATAGTGTTCATTGTGATCAATCTCAAACTATTCTATTTTATTGTTGTTATTGTCACACATGTTAGTTTTTCCTTCTTTTCATATGAAAATGGTTATTGAAATCATACATCATTCAATTGTTTAACTTTAGATATTGTAGTGTTTGTGGTTGTCTTTTATTTTATGTAAAATTTCTTCTGCATCTCATTCTCTAGTCACTCCCGATGTGCAAGCCCCAACATTCTAATACAATCAAACGCTATGGCCCATCATACATTAAACTCATCAGAAATTGAATCAAACACCTACAATATCATCCACAATTTGCATATAAAAGCCGTTCAACACACTGAATCACAATCAATCCACCTACTCATACGTCCAACACTAAATGCAAGCTCTCGAACACAATCAATGTAACACAACCTCAAACAATACATTATCCCATCAACTGAGTACAATCTATGCACTTAAATCAAACTCATCAAACAATCACCAATGTGCATGCATGTGCTACACAATCTAAACCTAAATATCCTCAACCAAATCAAACCTCTAAAGCACACATAATGGAAATACTATTTACAATACAAAAACTTAAGCATCAATTGAGAACTCAATATGAAGCTAGAAAAATGAACTCTCAAATAAAACCCTTGCAACATAAGTGCATCACTACTATAAACTCTGATATAAAACTACATTTCCTACATTGATGTCTCTTCTCTCCATATTAGCACCAACTAGGAGACATGACATGCAACAAAAATAGATTAGCCATGTATATATTTTGTAGCTCCACCATCCTCTGAAATATGCTCCAAGAATAAGCTCTTAAATGCTCTCTAACTCTTCACTCTTGTAGAAAACACACTCTCTCAATCACTAAAAAAACTAATAAAAACATTTGAGGTGCACACATAGTCCTATAGTCATAGCCACACCCTTACCATTAGCATCCCATACTGTGAAATCCTCAAACTTGAATCTCTTCTTTCACTCGCATCCTTAATCATATGTTCAAAAACCTAAACACCTCAACAACCTCTTCTTGGATCAACACCTCTACATTAGAACAAGATTTGGGCATCAAACCAATGATAAATCGACACAAATCATGATGGCTACTTGCATCAGGTTGACATCAATGACAATATAGATAGTATTACATCATGTTGACATCAACCTGAACACTACAATTCCAACACGTTTGAATGCAGAGTTACTAATAATTATGAATGATGGAAAAGGAGACTAATGAGAATGTAGTCAATTACAAATAGTTTATAGTTGCAAGAAGCTAACCATCCAAGTGATTGAACATTTTATTTAAGATCACACTTCAATAATGGTTGAATGACTGTAACACATAAACTCAATTCATCTCATTAATGGAATGAAAGTGTAGTTATTTTATCTCTGATTTAATGGTGGACCTACATTACCTCTGCTTCCTTGCTCAAGGTAGTAGTAGTTTAGCGAGTTTATCTTAGCTATTCTACTTGTGCATTTGGCATTTCTAGAATGGTTCATTTTAAATTTTTTTACATTTAATAGCCTAGATTAGTTCTGTATTGATTTTATGGTATATTACTCTAAGTTAATCATGTAGCATTTTACACAGATTATTTCTACTGTAGCATTGTAGCATTTTACCTAGACTATTTCTAGTGGAACTTTGTAGCATTTTGCATAGACTATTTCTATTGTAACTTCGTAGCATTTTACATAGACTATTTCTACTATAACTTTGTAACATAATACACATATCAATTCTACAGTAATCTTGTAGTATTTCATACAAATTGTTTCCAGTCATTATAAAAAATGACTCTTACCTCTTTAAGAGCTCATGAATGTTTATCTTTTATATGTAGTTATTTCTCCATACTTTACTAGCATTACTTGCTATCTTTCATGTATTGACATAACATATTGTCTACTATTTTTATTATGAATCTAGTAAATTCTATTCTCTATCCTGATGCATTTTCAAGGAATTTCTCTCATTAGTTTCTTTTATCACTTAAGTAATTTTCCACAGTCGAGCATTAACCAATTATGAAATTCTTTTGTGTTAGTTATTTATTCAATATTAACAAAAGTGTAATCTACAATCCTTTCTCGAAAATCTCTCCTCCCACTGGGGAGCCTGGAAGTTAAGTCCAAACCCTCCCACTAGCACTTTCTTCTCAGTTACCAACCACAAATAATTCCAGCTAGAGCCAAGTACCTTGGGATCGTGACTCATTGTCCCACCTCAAGTCCTATACTTTTTACACATTGTCTTTGTGTATTTTCCCACTCGTTTATTCCACCCACCTCTAGGATATCTCCTTGATTCCTTTTCCCCATCTAAATCTCCCTTCAAGGCAGATGGGTAATTGTCTTTTGTAAATGTTTCTTTTTTGTTAAAGTATGTGAACTCCTAATTACTAATAATTTAGGTAACCAAATATATGTTTCTTTGTCTCCCACCTCATTCATTTATTATTTAACATCATAGGGTAAGAAAATTAAAGCAATGAATGGTAAATATCAAACTTAGTAACCACAATATTTTTTATGCATATTGGGGTGTTACATCTCCCCCCCCCCCCCAACAATATGAGGAACACCATCCCTGGTGTTCTTTCTGCTTTCAGAAAATAACATCAGATAATCTTTCTGCATAAATTCCTCCTCTTCCAAGGTGGCCTCATCCGAACCAAAGTGCTTCCACTCCACTTTAACCTCAATAATCGCTAGCTTCCACAAGGTGCTTTCTCTCTCATTGAGAATACGAAGAGGTTCTGCTAGAAACTCTCCTTCGAGTTCGACCTACACATAAACCATTCACAGTCACAACCTCTTCAAAATAGTCTATCCAAAGCTCATATATTCTACTTAGGTGATTACCTGAATATTTTCCTAGTTAATGATATGCTTAGGGTTGTACACATACTGATTTAGCAAGGAAACATGGAAAACATTATGGACCCGAATGTGGCTTGGTAATGCAAGCTTATAGGCTACCGGCCCAATCCGTTCCAAGACTTGGAAATGCCCATAGTACCGGGCTGCTAACTTACCATAACCCCTCCATTGTAAGAAACTTTTCTGGGGCTTTACTCTTAAATATATGTGATCTCCTCACAAAAATTCTCCGTGTATCCTCTTTTCATCTTCATACATTTTCTGTCTATCTTGGGTAGCCCTTAGATTTTTTCGAACCTTCTTAACAGTCTCCTCCATTTCTTCTAGCATGTCGGGACCCAATGCTAGCTTATTAACAAGATTATTCCAATCTATGGGTACCCTACACCTTCTTCCATACAACACCTCAAAGGGGCTCTTGCCGAGTGATTCATGATGTCCATTATTATACACAAATTCCGCTAGGTCGAGATAGTCTTCCCACTTATGGCGTTGTTGCATCACAAACATGTGTAGCATGTCCTTTAGCACTTGATTTACCCATTCAGTTTTTCGTCTATTTGAGGATGGTAGGTAGTACTAAATTGGATCTCGATACTAAATCCTGAAATGAGAGTTTTCAACAATGTGGATGTAAATCTTACATCCCTGTCAAAAATTACCACCCTCGGTATTCCGTGAAAAAATTCTGTCATAAATATGTCTGTGATTTCCACAACTTTGTAAGTGGATTCCACAGGTATGAAGTGAGAAGTTTTGCTTAATTTGTCTACTACCACCATAATTGAGTCTTGCCCCTTCCTCGTGTGAGGTAAGCAGGTGATGAAGTCTAGGGATACGGTCTCCCATTTCCATTCCCGGATGGGAAATGGTTGCAACAAACCCACTCGATGCCGATGTTTTTCCTTCACCAGCTCACACTCCAAACATTTTGACAAGTACTCTGTAACATCCTTCCTTAACCCGGGCAAAAAATACCCTTTATTAATGGCTAAAAATAGTTTTTGGTAACCTGGGTGGCCAACACATGGTTTCCTATGAAACTCATCCAATATCAATTTCTTAACAGAGTTTTGGTTATGAACATAAATTTTCTCTTTGAAATTAAGAAGGTTGTCGAAATTTATTTCGAAACCTAATTTTTCCTTTTTCAACAGATCTTCTTTTGTGCGTTGCGAAAGAAAAGTGTACTTGGGATCTTAGAGAGACGCTAGATTTATGATTTCAGGGACGTTTGAGTGTACATGATTGATTTGGACCTCATAAATACAATGTAATTTCCTACTCAAAGCGTCAACCACTCGGTTTTCCTTTCCTTTAAGATGTTTCATCTCAAAATCCAACTCGCTTAAAAATGTTGTCCATTTGGCATGTCGAGCATTAAAGGTAGACTAGTTGAAGAAATTTGTAAGGTTTCTATGATCCGTTAACAACATAAATTTCTTCCCCAACAGGTAGTGTCACCAAATTTTAAGTGCATGCACTACCACTCTTAATTCAAGTTCATAAGCAGAATATCGTTGTTCATACTCCTTCAATTTCTTTGATTTGTAAGCAATAACCTTTTCTTCTTGTGTGTGCACTGCACCAACACCTTCTTTACTCACATATGTGCAAACCACGAATGTATTTTCTAGATTTGGTACCTTTAATACAGGTGTAGGGGTAAGCAAGTGTTTTAATCTTTCAAAGCTTTGTTGACACTCAGCTATCCATTAGAAAGTGCATCCCTTTTTTTGTAAAGAGGTCATTGGGAAGGAGATTCTTGAAACTCCCTCGATGAACCGATGGTAGTACCCGACCAAATATAGGAATGATATGATACCAGTTATATTCTTAGAAGTTGTCCATTCCATAATGGTTTTCATCTTCTTTGGGTCCACCGCTATTCCATCTGCTGATATAACATGACCCAAGTATTGAATCTTATCTTTGAAAATGTCACACTTGCTAAATTTAGCATATAACTCATTTTGCTACAGAGTTTGCAATACTATTCTCAGAGGTTCGTTATGCTCCTCCTAACTCTCAGAGTATACTAAAATGTCACCAATGAAAATCAATACAAATTTATCAAGATAGGGATGGAAAATACCGTGCATCAAACTCATAAAGGTAGCTGGGGCATTTGTGAGGCCAAATGGCAACACCATGAACTCATAATGACAATAACGAGTGTGGAATTCAATCTTGTAAATGTCCTCCTCAGTTATCTTTATTTGGTGGTATCTGGATGTTAAGTTGATTTTTGAGAATACTTTAGCTCCTTGCACCTGATCAAATAGATCATTGATACATGGTAAAGGATATTTATTCCTGATGGTCAGTTTATTTAATTTACGATGATTGATGCATAATTTAAGGGTCCCATCTTTCTTTCGTACAAACAATATAGGGGATTCCCAAGGGGCACAATGAGGCGAATATACTTTTTTTCTAGTAGCTCCCAAAGCTGAATTTTAAGTTTTGTTAACTCAAGTATATTCATGCGATAAGGGGCCCTGGATATAGGGGCTTCACCCAGAATTAGTTCGATGGTGAAATCAATATCACACTTTGGTGGTAAGCCTGAAATGGATTCAGGAAATACATCAACAAATTCCTAAATGACAAGAATTTTTTCCAAGGAGTTCATTTTATTTTTGGTGTCTGTAAATCCCACCTAAGTAGCATATATTTGAGAGCCCTTCCTAATACATTTTTGAGCTAACTAGTAGTGATAGGATGCAACTTCATATTGGTTTTAATTCCTTGAAGTTCCTTCCTTTGACCAGATTCAATGATAAAACTGACACTATTCTTCTTGTAATCAACTAGCGACCAACATTTTTCCAACCAATCCATCTCGATTAAGATATCGTATGAACCCAAAGGAAGTATATTAAGGTCAGCATAAAGGGTTTGTCCTAAAATGGTTAAGGGGCACCATTATGTTTTTGCAATTACCCTTCTTTTGGTCCCGTTGGATAATTGAACTAGCCATGGTTTTGGGAAATTACTGCTCTGCACTTGACACATTTCTACCAGCTTAGGACCAACATAACCTAAGCTAGCACCAGGATCAAATAAAATAGAGATAGGTTGCTTAGCAATCATACCTTCACATTGGATCATGATGGGCTGATATTCTGCTTGATGATCGTCGAGAGCAACATTAATTCTGGGCATGCTCCTTTCCACTTCTCCAACCGTGGATGCTTCTTGGATATGTTATAATTCTTTCATCCTTGCCTTATGTACATTGTTAGAGTCGGTCTGGTCATCCCTCCGTCAGAGATCAAACCTATTTTTGCATTTCATTTTTAGGTGTCCCATCTCGCTCGATCAGTTTCATTCCATTAGGAGCATGCCATAAATCTGTCGAAAGGGCTTTTGTCATTCATCCCCCTAATTCTTTGCACTTTTGGCTTAGGTCTGTTCATCAAAATCAAGTCTTAAAATTCATTTGCAGTCATGTTTCAATTTCTAGGTCATAATAGTCATTTTAATCATTAGGTATAGGGTT
This sequence comes from Pinus tabuliformis, assembly GCA_031772625.1. Lineage (NCBI taxonomy): Eukaryota > Viridiplantae > Streptophyta > Pinopsida > Pinales > Pinaceae > Pinus > Pinus tabuliformis. The sequence goes on along the minus strand of CM062805.1, from coordinate 519,855,528 downwards.
AGTCAATTTGGTCTTCAACTTCCTCCATCAGCATCACAAGTACAGGACAAAGGCAAGAGGCCAATGCAGGATGAGGGGCCTTTAAGTGAGAGAGAGACTGACTTCATTCTCATTCATGATGATGATACAGATACGGGTCAACAAAGCGCTAAACTTAGAGAGATCATCCAGGAGCATAAAACAAAGATCGAAGCCTTATCCCTTGACTTGGAGAGGGTTAAGTGGACCAAGAAATACTTGGAGCAGAGGAACAAACAGCTTGAAGATCAGCAAGAAACCATGGAGCTAAAAAACATCCGCGAGAATCGCCAAGCTGCACAAAGGAGAAGAATTGAGCTCACGTCATTGGAGCAAGAGATTAATGAGGATCGGGAGGCCAATCTCGAAAGAGTTAACATGCACTTAGAGAGGTTGTTGGACAAGGCCGACGAAGACCCTGCATTGCTGAGACACATGGATTTCCACTACATGGCACGAAACAAGGTGTGCAAGGCCCGAATCAGGAATTTGAAGGCCAAATTGAGGAAGGCAATAAGGAAGCAAAAGAGGCAAAGGGAGCACGATCGTCTTCAAATATTGGCTGAAGCCTCTTTAGCCCAGCATAACACTTAATGAAGGAGCTCCAACCCAAATTTCAATAAATTTGGGGCATTTTTGGTATATTTTGCAAATTTTTGTACAAAAAACATGGTTTTTCTCCCTATGCGCCACGCCACGTGGCATGCGCTTATGATAGGAGGCTCCAAATGCAAAAATCTTTATATTTTTGTATTTTTCATGAAAAATCATGACCGCTGGTGTATGGCCAAGAAGTTTGGGCAATTTTTGAGTCCTCAGGAGGTCAAAAACACCCTAAAAATTACCTCTCTGCCCCTAATTTCACACACAGGAAGCAGTCTTGGGAGATTGAGGTTTTGGAGGGGAAAATGGGCACCAAATTCAGAAATTCCACTTGGGTTTGGAAAGTAGACAGGCAGGGCCTTCCAACAAGCACACTTGGGCTCAATTTGGACTTCAGAAAGTGCCTCAAAATCAACATCAAAGTGGCACGATGCATATAGAAATTAGCGTGGTGCACAGAGGTTTTTTGCCCAATTTTTCACCTTCCAGCTCAGAAATTCAGCCAGTTTGACTAGTTTTTCTTTGTGATGTAACTTTTGATCTATCTTGATGTAATTGGATAAACATGATGTAATTTTTGCACTTATTTACTTGTTCTAGAGGATCCATTCACCAAAAATTGAAAATTTAATGAATGGATTAGTTTCCCACCTTATAGAGGCAAGTTGTTTTGATTGCCTAGATTTTAGTGCTTTGTTTAGAATTGGTTGAAACAACTCCTAGAATGATGATCTCGACCCCTAGAGGCAAGGGAATGGGTTGATTCAGTCTATATCATGTAATTTTTAAGTCATTTTCATGTTTGGACTCTTGGGAAAAGTTTGGCACTCTATTGTACATTCATTTCTGCATTTTTGGCAAAGGAAAGACCAGGGTTTTGCAACATTGTTTGGGGTCGATGTGGCTTTATGTTCTGGTGGTGTGCTTCTCTGAGTAATTGTAAGTTCATTAGTGTTATGTGTATCATTTTCATGCTTCTTCTTCTGAATTTGAACAAATGAGTGATTAAGGTAGAATCCATAACTGCTATGCTCTGCCTTTGAATTTGTTTAAATTTTCATGTTTTCATCTATTTAAGGAGAATTCTTGAGACTCTCTTTCTCTCCTTAACCCCTCACTGGTCTGATCTATCCATCCACTCAATTTAAAGCATCAAAATGATTGCCTTCCTTGCCCCAATCATAAATCTATAGAAACTATGCCTCATCCCCAAGCCCAATTTGCCTTTCCTTGTTTCCAACACAAAACCCCCAAAAACTCAAATCAAACCCTTGTACTGCATACCTAGCCTAAAATTAGTTTGATTCCTTGCTCGGAATTTACTGAGAGGTTTTTATTGTATATTTCTATCATTAGAAAATTTTGGGTGTCTCCTTGGGATCAGGATTCTTCTCCTCTTGTCTGAACCTCCATTAGTTCCTTCATTTTTCTGTTTGATTTGCTGGTAGCAGATGTGGGCTTTCCGCGCTACATCATCAATTTTTTGGGGGTAGTCAAACACAAGTTTTTCCTTCATGAAATTAGGTGGCCTACTTATGTATCATTGAATTCTGGCCTTTTCCTCTTGCATATAAGGCACATAATGTAGCAAGGAGGTGAATCGTGTCACATATTCATCCACGGTTAAGGTTCCCAATCATAACTCATGAAATTATCTTTCTTTTTTTTCATAATAATGTTCACTTAGATACTGAACTTTCAAATGCTTTTGGAATTTGCTCCATGTAACCTGTGCTTCGTCAATTTTCCTCACTGTTTTGATTTCTTCCCACTAAAGGGTAGCCTTACCCCTTAACTGATCAAATGCTAATCGTGCTTTCAGTTTATCGGTGTAATCATAAATCTAAAAATATCTTCTCATATCAACTAACCAAGCTTCTGCTCCCTCTTTAGATTCCCCTTCAAAGAGTGATAATTTAATATTTTTAAATTCTCCTTCTAATTTAGATTTCTATATTTTTGTTTTTCATTGGTCGGAAAAATTGTCCGAGCCTCCTTCTTCGTCTTCCCCATGTTTGTTAGTTGATTACGCATTTTCCTCTCCATGTTGATCCGTTGGGGTTCTTCTCCCTGTCTTTAGCACTCGGGTCTTGATATCCTTGGTTATGTTGATTGGACAAAGTTCTGAGAATTTTCTCTTGTTGTAGACGTAGTTGTTCATTGTCTATTCTTAAATTTGTCATCTCAAAACGGGGCTGCTGAATAGTTTCAAGTGAAACCGCATTATCTTTATGAGACTCCTCACCCAACTATATCCAAATATAAGGATTATCATTCACAAATGTTGTTTATGGTGGGTCGAGTGGTCGTGGGCTCCTCTGCATTCTGACCCTTTTTGTATTGATGCGGCCTGTGTGTTCACACATATATTTACTTAGTTAATTTAAAGAAATCACATCCACTTCGAATAGATATATATTTCCGAAGGAGTCTCAGTGTACCAACCTGAGCTATGATGCCATTTTTAGCAACTAAAAACCTTAAACTAACGAATATACATACATAATAAATAAAATAAAATTAATCCATAAATATAACCAACATTAAGAAGTGGATCATGTCATAAGATTACAAAAATTAATAATGTGCAATTGAATTAAATCCGTAAGCACCGGACAACAGTCATATATCTTTCGTTTGTGTCATTACTTTACGCAGTTAACATTTTATAGATGATGGTTAATATTTAATGCGTACATGGCCTCCGGCAGGGTAGCCATCTATGACGAGACCTTCGATAATTGGCCCTTGTATGCTGGAATACGTGGTATGATCATAGCCAAGATTGTTTTATGTGTTCGCGAGCTCATGATGATCCCTTGCAACACCTGTCTTGTTTCATGTCTGTTGATCTCTCCTAGGTGATCCAATGGTGGGGAGAGTTTAGGGTTTAACCCACTAAGAAATGTTTCGCACCCAGCAGATGGTAGAGTCATTGTTGTCGTTGGCCCTTGGTATCTTGCTGCTCTACAACGAAGTGTTTTGGTGAGGGTTTCAGGCCAACACAAGATCCTTCTATGGTTTGCCATAGGCGTTATGGTCAATCCTACGAAGGTAGGAAACCCCAACAACCTCACATTACATTATTTTGATTATTTTCATTGTGTGAGCTCATCTTCTACTTTGGACCTCCGCCTGGTGTCAATTTTGATTGATTGGCTCCACTCTCCATGGTGGCTTGATGGTCTTCCGTTACTACGGAAAATTCTCTACTATGACAATCCTTTTCGAAAGGTAGGCTAACACACTATAAAGTTTTCTTCGAGTTGTTTATGGATTCTCTCTTCCAAATTTTTTTAATGATGAGATTTATTGTGTTGTACGCAGGCTACTCAATGTGGAAACCCTCCATTTTCGTGTAAGGAATACCCCTCTTCTCGACATCATGCATCTTACATATTTCACTGGGTTAATCTCATACTCACTCCATGGTTGTTGTTGGTTATGTGCATGTATTTTCCAATATCTGCCCAGTAAATTAAGGCTTGGACAGTGTCCCTTAAGGTTTTAGGAGCTTACAGATTCCATAGTTATTTCATGTCTCTTGATCTCTGATAAGCGATCCAATAGTGGGGAGGGTTTACGATTTAACCCCCTAACAAATTTTTCGTGCCTAGTAGATGGTAGAGTCATTGTTGTCGTCAAACCTTTGTATCTAGTTGCTCTGCAACAAAATTTTCTGGCGAGGGTTTCAGGCTAGTACACGATCCTTCTATGGTTTTCCATGGATGCTATGGTCAATCCTGTGAAGGCAGGTAACCCCAAGAGACTCACATTACGTTATTTTGATTATTTTCATTGTGTGAGTTTGTCTTTTGCTTTGGACCTCTCGTGGTGTCGAGTTTTATTGATTGCCTCCACTCTCGAGGGTGGCATGATGTTCTGCCATTACTGTGGAAAATTCTCTTCTCTAACAATCATTTTCAGAAGGTAAGCCCATAGACCACAAAGTTTTCTTCTAATTGTTTATAGATTCTTTCTTCCGAATTTGTTTAATGATGAGATTTATTGTGTTGCAGGTAGGCTGCTCGATGTGGAAACCCTCTAGTTTCAAGTAAGGAATGTTGGCATTATGATGCATGTATTGTACTTGATGGCAACCCACTCGTAGAAGAACAACTCACTTATATATATCTAGATGAATCTACAGACGAGATATCAGATGTGACAAAATACATGGGATGTAGGACAGCTCGAAGGAATTAGATGACAGTTCTCAGTATGACAAGTTAGCTTTGCCATCAAGTCCAAAGGGGGAGATTGTTGGAATTATGATACAAGTCTTGTCCTTGATGGCAAGATGACAGATTATAGTGCAGCAGATCAGTAGCAAAGAATTGATGATCAGACTACAAAGAATGAACAAAGAACGGTATATACGCAGGTTCACTATATACCAAGTCGCGTACATATGTAGGTTATATGCAGGTTCACCATGTACCAAGTCACGTATATACGCAGGTTCACTATATACCAAGTAGCGTATACTCGCAGGTTCACTATATACAAAGGTGCGTATACACGCAGGACTGCTGATCAAAAGTCGCGTATGCGTATGCACGCACTTTCATGCACAGAAAAACGCGTACATGTGGAAAAGCTTATTTTTGGATCTGTGGTATTTAGACCTATGGTTTTGGTCCTTGGTATTGTGTTCGAAGCATTGAACCCATATATTGGGTCCCTAGTATTGGTTCAAAATGGTTTTGGACCATGGTATTGAGTAGGCCTAAGACTATAAAAGGAGAAGAAGATCATTAGGAAAAGGTATTGAGAAAGTCTTCAATATCTGATGAAGTATGAGATCTAGTATGCAGGTTATGGGTTCATGATGCTTTGCTTGATCCGAGCTAAGGAGGAATCTCAGCAGTTGATGGAGAACAAGATCTAAGGATAGATCGGGATCTAATGGCTTGGAATGAATCATCTCTATATGGTTTGATCATGTTTATACTAGATTTGTATATTGACGCATGTAATGTTCTGATCTAGGTATAACTTAAGTTTGAAATAGCTACAACTCATGAATGAATATTTATAGATGTATACACTGGGTGACTATGATAGAAGTGTGTACATAGTTAGGTAAGATATATCTAAGTAGCGTATACCATATGAGCTATGATGCTTGAAGTTATAGGTTTTTATGGTTGTTGATGAGTTCTGATGACTATTTACTGGTGTCAGTATTCTGCATATTCAAATTGGTTAATCATGTTTAGCTTCAGTATTGATGGATGAGATCTATAATGGATCAGGATCAGAATGACTTATCTTTATGTGGTCTGATGAATTAGATCTGGTTTCTAACATACGTATTATCTTTGTATATGTAATGATTTGGGTATGTCTGAAGTCAGGAAGTGCAGCAAAGTTATGAATAAGTAATTAATGACATATACGCTAGTTCACTTTGGTGAAGTTGCGTATACATGCTGGTTCGACACTTCCAAGTAGCGTATGCACTCTGATGTATGATTTTTTGATGATACAGTTGGTTCTAAATATTGTTGCAGAGTTCAATGTTCTGCTCTGTGTTGTGGTGACTGCATTTTGTTGACAGGGTTACAGTGATTCAGTATTGGGTGATTCAGAGATTGATGATGCTAGTGTTGATTGATTGTGTGCTTCAATGATATTAATGGGTCTAGTATGAAACATGGCCTTCATATTATGGTGTTGTGCTTCAAGAGTATCCAGTCCGAAAATTTATGAAACGAGGTAGCTGGAGGAAGAAAGAGAAGGTTGTAGCCTTCTGTAGGTCGGCACCTACGTACTAGTACATCAGCTAGTACAAGAGCTAAGGGGGTGGTAGCTCCCTTCCAGTAGCAGCTAGAAAACGAGTAAAGGTTGTAGCATTTCCGTATTCCGGCACCTACGTACCAGTAAATTGATCGGCTAGTACAAGAGCTAAGGGGGTTGTAGCTACCTTCCAGGAGTGTCTAGAGAACGAGAGAAGGTTGTAGCCTTCTGCAGGTAGAAGCATGTGTACTGGTATAAGATTGCACCAATACAAAACTATTGTAAAAAGAAGTTTCTTATTAAAAAGAAGATTGAGACGACTTGCAGTAGGTGGTTTTCACCCACATTGGGTTTCCACCTTACATCATGGTGTTCATGTGTGTTTCTTGTGTGTGATGATCTATTCTATTTTACTGCTCCTGTTTAGTATTCATATGGTTAATAATGTTTTGATGCACTCATTAAGGATCAACTAACTGAATCATAATTTTACTGGATATACGCTTGTTGCATTACACACAGTTGAATATACACGTAGTTTGCCTTAACTGAAGTAGCGTATATGAATGGAAATGGAAAGGTTAGTTTGATTTGATAATACTAATTCACCCCCCCCCCCCACTCTCAGTATTATTTCCAACAATTGGTATCAGAGCAGGTCCTTTGGTAGAAGCTTGATCGCTTGAAGGAGATTCGTAGATCAATGGGAAAGAAGCTTAAGAAGAAAGCACCTAGGAAGAGGAAGACGTCTTAGAAGAGCTATGACAGTGGGAGAATCGATTGGGGAATATGTGGAAGAAGCACTTCAGATTCAGAATCACTTCAGAATGAAGATGAACAAGCAAAAGAACTAGCAGGTATGAGTTTGTTATACTCTGGTGATACATTTATCCATCCATTTGAAGATGATGAAAGTGATAGCGAAACAACTGAATTTTCTCTTATGGGTGAGCAAGAAAGATATCAAATAGAGGGAAAATTTAAAAGTCTTACAGACAAAATTAGAGATCAACAAGATCTATTGAACAAAAGGGAATGTGCCTTAAAAGAAGAAGCTACCAAACTAAAAGCTCAACTAGAGGAAGGAAATAAGGTAAGGAAGTTATTCAATGACAAGGAATATCAATGTCAAAAGTTGAAGGATGAAGTGACATCATTAAGAAATGAAGTCAATGAGAGGAGCACAACAATCAAGAAACTCAGAGATAGATCCAGTTACTATGAAAGTCTTGAAGCTACGATCCTCTGGCTAAAAGAAGATCTTGAAGAATCAAAAAGGCAGAATAAAGAACTACTCCAAGATCTTGAAAAACAAGAAAATGAAGTTCTTGAACTAAGACATCAGTAGGAAGAAGGAAGAAAAGCTGAAGAAAACATGAAGAAGTAGTATCATGAAAAGGAGGAGCAACATCAGGTTGATGTAAATATTCTTAAAGATAACTTAGAAGAAAAGGATAAGCTCTTACGATTCAAGAGAGTACCAAGATCTTGGATGATATTCTTAGTAGTCAAAGGTCTCCTGCTATCAAAACGGGTCTTGGTTTTCATGAATCTATTGAAGGAGAATCTAGTTCACAAAGTAAGACAAGGGACTCTAATGTAAAATCTGAAATTCTTAATAAGGAGATGAGAGGTCAATCCTATCAACAACCAAGGAAAGGAATTCTTCAAATAAAACCTTTTGTTCCTAACTATGGAAATAATAGTCAGTCAATTCCTCAAATGAATAATGTTGAATGTTATGTATGTCATAATCTTGGACATGTTGCAGCGAGATGCAGAAGAAGAATGGTTCAAAAATATCACTCAGAAAGATCATCACGTTCCAGGTACTTTAAGGGATATTGCTTTGCTCGCAATATGTTTGGTCACAGAGCTGTTGATTTCAATAGAAGGAATATGAAACATGTAAGATGTTATGCATGTAACAAGCTTGTACATACAACAAAGGAATGCAGGAACAAAGTACGGGCACCATACCAAAAGGAGAAAACATCATCACACTTGAAGATATGGAAGAAGAAGGAAGCACAACCAGAAAGATGTGGCACAACACAATATATAGACATAATAGACTCAGAGGGACCTGAAAGTGCAAAACTACAGTGTCCTAAATCTCATAAGCAACTTTCATAAAGGGAAGTCACTTATACATGTGAGTTTGTTACTGCACAGTTGCGTATATGTTAGTTTGAGGAAAAGCAGTGGGATAGGCTCAGGAAAAGGGGTCTCATATGGTTCAGTCCATTATTTGCTCTGTTTCATAATGGTTACAATCTGTTGATGTTGTGTGGAAATGTCTTGATACCTGTAAGATGTTTAGGGATGATTTGATCTTAACTTGTGGATGATGATACTTCTTGCTGATATATGAATGATCAGATCTGACAGTAAGCAAGATGGCACAGGTTCAGGGAGAGCATATGATTTTAATAATACATTGTTGGCATTATGGTGCTTACATGGTGATCTTCATAAGGATAAGGAGAAGTACAAAGCTTGAATGCACTTGATGATGAGTCACTCATATGCTACTGTCGTCATATGCTTAAAGATCATATAACACAATTATGATGCAGGATTCCTGTAGTTCTTGGTGCTCATTGTGATGAGGATTGTTGCTGTTGATGATATCAAGAAGTCTTGACAAATGATCTTGAGCTCAAGATACATAGTGCTGGATACATGAATGTTTACTCAAAGTTGCATTGTTGGAGACATGATGATGATAAGTTCTTACCTATATGATGATAGGTCGATACTTACATATGTTGATTGATGCAAATGTTCCCATGTGATGATACTTGGATCATGTAGATCTTGATGTTGATGAGATGGCTATGGTGTTTTTCACATATGGTATAATGTGAATGATTCTATATGTCATATGCATAATTTATTTCAAAAGGATGAGTTGATATCTATATGCAGACATACATTTATTGATGACTTATACACTAATGGACATATACAGGTTGCTGGTCTAGATGCTGTTGAGAGATGCTTATGGAGCAGATCATACATTGTGTATGATAGTTGTTGATGACTATCATGGTCTTATTTAGATGTTTGGTCTCTGGTATAAATGTCATGTAAAGGTCATATCAAGACTCATGATGTAATAGTTTGTCTCTATCTATTGTAGTCATTTGATGAATCCCTTTTGATCATATGATGTAATTTGTACCCCCACTATGTATGGGAAAGATGATGTAATATTTCAGTCATGTATAAACAATTAGTATCTGGTTTATCCTCACTTGGTTGGGTGGATGAGTCAATATTGGTATATCCCCACTTGGTTGGGAGATGGATGTATGTATGAGTCTTTGATGATAGGAAGGTCATTTATGATAGAGTCATGTTCTTCTTGTAGAACATCTTTTTGCATACCTTGCTTACAATCAAGGGGAGCATGAACAGCACACTTCAGTAGAGCAGAGACTTCAGCATGTACTCAGAGGTAGCATGGTCAGATTGGTACAACTTGGCATATACAAAGGGGGAGCTCATTCAGAGATTTCAGCAGGTACTCAAGGGGAGTATGGACAACAAAATGTTTATCAAGGAAAGAGAATATCTTGGTCCACCCTTTGCCCTTGATGATAAAGGGGGAGAGTGATTGGGTGTTGTTGCCATCAAGTCCAAAGGGGGAAATTGTTGGAATTATGATGCATGTATTATACTTGATGGCAACCCACTCATAGAAGAACAACTCACTTATATATATCTAGATGAATCTATAGAAGAGATATCAGATGTGACAGAATACATGGGATGCGGGATAGCACAAAGGAATCAGATGACAGTTTTCAGTATGACAAGTTAGCTTTGCCATCAAGTCCAAAGGGGGAGATTGTTGGAATTATGATACAAGTGTTGTTCTTGATGGCAAGATGATAGATTATAGTGCAGCAGGTCAGTAGCAAAGAATTGATGATCAGACTACAAAGAATGAAGAAAGAAGAATATATACGTAGGTTCACTATATACCAAGTCGCGTACATATGCAGGTTATATGCAGGTTCACTATGTACCAAATCCGACATATACACAGGTTCACTATATACCAAGTAGGGTATACACGCAGCTTATACATGCAGGTTCACTATATACAAAGGCACGTATACACGTGGGACTGCTGATCAAAAGTTGCATATGCGTATGCACAGAAAAGGGTGTACATGTGGGAAAGCTTATTTCTGGGTCTGTGGTATTTAGACCTATGGTTTCGGTCCTTGGTATTGTGTTCGAAGCATTGAACTCAGGTATTGGGTCCCTAGTATTGGTTCTCAATGGTTTTGGACCATGGTATTGAGTAAGGCCTAAGACTATAAAAGGAGAAGAAGATCTTTAGGCAAAGGTATTGAGAAAGTCTTGAATATATGATGAAGTATGAGATCTAGTATGCAGGTTATGGGTTCATGATTCTTTGCGTGATCTGAGCTAAGGAGGAATCTCAGCAGTTGATGGAGAACAATATCTAAGGATAGATCGGGATCTAATGGCTTGGAATGAATCATCTCTATATGGTTTGATCATGTTTATTCTAGATCTGTATACTGATGCATGTAATTTTCTAATCTGGGTATAACTTATGTTTGAAATAGCTGAAACTAATGGATGAATATTTATAGATGTATACGCTGGTTGACTATGATATAAGCGCGTACATATGCAGGTTAGATATATCTAAGTAGCGTATACCATATGAGCTATGATGCTTGAAGTTACAGGTGTTTCTGGTTGTTGATGAGTTCTGATGACTGTTTACTTGTGTCAGTATTCTGCATATTCAAATTGGTTGATCATGTTTAGCTTCAGTATTGATGGATGAGATCTATAATGGATCAGGATCATAATGACTTATCTTTATGTGATCTGATGAACTAGATCGCTTTGCTAACATATGTATTATCTTTGTATATGTAATGATCTAGGTATGTCTGAAGTCAGCAAGTGCAGCGAAGTTATGAATAAGTAATTAATGACATATACGTTGGTTCACTTTGGTGAAGTTGTGTATACACGCTGGTTCGTCACTTCAAAGTAGCGTATGCACTCTGATGCATGATTTTTTGATGATACTATTGGTTCTCAATATTGTTGTAGAGTTTAGTGTTTTGCTCTGTGTTCTGGTGACTGCATTTTGTTGACAGGGTTTCAGTGATTCAGTATTGGGTGATTCAGAGATTGATGATGCTAGTGTTGATTGATTGTGTGCTTCAATGATATTAATGGGTCTAGTATGAAACATGGCCTTCACATTATGGTGTTGTGCTTCAAGAGTATCCAGTCTGAAAATTTATGAAACGAGGTAGCTGGAGGAAGAAAGAGAAGGTTGTAGCCTTCTGTAGGTCGGCACCTACGTACTAGTACATCAGCTAGTACAAGAGCCAAGGGGGTGGTAGCTCCCTTCCAGTAGCAGCTGGAAAACGAGTAAAGGTTGGAGCATTTGAGTAGGCCGGCACCTACGTACTAGTAAATGGATCGGCTAGTACAAGAGCTAAGGGGGGTTGTAGCTCCCTTCCAGGAGTGTCTGGAGAACGAGAGAAGGTTGTAGCCTTCTGCAGGTAGAAGCATGTGTACTGGTATAAGACTGCACCAGTACAAAACTATTGTAAAAAGAAGTTTCTTATTAAAAAGAAGATTGAGACAACTCGCAGCAGGTGGTTTTCACCCACATTCGGTTTCCACCTTACATCATGGTGTTCATGTGTGCTTCTTGTGTGTGATGATCTATTCTATTTTACTGCTCCTGTTTACTATTCATATTGTTAATAATTTTCTAATACACTCATTAAGGATCAACTAACTGAATAATAAGTTTACTGGATATACGCTTGTTGCATTACACATAGTTGCATATACACGCGGTTTTCCTTAACTGAAGTAGCGTATATGAATGGAAATGAAAAATTTATATTGATTTCATAATACTGATTCACCCCCGCTCTAAGTATTATTTCTAACAAGGAATACCCCTCTCCTCTGTATCATGCATCTTACATAATTTGCAGGGTTAATCTCGTACTCACTCCATGGTTGTTGGCGGTTGTGTGTAGGTATTTTCCAATATCTACCTAGTTAATGAAGGCTTGGTCATCGTCCCTTAAGGGTTTAGGAGCTTACAACTTCCATGGTTATTTCCAAGTTGGAATATCTTACCTCTAGTGTATGAACATTTATCTATCAAATGATTAACTACTCGGCGACAGAAACTGAGCACTGATCCGAGCTTTAGGCCGAGACTTGTTTAGTTTTTGTTTTTAATTAATTAACTCTATAAAGGAATGGTGAAACATTGTGCAAGGCACATGCAAGGTTGTGAATGATCAAAACTTTGTCGACTGCGTGTTTTTGTAAAAAATTCCCTGTTATGCATCTTTCATTGCTAAGTTATACATTGGAAGTCCTTTTTTCAGGGTTTTTGTTGTGTCGACTTGTCCATTTGTCATTTCCAGAATGGTTCGTTTGAATTTCTTTTAACAGCGAATCACCTAAATTAGTTCTGTATTGTTTTTATCACATATTACTATGATTATCTCTACAGTAATCCTATAGCATTTTACCAAAATTATTTCTACTATAACTATGTAGCATTTTACCTAGACTATTTCTACTGTAACTTTGTAGCATTTTACATAGACTATTTCTGTTGTAAATGTGTAGCATTTTACATAGACGATTTATACTATAACTTTGTAACATAATACAAAGAATAATTCTACAGTAATATTGTAGTATTTCATACAGATTGTTTCCACTCCTTATTATAAAAAATGACTCTTACCGCTTTACGAGCGCATGAATGTTTATTTTTTATATGCAGTTATTTCTCCATACTTTACTAGTGTTACTTGCAATCTTTCATGTATTGCCATAACATATTGTCTTCTATTTTTATTATGAATCTAGTAAATTCTATTCTCTATTCTCATGCATTTTCAAGGAATTTCTCTCATTAGTTTGTTCTATCACTCAAGTAATTTTCCACAGTCCAGCATTAACCAATAATGAATTTTTTTGTGTTAGTTATATGTTCAATATTAATAAACATGTAATCTACAATCCTTTCTAGAAAGTCTCTCCTCCTAGCCGCGAGCCTGAAAATTACATCCACACCCTCCCCCAAGCACTTTCTTCTATTCACATTTAAGATAATTCCAACCACACTCAAGTACCTTGAGCCCTCGGACTGACTGTCCCCCCTCCAGTCCTGTACTTTTTATCGACTGTCTTTGAGAATTCTCCCACTAGTTTATTTCACCCAGCTCTAGGATATCTCCTAGATTCTTTTTCCCCATCTAAATCACCATTCAGGGCATACAGGTAATTGTCTTTTGTAACTGTCTCTTTTAATTAATGCAATTTTTTTTTATTTTTGTTAAAGTATATGAACTCCTAATTATCAATAATTTAGGTAACCAAATATCTGTTTCTTAGCCTTCTACCCTCGTTCATTTATTATTTAACATCATAGGGTAAGAAAATTAAAGTAAACAATGGTAAAGATCAAACTTAGTAACCATAGTAATTTTTATGCATCTTGGGGTGTTACATCTCCCCCCCATACAAGGAAAACTGTCCGTGGTGTTCTTTCTATTTTTAGAAAATAACATCAGTTAGTTGTCTGCATAAATTCCTCCTTTTCTAAGGTGGCCTCATCTGGACCAAAGTGCTTCCACTCTACTTCAACCTTAGTGATGGCTCACTTCCACAAGGTGGTTTCTCTCCAATCGAGAATACGAAGAGGTTCTTCCAGAAACTCTCCTTCCGGTTCGACATGCACATAAACAATTCACAGTCACAACCTCTTTAAAATAGTCTATCCAAAACTCATATATTCTACTTAACCGATTACCTGAAAATTTTCCCAGTTAATGATATGCTGAGGATTATACACATATTGTTTTAGCAATGACACATGGAAAACATTGTGGACCTGAATTTGGTTTGGTAACGCAAGCTTATAGGCTACCGGTCCAATCCATTCCAAGACTTGGAAAGGTCCATAGTATCGGGGTGCTAACTTACCATAACCCCTCCATTGTAAGGAACTTTTCTTGGGCTTTACTCTTAGATATATGTGATCTCCTTGTTGAAATTCTCTGCATATCCTCTTTTCATCTGCATACATTTTCTGTCTATCTTGGGCAGCCCTTAGATTTTGTCCAAGCTTATTAACAGTCTTCTCCATTTCTTCTAGCATGTCGGGACCCAATGCTAGCTTATTAACAATATTATTCCAATCTATGGGTACCCTACACCTTCTTCCATACAACACCTCAAAGGGGCTCATGCCGAGTGATTTATGATGTTCATTATTATACACAAATTCCACTAGGAGGAGATAGAATTGCCACTTATGGCGTTGTTGCATCACAAACATGTGTAGCATGTCCTCCAACACTTGATTTAACCGTTCGGGTTTTCATCAGTTTGAGGATGGTAGGTAGTACTAAATTGGATATGGATATCAAATCCTTAAAAGAGAGTTTTCAAGAATGTGGATGTAAATTTTACATCTCTGTCAGAAATTACCACCCTGGGTATTCCGTGCAGATGAAAAATTTCCTTCATAAATATGTCTGTGATTTCCATAGTTTTGTAAGTGGATTTCACAGGTATGAAGTGAGATGTTTTCCTTAATTTGTCTACCACCACCATAATTAAGTCATGCCCCTTCCTGGTGCGAGGTAAGCCAGTGATGAATTCTAGGGAGATGGCCTCCCATTTCCTTTCCTAGATGGGCAATGGTTGCAACAAACCGACTGGATGCTAATGTTTTTCCTTCACTAGCTAACACTCCAAACATTTCGACAAGTATTTTGTAACATCCTTCCTTAACCTGGGCCAAAAATACCCTTTATTAAATGCTAAAAATAGCTTCTAATAACCTAGGTGGCCAACACATGGTTTCCTGTGAAACTAATCCAATACCAATTGCTTAACAGAGTTTTGGTTATGAACATAAATTTTGTCTTTGAAGGTAAGGAAATTATCGAAATATATTTCGAAATCTAATTTTTCCTTTTTCAAAAAATCTTCTTTTGTGTTGCCAATGAAAAGTGTACTTGGGATCTTAAAGAGACGCTTCATTTATGATTTTAGGGATGTTTGAGCGTACTTGGCTGATTTGGACCTCATAAATACAATGTACTTTCCTGCTCAAAGTGTCAACCACTTGATTTTCCTTCCCTTTAAGATGTTTCATTTGAAAATCGAACTCGCTTAAAAATGTTGTCCATTTGGCATGTCGAGCATTTAAGGTAGACTGGTTGAAGAAATTTGTAAGGCTGCTATGATCCATTAACAACATAAATTTCTTCCCTAACAGGTAGTTTCGCCACATTTTAAGTGCATGCACTACCCCTATTAATTCAAGGTCATAAGCATAATATCGTTGTTCATACTCCTTCAATTTCTTTCATTTGTAAGAAATAATCTTTCCTTCTTGTGTTAGTAGTCCACCAACACCTTATTTACTTGGATTTGTGCAAACCATGAAAGTATTTTCTGGATCTGCTACCATTAACCCGAGTGTAGTGGTAAGCAAATGTTTTAGTCTTTCAAAGCTTTGTTGACACTCAGCTGTCCATTGGAAAGTGTGTCCCTTTTCCTGTAAAGAGGTCATTGGGAAGGCAATTTTTGAAAATCCCTCGATGAACCATCGGTAGTACCTGGCCAAACACAGAAATGATACGATATCAGTGAGATTCTTAGAAGTTGTCCATTCCATAATGGATTTCATCTTCTCCAGGTCCACCGCTATTCCACCTACTGATATAACGTGACTGAAGTATTGAATATGATCTCTGAAATGTCACACTTGCTAAATTTAGAATATAACTCATTTTCCCGCAGAATTTGCAATACTATTCTCAGAGGTTCTTTATGCTCCTCTTGATTATTAGAGTATATTTAAATGTCACCAATGAGAATTAGTACAAAGTTATCATGATAGGGCTGGAAAATACCGTGCATCAAAATCATAAAGGTAGCTGGGGCATTTGTGAGGTCAAATGGAAACACCACGAACTAATAATGACCATAACGAGTGTGGAATCCAGTCTTGTAAATGTCCTCCTCCTTTATCTTTATTTGGTGACATCCAGATATTAAGTGGATTTTTGAGATTACGTTAGCTCCTTGCACTTGATCAAATAGATCTATTACACAACAATTTGTCACCGTTTGTCACCGTCCCTGTTACCCCTCACCTGTACACTGGAAGACTCATTCCGAGACCTGTGAGATGTGACATGACTTGAAACCACTTGCATTATATTCCTCTGAGTATGAGCTTCATTTGCCCTGAAGACATCTCCTGCAAAATACTCATGAAAATAGCTTTTTTTGCATTAGCGCGGGTCCACAGTTCACTGCCCGCGCCAATGAGGGAAATCCTCTAAAAAGGGCGTGCCATTGGTGCTCTGTCCCAGAGTCGCACTCGTGCCAACCGAATCGAGTAAATTTTTTAACCAACAAACTCCCGAAGGTTCTCTTCAACCCATTCACCAACTGAATCTATGTTGAGCTAGGATGGTTTGGCTTCGAATCTCCATAGAAGGGAATGTGGTTTGCCACCTTTCATGGAAGTTTCCAAGTGATAAAGCCAATCCCATGAATAATGTGGTTGATCCTATCTCTTCCCTCTCTATCTATAAAATCTTGTCTCTATGCCTTGAGCAAGCTAGTTACAGTCACAATAGTCAGTAGTTCCAGGAGTTCAAGAGTTTGAAGCTGCAAGAGCCTTCTTTGCACCCATAAGGCCAAATTTAAGTAAGGAGATTCTTGTCACCCAAAGATAGAGAGGCTTGTCCCTCATCCCAACAAGCTTTGCAAGACTTGTTTAGCTGACTACCCAGCCAAAGGAGGATTTGACGTCAGAACAATGGTTGTATTATTCTTTGTTATTTATTAATAATAGATGACTATCATTATGGTTCCACTCTCATTGTCTTATGTTTGATGTTGAGTTATATCTTTTTTGACTGATATATAATTGCATCTCCTAGATTTTATGCTTGTTTTTGTGTTTTTCTTTGCATGTGTAGGTGTCCAATCATGAATATCATGAGGATCGTGACCGGCCAAGGCAAAGGAACGAGGGCGATATCTCTTCGACGAATACTAGCGTTGGAATCTAGGTAGGTTCTCACCATACACTTTTTCTTTTGCAATTAGGAACTTGCGTGATAGCATTGTGTGATTGTTGCTAGACCTGGTCTGGGCTAGTAGGGATCGTCTCTGTCCGCAGAGAGGATTTACCTCTACAACAATTTGGCGACTCCGCTGGGGAGATCTTGTTGTTTGATTTGTAAACTTTAGACGAAGCCTGAAGTACGGCCAGGTAGCCTTCGAAACGCTATTGCTTTGCATTAGCGAAGTAGATCAACGCCACTTCAGTCAATCTCCGGTTTGGTTTACGGACTAAACAACTCGGAGTTTGTCTTGTCTCTTTGGTTTTTCTTGTCTTTTTTTGATTGCTTAGATAGCTTTCTGGGTCGAACTTCTTGCTGTTTCTTGCTTCCTGGTTTGCCTAGATACTGTTCTCAAGCCCTGGGTCGCTTGCTTTTGTTTTTGATTTTGAAAACTTGATTAGCACGCTTTTTAGCCTTACAGTTGCGCTATTGGCGCAATTTTCTCAAAGACAACCCGCGCCAATCCTATAAAAGCGCGAGTTGCAGCCTGACAGTCGCGCCAGGCCTGTCAACTTTTCAGTTCGCTTGCCCTTAAGCCCCTCTGAGCTTGGATTTTTATCTTGCTGTGTCTTTTTCAATTACTGGAGTGTGTTTGATCCTGGTTTGACTGGTTTTAGACCTTCATCATTCGGGTGTCTGCCTTTTTTCTATCGATTTCACATTTTAGCCCTAGGGCATCTAGTGGCTTTGTGCGTCGAGCCTCCCAGAGATGTTTTGTGTTCTTTGATCATCCGATCAACATTGTGATTATCCTTTTGCATTCGCTCAGTAGTTGTCAAACTTTTTTCTTGTTATTCAAGTGATTTGCTTCTTTTTCGCTTGGGTTTCACTTGGCTTCATTTGGGCTTGGATCACATAGCTCATAAGAGGTCTTTGTACTTTCTTCTTGGTTTGAAGGTCTGTTTTGGTGTTTTCAGGATTCCATTGTGTTCTCATTGAGTGAAATTGGTATTCTCCTCGGTGTTACCGTCTCTCAAAATTTGTTTAATGCACTTTGCCATTGAAAAGAAAAACGAATAATCTCTTTTGCGTTGCATCAGTTACTTGAAATTAGAAGCTTTTCATTGATTAAGTGATTGAAAAAAAAGAAAAGTTTCATTTATCTGTCATTAGCTGCATCAGAGTGATTCTTGCTTGTTTGTGGTCATTTTGTTTGAAAAATCCTTAACTCTCTCGTAGTTAGCATTCATCGAACGAAATGATATTCTTTGGCATATATTTTGCATTTAGGGAATTGTGAGAGATTACATACGGTAGGACCTGGAAACTGAAACTTAACTAAAGATCAACCATAAAATGAACTGAATGAACTTAAAAATGCATTGGAACATAACGCTCACTAATTAGAGGTCTAGGCTAGAGACGTGCTCTGGTGTCGTTAAACCTAGTCACTGTTGTTTCACACTACGGTTGGGTGATTCCTCCTTTTGTGACTCGATAGTGGTCTAGCACGGACTTGAGCTCCCACGTACCGTCGCGTATATAGGGGAGACCCCACTAGGTTATCATCCTTTATCCATAGGAAGCCGTGTCTGCCGCCTTACGAACCATAACGCACCGAACACAACATTCGAGAAGATTGACAGCCGTACGGGAAGTCCTTGGTTTTCATATGACTGCCAAGGTGTATATGCAGTTTTACGGATTTGTTTGGTAAACCCTTTTGCCTAGTTCTCCAGAGTAGTCACTTTTGATCATTTTCAGACTCCTTAAAAGAAAAGGCTCACTTGAGCAGTTTGTCACTTCGGGCTCACAAAACATTCGAAGGCGACTAAAGTCACCTTTTTTTCCTTTTCTCGACTCTTAAAACATGAAAAGGTCAAGTTGTGTCCTTGCGTCTTAAAATTCATTTGGCTACGATAAACATTACCTCGTTAGATCTTGTGTGCGTTAGTTTGAGTAGGGTCCTTTATCGTTAGATCCCCTTAGGTTTGTTTGAATTTTGTCATCCTGGCTGAACCGTCGACTCCTGTTCCACGTGATCAAGGCTCTCTATCTTCCGCTGCTCCTGAGGTACCGGTTGTAAGTGATACTCTTCCTGTTATCCCGAGTATCCAACCGATCAACTCTCGCGCTCCAGACGACGAAGTTTACGAAATTCATTGGAACCCCATCTGGGAGCCTGACGAGGACGATATTCCTGTTACCCCCCCTGGTGTTTCGTCTCCAATGTCTACCTCTCACATGGATGAAACATCTCCTAGAGTGAGACACCAGTGTTGTTGAATATCCACACTCCCATCCCAGCTACTTCTCCGCTCCCCCCACGCTATCAGTCGTTGAGGGATAGGGTAAATGCAAGGACCCCTGCTTCGACCATGTGGGATCCCCATATCACTCCCACCATGGGATCTTTTGTTTCACAAGTCCACACTACACCAGTCACTTCAATTCCGACGAATCCAATTGTTTGTGTAGCACATCCAACTCCGGTAATTAGTGTCGTAACAATGTCTTCAGCCTTGAACACTGGTGCTGGTCCCCCTCACGGTCAAGTCAGTAATGGCCAGCCGGCACTGTCACCTAGAGTTGTCCACCCTGCACAAAGTGCTCCACCCTCTTCTGGTCCCGTTCCAGGAGGGGGGCCATATGATGCATCTGGACAAGCTGTTTAGGATCCGAATGTGCAGGGTCCATTCTTTTATTATGATTCTATCGGTCAATACCTTCAACTCTCTCAACCTTTGCCTACTCAACCTGTTGTTGAGGTTTCGGTCCCATTATCCATTGCTTGGAACCCTGGTACCACCTCTTTCCATGGGGGCCAAGCAATGCCTGCACAGCTTCAGGGACCACCTAACCAAGGCCAGCCATCTTATGTGCAAACCTCCGAGGGGCAGCAATATTATGGCCAGTCTTACCCAGGACAACCTGGGGGCCTACAAGGACAACCCTATCAGGGACAACCTTTGGCCACTAGCGGTCCATCTTTTACCTATCTGACTCAACCTTCTGGTTATC
Organism: Pinus tabuliformis; assembly: GCA_031772625.1. NCBI lineage: Eukaryota > Viridiplantae > Streptophyta > Pinopsida > Pinales > Pinaceae > Pinus > Pinus tabuliformis. Next base: position 519,834,997 of record CM062805.1, on the reverse strand, counting down.
CGGGGCAACCTGGTACCCATCAAGGTTACCCATCTGGACAACCAGGAGAACCTTACATCCAACAAGGCCAACCTGGTATTCAGCAGGGTTATCCCTCTGGACAAACTTGACAAACTTACATTCCACAAGGTCAACTGGCAGTCCAACAGGGGTATCCTTCTGGGCAAGGGGGTAGCCTTACATACAGCAGGGCCAACCCACTGCCCAGCCTAGTCATCCTTCTGGGCAAACGGGCCAGCTCTCTGCACAGCAAGGCCAACCCACTGCCCAACTTAGTCATCCTTCTGGACAGGCTGGCCAACCTCAAGGTCAATTGGCCGTCCAACCCACTCAACCATCTGCTCCGCAAGGACAACCCTTGGTTGCTCAAGGACAACCTAGTACCCAGCAGACACATCCTTCTGGGCAAACAGGTCCGTCCCAAACCCAACCAATCCAACCTTCCGACCAGATGGTCCAAGCCCCACCTATTCAAGGACATCCTTTTGGGACCCAGACTCAACTTGGTTATCAAATGCAAGGTGGGCCACGACCCCAACCTTCTTACCAAGCGCAGCCTTCTTATCAGGCTTAGTATGGAGCTCAGCAAATGTATGGCTACCAGCAACCCCAGGGGCAAACTCAATTTACCCCTTATCAAAATTATCAACAAATGCAGGTCACTCCTTATCAAAATTATCAGAAATAGTACGTTGCGCCTGCAGGTCAAGTTGCTAATCCATGGGGTGCTGGGGGGCAAACCCAGGGTCAACTGTCTGCTTATGGACAGAATCCTTATGGACAAAATCCATATGGACAGAACCCCTATGGGCAAAATCCCTATGGGCATAACCCTTATGGACCATGCCCATCCGGACAAAGTCCATGGGGGCAACCACCACCTGGTTGGAACCCTGGTACTACCTCTCTTCCACAGCCACAAATGTCCTTTAATCCTCAGTTGCCTTTCTTAGTGACGTTGGAACTTCCAGATGTGTCCAAGTTGACCAATGATCCCATTCTTCATAGTCCATATTGGCCACCAGTTCCAACTAAAATACCCGGTGATTGCCCAAAATTTGATGGCAAAGCTGGTGAAGATCCTCAAGCCCATGTCATGACCTATCACCTTGGTGCTCATCCAACTCATGGCTTGATGACTCCATCCGACTCCGCCTCTTCCAAAGGAATCTCACTGGCTCAGCCACTAAGTTGTATATTGAGTTGAATCGCAGAACATTTCAAGATTTCAACTCGCTGGCTATGGCATTCCTAACTCATTTTTAGTTACCCATTCGGTATGAGACAGGGGCACATCTCCTTACATCTCTCAAACAGGACACGACCATGCATATATCCAATCATATACATGAATGGAGACGGCGTCATCGCTTGATCAAATTTTGGATTCCTGATCAGCTCCTGACCGATTGGTTCACGACTTCCTTTGTCCCTGTGATCACGCAAGACATCGCCATGGGAGCTTGTGTAACTGAAGAGCAAGCTATCGCGCGTGCTCAGTACCTCGACTTAGTATATTCTCAGTTAGGTACTTTATATGATTATTTGCCAGACGCCCCGAGACCCGGAACATCCAAAGCTCCACCAAAACCATCTGTTGACGGAGTTATTGGCTCTGTAAACATGTCATCAAAGAAATCAACCGCGAACCCTGGGAAGCAAAAACAGAACGCTTCTAATGCAAACACTTCTCAGGGTCAATCTAATTATGGAATTACCTCCGAGGTTAACGTCGTTCAGTCCACCGCGGCGGATAAATCCTCGAAAGGGGAAAAGAAAGGGAAAGCTAAGAATAAGACCGAACAGCCCAAATAGGACTCCCCTAAAAATCCACCCGAGGAAGGAGCCAAACGAAAACCTAAGTATCCTTGTCTTATTTGTGATGAGGATCACTACACTAAAGACTGCCCCAGGCAGTCCGAAGTTAGTCGATTATTGAAAGGTGCTCCTGGGACTCCTGCTGTGCTTAAAGAACCTTTCCCTTCTCAACAAACTCAAATGGTGGCAGACCCATCGCAACCCTCTTCTTCATTTGGCTCTCAAGTATCTATGGCTGGGACAATTCTCATCCATGTCACTACTGGAGCAAAACAATATCCATCTCCCGCCGGGAAAGAGCCGGAGGTCCCCTCCAGTGCTCCTCCGTCCAGTTCTGGTCCTCTCCACATCGAAAGACCTAGCACTGAGACGATTGTCCGACCCCATCCGAAAGGTGTACTCCGGAAGTCTTCTTACAACCCTAATGCTCGTGCTGCCCAGCACTATAGCATCGTTGAGGACTTAGCTCAGGCTCCGTCTGCTATGCCCGCTCTAGAAGTCCTCCAGAGCTACCCCTCCCAGAGGAAGTCCTTGCTATCGGCCATCGGTGGCATAGACTCGGCTGACTCAGATCTGATTTCTTTTGATCTCAAGGGCCATACGCCGAGACTGCCCCACCAAATCGCTTTCCTTATACAGGTCATCATCAATGGCAAAACGATTCATCATACAGTCATTGATGAAGGCGCCTCAACTTGCATCAATTTTGTTGCTTGCTGGAAAGCTATTGGTTCTCCTACATTAATCCAGTCTCCTACGACGTTAGAAGCCTTTGATGGAAGAGAGTCTCGTCCTTACGGTATCCTCCAACGCTTGCCCATCTCTTTGGAAGGAAAGACGGTAGAAGTGGAGGTCGAAGTTTTCGACGCCAATATTACCTACAACCTCCTCCTTGGACGTAGCTGGACATACACCATGCAAGCCATGGCTTCCTCCCTTTTCCGTGTCATTCGTTTCCCTCATCAAGGGAAGAATGTCACGGTGGACCAGCTCTCCTTCTTCGCCTCTTCTTCCGAAGGTAATGTTCCATTCGTGGAGCATACCTCTAAATCATTCGAGAGTGTGGGAGCCGGACTCTTTAAGGATCCTGCTCTAATGGCTGTCTTTCCCCTTCCACCTCCGAATCTCGCCCCTATTAACATGATTTCCGTGCGTTCTGATCCGTGGGTCCTTCCTCCTGCTAATCAGGAAGAATCCGGGGGCGATATGATGCCGTTGAGTCCCGTCGAGCTCAACTACATCGAAATCGTTGCTGTATCGACTTCCCCCCCCCCGAACCTGCTCTTCTGAGCGGTGTCCCTGATTCGTATGTTCGTTTCCCTTGGCTTGGAGATGATGCTACTTCAAATCCATTAAAGGAAATATTTCCTTCCGATGAAGCCATCATAAAGACCATGTCTCTTGAAGAGCCCCCTTGGTCAGATCATCACCACCGATCTTCGTTTCTCCCTACCCATCAGGAAATGATCGCATGTCTTGAACGGTTTGCTTCGTGTATCCCATCCTCGTCCCTCCAAACACCTATTCAAATCTACCAAGTATCTTCTGAGGGCAATATGGGAAACATCACGCAAACCCAACCTATCGACATCTCTGTGAAATCAGGGATTGTCGAGCATATTTACATAGGAGTCACTTGCACTCCAGAGGAAGTTCAACTCTACACTGACCTATTTCGTAAATTTCGTGATGTTTTTGCTTGGTCCTACGAAGAGATGCCCGACATCGACCCTAGTATAGTGGTGCACGAGATACCTACATATCCAGGTGCCAAGCCTGTTCGTCAGCGCTTACGCCCTGTGCACCCCCGAAAGGCCGCAGCCATCAAAGCAGAAGTCGAAAAGCTTCTCAATGTTGGTTTCATTTACCCCATTCCACTGACGGATTGGGTTTCTAATATAGTCCCTGTGAACAAAAAGCAGGGCACTATTCGAGTCTGTGTTGATTACCGTGATATCAATCGCGCCTGTCCTAAGGATAACTTCCCTACACCCTTTATCGATCAACTTATCGATGAGTGTGCAGGAAGCGAAATTTACTCGTTTATAGACGGTTTTTCTAGATATAACCAGATCAACATCGCACCCGCTGATCAGCATAAGATGACTTTTATCTGTCCTTGAGGCACTTTTGCATATAAGAAGCTCCCCTTCGGTTTAAAGAATGCCGGCGCTACCTTCCAACGTGCAATGTCCTATGCCTTTCATGACATTCGTCACATTGTATAGCCATACTTGGATGATCTTCCAGCTCATTCAGTCAAGCGTCAGGACCATCCTTCCCATCTTCGCGAAATTTTTCTCCGCTGTCAACACTACCGTATTAGGCTCAATCCTCATAAATGTGTCTTTTGCGTTGAATCAGGCTGACTACTCGGGTTTATCGTCTCCCGAGAAGGCATCCGTCTGGATCCCCTCAAAGTCGAGGCCATCTTGAATCTTCCTCCCCCTACTTCTTTGCAGCAGTTGCAGAGCTTGCAGGGCAAAGCAAATTTCCTCAGACGATTCATTCCGAATTATGCCGAGGTGGCTAAGGGTTTTACACGATTACTGAAGCGAGACGCACCCTTACATTGGGATGCTACCGCTCAGGAGTCTTTCGAGTGTCTCAAGGGTCTCCTTGTTTCCGCTCCATTATTGAGACCTCCGAACTATCATCGTGATTATACTCTCTATCTGGCCGTCGCCGATACCACTATCGGCATGGTTCTCGTGCAGGATGATGATGACGGCAATGAGCATGTTATCTATTACCTCAGCCGCAACCTCCTGGATACGGAAACTCGTTACGCTTACGTTGAGAAATTGGCATTGGCCACTGTGTGCGCCATCCAATGTTTCCGACACTACATCCTGTTGCGCACCACGACCGTGATTTCTGACTGCAACCCGATGACGTACATTTTGTCGCATCAGTTGCTGGGGGGAAAATACTCAAAATGGATCGTAATCCTCCAAGAGTTTGACTTGGAATTTATTGCTTCCAAGTCTAAGAAGTCTCTAGTCTTTGCTAAATTGCTCTGTTCTTTGCCACCTCCTTCTGCACCCTCTCTTTCAGAAGATCATATCCCGAACGAAACTCTTTTTTTGATCAGCACCCTCGATCCTTGGTACGGGGATATTATTGTTTATTTACAAACCTCCTCGTTCCGCCCCGCTCTATCCAAAGATGCTCGGCGATGGATCCGCCATCAATCTCAACCCTATCGAATCATAGGGGACACCCTGTACCGCCTCGGTGTTGACTCCGTTCTCCGCCGATGTCTTACCCTCGAGGAAGCTGAGAGAGTCCTGAATGACTGCCACTCTGGCGCCTGTGGTGGCCACATGTCCGGATACGCCACAGCTCAAAAAATCCTTCGCGCCGGTTATTTTTGGCCCTCCATTTTTAAAGATTGCATTCTTGCTGTCCGCTTGTGTCATGCATGCCAGATATACCAGCGGAAGATGCGTGCGCCACCGGCCCCGCTGCATCCTGTAGTGACCGTCGGCCCTTTTGCAAAATGGGGCATTGATTATACAACCTGTAAGCCTGGCTTGGCCGGGGGGCATGGGTTTATTATCATTTCCGTCGATTACTTTACAAAATGGGCCGAGGTGATGCGTACATTAATTGAAGACGGTCATACAGCGGCGCAGTTTTTGTTCAATCATGTTATTACGCGGTTCGAAGTTCCACAGGCCATTGTCACATATCACGGAAAGCATTTCCGTAATCACATGATGACCGAGTTGACAACCCAACTAGGCTTACGGCACGATAGTTCAACCCGTACTATCCTCAGTCCAACGGTCAAGTTGAAGTTGTTAACAAGATTTTGGTTACGATGCTTCAACGTACTGTCGACATGCATAAGTCTAATTGGCATCTAATGTTGTTTCCTGCCTTGTGGTCCTACCGAACCTCTGTGAAGGATGCCACCGGGTTCACTCCATTTCAATTAGTTTATGGACTAGAGGCTACCCTTCCTATAGAAAGTGAAATTCCTTCATTGAAAATAGCCGTCGAGCTGCTTCCCAACACCACTCCGGTAGAGGAACGGCTTCTTTATCTAGAACGGTTAGACGAGACTCATCGTTTAGCCTCTCTAGCTATCGAAGCTCAAAAGAAGAGAGTGAAAACTTATTTTGACCATACCATTCATCCTCGTTCCTTTGTTGAGGGAGACCTTTTCCTGCTATATGACCAAGCCAATGACAAGCTGGGGGCAGGCAAACTCGAGCCCATGTGGCTAGGCCCTTACATTGTAAAGAGAGTGTTGCAAAAAGGGGCCTACGAGCTAATTGACTACGAAGGTAATCCTCTTGATAAGCCCCGCAATTGGCTGTACTTGAAAAAGTACTATGCATAATTCATGCGCTTCGATTTGTACATGCGTGTGTGTGTGTGTGTGAGTTTTCATGTTTTCGATTTGGTGTGAAAGCGTGATTGCCCCTTATTGTGTCTTTTTGCTTCTTGTGAAGATGTTGGGTGCACCTTACATTGGTTTCGCTGATGGTGCCTGCCGCAGTACTCGTAAGTTTTCCTCTGCGGCGTGGGTGATCTACGATCCTCACAGTGAGTTGATAGACCTTCAAGGTGTCTGTTTAGGCTGTACTACAAACAATGTTGCTGAATATAGCGCTGTTATTGAATTATTAGCTGAGGCAATTAATCTCGGTATTCGTACATTGCTTGTTAACCTAGACTCTCAGCTTGTCGTCCATCAGCTCAATGGGTGATATTCTGTCAGAGACCATCACATTTTAAGGTTGTACTTACGTGTTAAATTGTTAGAAATGAATTTTGACTTTATCACATATCAACATATTCCACGACGATTAAACACATTATCTGATGCATTGGCAAATCATGTATTAGATAGACATTTTCATAATTTATAATCAAAACATCATACAAGCAAGCACATAAAAGCACAATAATAAACCATAGGCATATGTATATATATATGTGTGTCATAATGTTTGCACTGTGTGCGTTACAAAACCCAAAAATAATACATGTTCATCCTAATACATCCTCGGACAACATGTCCCTCAAAAAATATGCATGAAAGAAACCTAGGAGTCTACTCATGGTGGTGCTCATGATAGCACGCCACCGTGCGCACCGAGCATCTCAACAGACGATGGATGCGGGTCGACACCCCCACCGTGTGCCTCTGGTATGCAAACGGCACATCCGCCAATCTAGCATAGCCTGGAATCCCTTGGGTAAGTTCCTCGAGATTCTGCACCAGCTCTTCCCCCAAGGCACCTCTTGCCTGAGGGTCAGCTGCAGGTTGGTCCCTCCGGGCTATAGGAGACAAGCCGGCTGGTCGCTCTAGGCCTACATCTGCATATATATACAACTGTCATCAGAACATGCATGTATTGACAAAAAAAAATTAATAAAAATACATAGAAACGTCAAAAAGAGAAGATCATACCTAGCTCCTCTTCCCATTCCTCTCCCTCTGGCAGTGGGAGGTCTGGGTCCCCCATGAAGTTGGTTCCCGAGTATGGCCAGTCCTCTACCACGATCAGCTGGTGGCGAAGCCATATGAAGAACTTGGGCCGCGAAGACATCTACTGGCCCCCTCCTCCTCTGGGCATCAATGCTGCCCAGCGAGCCATCCTAGGCTCTCGTGGTAATGGATCCGCTACTACAGCTCCCTGGTACTGGAATAAGGGTAATCGTTCCAAGAAAAACGACACCACAATCGAGCCATACCCGAACTATTTCACTCCCCCACGCTTACACTTTGTAAGCCGCCTTTTGATATTAGTAGTCACCGCTGTAGCCCAGTCAAAAATGGTGGGGCTGAGACATTCTGTCGCTAGTAACAGATGATTCTTGCTTGCCTCATGGGGCACCTGTACACCAGCTGCACGTGTGATGGTGAACAGTATCACCTTAAGAACCAAATCATGGATGGTGGCGATATCCACCTTGGCGATGTTCTTCCCAAATTGTGCCTCTGGGCACACACGAGCCTTCACTTCACCTATTTTCTCCCCGGAAGGCCTGCTTCCGGTCAAAATGGGGCTTGCCCCTCTCCGTGACAGCCCAGTAATGAAGTACACATCAGATACATCCAGCTCTAAGGTCTCATCCCGTAATCGAAATACTTGGTCATCGACATCCCAAGCATCCACTATAAACTGTAATAGCTCTGGTTGAGCTCGTAGATAAGAAGTAAGGAAGAACTGCTTGAGACCACAGTCTCTCAAAGCATTCATGCATCCCTCATCCGCGATGGCCAAGGAATCTACGGCATCATGCTCCCGTTCTTTCCATTCCACCACCATTTTTTCTTGTTTCCTGCACCCACAAGGATGAATAAATCATTAATGAAACCATGGTAGGCATATACACCGGACAAATTTCAGAAATGATGGGAAAATTTAAGTTAAAAATTAGGTTGAGCGGTTGGCGCGATTGTTTCTAAAACAGTCACGCCAATGGCGCAGCACCTTTCGGCAAATCACCCCATTGGCGCGGACCCGTGCCGGATACCCGCGCCAATGGGGCACAACCCTAAATTTTAAAATCCCCCTTGCGGAGGCTCAATCAAGGAACAAAATGCATAAAAAAAGTGTGGAAATGGAGCTAAAGGAAGCGCCTCTTACCTGGAACTAGCGGAATCTCAAATGGTTGCCCGGATTGGTGGTAATCGCTGCTCGAAGTTTGCACCCCAAATAGACCACTACCACTATGTAAGAGGTAAAAAGTAAAGTATTTTTATTTTTTACATTTTCACCATATTTATAGACTTTTTGACTTGTAATAGGGTTTAAAAAGTTGTTTTTTTGAATATTTTAATATACTTTTGGTCGAAAATGGGTTTTACACTTGTTTCTGGTGCTATGAAAGGTCCTTTTCGCAACTTCGATGGTGAAACGAGTTGTATTTTATACTTTTTCGGACTCGGTAAATACATGAAAAAGTCACTATAGAGTTATCTTTCAGCTCTTTTCTGACTCGTTAAAAGTGAAAAGATTGCCGAGTTACCCCTCTTGACTCGTTAAAAGTAAATAAGAGAAGGTCGTCTTTAAACCCTTTTCCGACCGTGTAAAAACGAAAAGCTCGTCGGACCCTTGTCGTTTCCGGTTCGTAAATGGTTACCAAACGACGTGATGTTGATCACTTTTCTACTTTTTCGGATCGATGTCACTATAAATGAAAAGTACTCCTCGATCGTAATGGTCGGGCGATTCTTTCAAGCATTGTTTTATACTTTTTCGGGCTCGGGAGACACAACTTTACGAAAAAGGACCCCCCTGGAGTTTTTCTTTTTGCTGTCTTTTCAGACTCTCTAAATATGAAAAGATGTCGAGTTCTTCCTTTGTCAGACTCGTTAAAAATTAATGACATCGGATTCCGTCATAATGACGCTCACAAGCATATGCTATCCCTGTCAAGCTTGCTAAAAATATCTGGGGTACTCGCCAGAAATGGTGGGGAAAATGGATCCATAATTGTCATCGTGTCGACAGTATGTCGCTCTTGAACATGGCACTAGTCTGCGTTCGTGTTGGGGTGGGGACATCTCATTTTGTTTTACACTAGCCTCCATGGGTTTGGGTTATCCTATTTGGCCTCTCATCTACTCATTGCCTTGTCACCATGACCTCTGCTCATTTGATGTCAAATACTACCAAATCCACTGTCGTGCCGCCGATATGTTCAAGAGAAGTTGGCCTCTGCAGCAATACAACCTCCTCTGATACCTCACATAATTTTGCATCACCACGACATTTTTCCTCTGTCTCGTGTCAATGATGTGGGAAACACCATGGCCCACCTTTGATCAAGATCGCTTCCTGTCGACTTCAGCTCATTATCCAGGAAGCTGATCTAGAGACTCCTTTCGGTTCCTTGGAGCCTGCATGCCTCAATGTTAGGTTCTTCATGTTCGACGAGAGGTTTTCATCATTTTCCTCCGATCGAATGATTCTGCGGGTGTTCCATGCCAACTCATTTATTCGCACGCCGTAGATTGTACCTATAGTACCTTGAGGGCCATTGTCATTATTGGTGGTACCTCTCGCGTCTGTTAACAGTTTTCATTATTGACTGGTAATCAGATGATGTTCATGCATGTTCGACTTCAACTCATGCATTCGCATGCTTGAACTTGTACTATGTTCGGGTCGAGATGGAGCGCAAGACCCTGGATTTTGTCTATTGGAATCCAGGCTGCGATTTGTAGCTTATTATGATTATTACATGATTCATTTACTGGATGGCTGCGACCATGCCTGAGTCTATTTATCGATCCTCTCTGGATGGTTGCGCCCATACCCTGGATCTAGATTATTATGTACTCTATTATGGATGGCTGCGCCCATACCACTTATATCATGTACTTGAGATATCAGTTGTACTTCTTTACGCAGGTTCTCCGGCGGCTGTGTTTTCAGTCACGCATGTTCTTGTAAAACATTTCACCCCTCTCTCTCTCGGGCCTCATGCTTTAGGGGGCATATGTTACACAGCAATTTGTCACCATTTGTCACCGTCCGTGTTACCCCTCACCTGTACACTGGAGGACTCATTCCGGGACCTGTGAGAAGTGACATGACCTGAAACCACTTGCATTATATTCCTCTGAGTATGAGCTTCATTTGCCCTAAAGACATCTCCTGCAAAATACTCATGAAAACAGCTCTTTTTGCATTAGCGCGGGTCCACAGTTCACTGCCCGCACCAATGAGGGAAATCCTATAAAAAGGGTGTGCCATTTGCGCTCTGTCCCAGAGTCGCACTCGTGCCAACCAAATTGAGTAATGTTTTTAACCAACAAACTCCCGAAGGTTCTCTTCAACCCATTCACCAACTGAATCTATGTTGAGCTAGGATGGTTTGGCTTCGAATCTCCATAGAAGGGAAAGTGGTTTGCCACCTTTCATGGAAGTTTCCAAGTGATAAAGCCAATCCCATGAATAATGTGGTTGATCCTATCTCTTCCCTCTCTATCTATAAAATCTTGTCTCTATGCCTTGAGCAAGCTAGTTACAGTCACAATAGTCAGTAGTTCCAAGAGTTCAAGAGTTTGAAGCTGCAAGAACCTTCTTTGCACCCATAAGGCCAAATCTAAGTAAGGAGATTCTTGTCACCCAAAGAGAGAGAGGCTTGTCCCTCATCCCAACAAGCTTTGCAACACTTGTGTAGCTGACTACCCATCCAAAGGAGGATTTGACGTCAGAACAATGGTTAATTCTTCTTTGTTATTTATTAATAATAGATGACTATCATTATGGTTCCACTCTCATTGTCTTATGTTTGATGTTGAGTTATATCTTTTCTTACTGATATATAATTGCATCTACTAGATTTTATGCTTGTTTTCGTGTTGTTCTTTGCATGTGCAGGTGTACAATCACGGAGATCGTGAGGATCGTGACCGGCCAAGGCAAAGGAACGAGGGCGATATCTCTTCGACGAATAATATCGTTGGAATCTAAGTAGGTTCTCACCATCCACTTTTTATTTTGCAATTAGGAACTTGCGTGATAGCATTGTGTGATTGTTGCTAGACCCGGTATGGGCTAGTAGGGATCGTCTCTGTCCGCAGAGAGGATTTACCTCTACAACAATTTGTCGACTCCGCTGGGGAGATCTTGTTGTTTGATTTGTAAAATTTGTTCGAATATATATATGTATATATATATGTATATATATATGTATATATATATATATATATATATATATATATATGTATATATATATATATGTATATATATGTATATATATATATGTATATATATATGTATATATATGTATATGTATATATATGTATATATATATGTATTTGTATATGTATATATATATGTGTATATATATATATATATATATCTGTATATATATATATATATATATATATATATATATATATATATATATATATATGTATGTATATATATATATATATATATTTCCTAAAGAGTCTCAGTCTATGAACCTCAACGCTCATACCATTTGTAGCAACTAAAAATCTTAAACTATCAAATATTCATAAATACTAATAATAATAAAAATTTAATCCATAACTATAACCGGCATTTAGAATTGGATCTTGTCGTAAGATTACAAAAATTATTTATGTGAAATTGAGTTAAGTCCGTAAGTACCAGACAACAGTCATATTTTTCATGTGTGTCATTCCTTTACGTAGTTAGCAATGTATATATGGTGGTTAATATTTAATGCGCACATAGCCTCCGGTGGGGTAGCTGCCCCTGACTAGGCCATTGATAATTTGCCCTTGTATGCTGGAATACGTGGCATGCTCATAGCCAAGATTGTTGCATGTGTTTGCTAGCTCGTGAAGATCCCTTCCAATTGCTCTCTTGTTTCATACCTTTTGATCTCTCCTAAGCGATCCAATGGTGGGGAGGGTTTAGGGTTTAACCCCCTAACCAATTTTTCGTGTGTGGTAGATGGTAGAGTCATGGTTGTCGTTGACCCTTCGTATCTTGTTGCTCTACAACAAAACTTTTTGGTGAGGGTTTCAGGTGGGCACATGATCCTTTTGTGGTTTTCCATGGATGTTATGGTCAATCTTGCGAAGCCACATAACCCCAACTACCACACATTACATTATTTCGATTATTCTCATTGTTTGAGCTTGTATTTAGCTTTGGACCTCCCCTCGTGTCAAGTTTGATTGATTGCCTCCATTGTCGAGGGTGGCTCGATGGTCTTCCGTTACTGCGGAAAATGCTCTGCTCAGACAATCCTTTTCGGAAGGTAAGCCCATAGACCACAAAGTTTTCTTCTCGTTGTTTATAGATTCTGTGTTTCAAATTTATTTAATGATGAGATTTATTGTGTTTCACGTAGGCTGCTCGATGTGGAAACCCTCGAGTTTCACGTCAGGAATACTCCTCTTCTCGGCATCATGGATCTTACATATTTTGGAGTGTTAATCTCATACTCACTCCATGGTTGTTGGTGGTTGTGTGCAGGTATTTTCCAATACTTGCTGAGTTAATTAAGGCTTGGACATTGTCCCTTAAGGGTTTATGAGCTTACGGCTTCCATGGTTCTTTCGAGGTTGGATTATCATACCTTTGGTGTATGAACATTTAGCTATCAAATGATTAACTACTCGACGACAAAAACTAAGTACCAAGCGGATCTTTACGCCAAGACTTGTTTATTTTTTGTTTTTAATTAATTAAATGTGTAAAGGAATGGTCAATCGCTATGCACCACACATGCAAGGCTGTGAAAGATCAACATTTGGTCGAGTGCAAGTTTTCCTGAACAATTCTTTGTTATGCATGTTTTATAGCTAAGTTATACACTCGAAGGTCTCTTTTGGGGATTTTTTTCATGTCGACAAATTGCTCTTGAGCCGTTCTATTATGTAGCACTTTCCTTTAAGTTATTACTCGAGTGAAATATATTTATATAAACTTAATTAAAGTGTAGTTATTTTATCTGTGTTTTAATGGTGGACCAATATTACCTCTGCTTCCTTGCTCAAGGTGGTAATATTTTAGCGATTTTATCTTAGCTATTCTACTTGTCTGTTTGGGATTTCAGAAAGGTTGTTTTTAAAGTTGTTTTACAATGAACCGCCTAGATTACTTTTGTATTGATTTTATGGCATATTACTGTGATTATATCTACAGTTATCCTGTAGCATTTTACACAAATTATTTCTACTGTAACTTTCTAGCATTGGGCCAAAGCCATACCAATTAGATAATTTTAATAATAAAAAATTGCTACCTTTGTAATGTGAGGAAAAAGTAAAACATACTTACCACACCTTTTATTAGCCAAATTTATTATTACAAATATTTCATTTTAATAGTTTTTAATTAAAATTTCAATTATTAGTCCCTGCCTGGGACTCTTAGCAATCGATCGTGCGTTGACTGCCTATTAATCTCTTGTTTGACCAAAAAATATTGCTATACATCACAATTTTAACCAAAGTTTTCATATTAAAAAATAATATAAAATTTATTATGTAATTGATGATTGGCCAACAAAGTTGAGGGTCTTATTGCGGGCTTCGCAGGTTTCAAGACGGGTAAAAGTAAGATATCCTAAGTTTTTGGTACCTCTTCTGCGTGTCCTTGCGGCAAACTTTTCTGATATCCAAAGTTTTCAGGTGCAAAAGATATTCAATTTTTCTGCTATCCAAGGTTTTCTCGTGCAAAAGATTTTTATATCCAAACTAAATATTCTGGTGCAAAAGATTTTTATATCCAAACTAAATATAATTCACTAAAGTTTTTTATATCCAAACTACATATAATTCACTAACACAAACTTGCCTTCATTTTATCCAAAGTTCATTTTATCCAAAGTGCAGTTGGGGCAAAGTTTTGTATCTGCCACATGTCTATCTGCATGCATGCAACTCTAGTGCTATCTACAAGTCAGCAAGCCAGTTTATTATCCATCCCAACCTTGGGTTGATTCTTTCTTTCGACCAGTGGTTGGATTCTATCGTCCAGAACAGGCAGTCGATTATCGTGTAATCTCAGTCACCGGGGGAAATTAGCTATGGAAGGGCGCAAGTTATGGTAAGGTTTGTGACCTAGACTACAAGATTACTGTTATTGTTTTTTTGTTAATATTCTGTTGATATATCAGTGATCAATTTTTTTGGTTATATGTACGAAGTTTACAATCTAGCTAAGGCAAACCCTGCCATAGATATAAGCTGATATAAAACAATCTTCACATCTAATAAAACATATTTCTATTTTTTTTCTTCCGAATTTTTTTTTTTTTCTTATTTATTTATCCCAATTTATTATCTTTTTGACTTATAATTTAGAGATCCATTAGCAATAATGCCCACATTTTTGTGTTTTATGTATGTGGGTTTATTCATCTGACTGAAAACGAAATGTATCGTTATTTTTTGCACACGCATAATAAAATTCTCATTCAGGGACTCAGCCAACCTGCCCCGGACTCAAAGGATTTGTGTTTTGAACGCCAATTTGGTCAATCCTTTGCTGTTCAAACCATGGCTTGTTTCTGGAAGCAGCACTCGTCGTATTGGTGAAATCCTCAGTATAACACCGTTCGACTCATTTTCACCTTTTGTTGCGCCCTAATATTTGGCTCTATTTTTTGCAGAATTGACCGGAACATGTAAACATTACTTTCTCCAATTCTAATGTGTTGTTCGATGTGGACAAAACGATCCAATTCTTATGTGTGGTTGGATGTTGTTTGCAGGCAGAAGCAACAAGATATATTCAATGCTTTGGGATCCATGTTCGCAGCTATTATCTTTTTGGGCTTCTGTAATGCCGTCTCTATTCAACCAGTAGTTGATGCGGAAAGGACAATTTTCTATAGAGAAAAGGCAACAGGGATGTCTCCGGCTCTTCCCTATGCTACTGCTCAGGTAACTATTTTTAATTTTTTTTGGTTAGGGCCGTTCGTATTTTTTTGGGTGCGTGTATTGTAATTTTTGGTGTGTGTATCATTTTTGTTGATGCCCTAAGATTTTCATTCTATTATTTATTGGTCTGAATTTTTAGCATTTTTCTGTCATGAATTTATGTGCCACACTCTTTTTTTTTTTTTTTGGCATTTCCATGATTCGAAATCAAATAAATCCAACAAAATTCTGTGCCAAAGTTCTTCATTTCTTTCATCTTGTCATTTGCATGAAGCGCGATAAAGTCATATGCCTGCGGTAAATTTACCCAAAAATAATTATGAATTTAAGTTCTTAATTACTCAACAATTATTTCCTTCCCACATTGTACAGAGTTTAGATTGGTATTTATCCAAAAATCAATTATTTGTTTTACATAGGTTAAAATAATGTAATCACCGGGTTTACATTGTTATTCACTTTATAATTTCTGAGTTCAATCTTTAATTATTTTTACCTATAACATTGTTGTCTTTATTTTAGATAGCAACCATTTTTCTATGTATAGTAAATAAGTTAATTTTACTCTTGTATAGGTGGAAGAAGCCATCAAAATTTTGTAACTTATTTTCAAGTTATTTTTATAACCCTCTTCACATTTGTTCCTTTAATGCTATATTTTCTTTGTGTTATTTATCCAGTTCTTGTTTACTAATTATTAATTTCGTATATGCTTATTTCACGTACCGATTTCTCTTTTGAACATAGCGTTTTCCTTTAACTTTTCCAAATTTGGCATGGCTTGATTTCAACTTATTCAACTCTTCCGCCACGTCTAAGGTACCCAAATTTTGGTTTCTCATTCTACATGGGTGTGATTTCTCTTGTTCGAAGAGGAATCTCCCGATTGTTAACCTCCGAAATGTTTGTTCATTGTTTTCTTTCACGTCTTTTGGGACATGTAGTTCCTCCGAAACATAATTATTTATAAAATGATATGAGCCTCTCATGTATTGAGTATTGTTTTCGATTATGAGGAAAACATTTAAGTTATATAATTATTTTTCTAATTACATGTTTCTTGAGGTTGGTTAGAGCTCTTCCAAATCTTGTCTCCATGTAATGATATTTTTAGATCATAAATGAAACATTGTATAATTTTGGAAAACAATACCATTGTGTTTTCTTGTGAAAACAATGGTAAATATTGATACTTTTGTATTTTTGATCATTGTGTATCTAGGCTAGTTTATTATATTCGCAAAGTGAAAATTAAGTGTTATTACGTTAATCAAAATTTATTATATACATATTTTATTATTGTTTTGTATACATATTTACTCTTCAAAGTCGAACAAGGTTTTCCAATCCTGTATTACTAGGTGCAGTGTGTGTTGAAATAACACATATAGATAGACTTGTATACATAACCAATACCTATCTAGTTTCAACAAATACCTTCATGTTTAATTTCTCAATTAACACATTAAATGTCTACTATGTATGCGATTGTTTTCTTTAGCATAATTTCTAGTTTTCTTCCTTTAATAGTCCTCGACACAATATTTATGAATAAAAATATAACCATAAGTTTTCTACTATATAAAATTTATAAAATAAAACAAAAGAATTAGCCCTTTTTTCTTTACAGTGCAAAATTCTCTAATAAAATTATAACTAACTCTTTTCCTTTTCTTTTACTATGGAAAATGAGTAAGTAAAATGTAACTAAATTATTTTCTTTCTTCTACATAGAATTTGCTAATGAAAAACATAATTATTTACTTTTTCCAAAGAAAAAAGAACAATAGGTAAGGACACTGACTTCAAAATCAATAGTTTGGGAAAACTAGTAGTTGAGTACTTGGCTCCTCTCAACATTGATATTGCATCCAACCATTATCCCCTCAAGGATATTGCTTCTCTTTAACATTTTCTCTCACAATGAGCCAAAAGAAATCAAACACAAGATTTTTATCAATTTCCAATCTACCACTCTTTTGTGGTTAGTAACTACCTCCACCTCACCAAAAAGTGGCAGGTAGTTACTAATTGGTCAATTTCATAACTTCTGGATAGACAGTTTGCTAAATTTTAATTTAAACATTTTATAAGCATATTCATTATATAAAATAATGTTTTAATTTAAATATCTTAATAAATTAATGTAATAGTTTACGGAAGTTCATTTTTTTGTTTTTAAATTAGAAGTTTTATTCTTAACAAATATTTAGAGAGTAAATTATATTACACTAGAAATATAATATTCGTATCACAAAGCACAAAACTGAGTTTTATGTTGGATGGAATGTGATTGCCGCACCCACCAAACTCTTCATTAATCACATTTGGTCATCCAAAGGCAAAGTTAAATATGGTTTTTGCAAGGTTGGCACCTCCTTTAAGTTCCCTGCAGACCCCGGCAGGGACTACCGCCACAGCAGTGGCTCATTGTTTAAATTCTATCTAATAATAATTAATGAAATTTTCAATATAAATTATTTTCCCATCTAAACCACCACAACAAAGCCATACAAATTTAACAATTTTAACAACAACTTGTGTTAAGGATGCTCATTTTTAAACTAGACCAACACCATTATCATTACTCCAATAATTACTTTAGGTGGTTAAAAAAAAATTACCACCCATTTTATTGGCCAAATTTATGATTAAAAATATTTCATTTTAATATTATTCATATTATAGGTCACAATAATCAATGAAAATTTAAATGTAAATTGTATTAGCATCTAAAACATTGCACCAAAGTCATACAAATTCAATAATTACATTACTGCACTCAACATTATATAAGGCATTACCAAACTCGTGCGAATGAGCCAAATTTATTATTACAAATGTTTAGTTTTAGTGTTTTTTAATTAAAACTTCAATCATCATCTTAGTTTGGTTAGTGCTCATTTTATTAGCTAAATTTATTATTACACATGTTTCATTTTGGTATTTTTTTTTCAAAATTCTGAGTAGAAAATGAAAATTTAATTCTCTCAATTAAGCTCTAAGCATTCAAGAAGTCGTGATGATGGATCGTGGTTGGGATTTGAAACGTTGACAGAAAATGGTTTTTATTGTGGATTCTCGAGTAACTAAGTCAAAAGAGAATTTAAATGTAAATTGTTATCATAAAAAATCAATAATTTTGATAAAATGTGGTGGGAGAGATGCTCATGTTGAAACTGGGTCCACACCAATGTGATGGGAGAGAAAAGTCTTCCCACGAATTTTATTAGGCAAACTGTTTATTAAAAATGTTTGACTTTAATATTTTTTTAGAGTGAAATTTGAATTATTGGAATTCTATTTATATTCTATCTTACCAAACAAACATGAATACAATATAATCTATGAATAATATCATAATTAGCAAATTAAAATAGTAATTTTTAGTTTTATTTGACCAAATCAACATAATATTATATTACATTAAAAAAGGAAACAATTAATATTGGGCTCTAGTAATTTATATTTTTATTTGACCAAATCAACATAATATTACATTAGGTAAAGAACAATTTTTATTTACATTACCAAGCCCTAGTAATTTTTATTTGACCAAATCAACATAATATTAGGTTTTTATTTTTATTTTTATTTGACCAAATCAACATAATATTATATTAGATAAGTATCAATTTTTATTTACATTATGACACTCACCATTACATAAGGCATTACCTTACATAACCTTCATTCTTAAAATAATATGGAAATTTTCAAACAAAGGGTTGAAATATAACAACAATAATAAAAAAAAGTCAATCCATTTTATTAAATTAATTTTTTTAGGTAGATATTATGAAAATTTTCAAACAAATAGTTGAAATATAACCACATTAATAATAAAATTAAACCCGTTTTATTAGATTAAAAAATTCTGTAAAACGATGTTTGTAAAATGTGAACCCCAAAATTTCTGTTTACGTTAATATGATATTGTTATAAAAATTATGATTTATGATTTTTAATTGAAATAAAATTTTGAATTTTATTATTTTTGACAAAAATAACCCATCGGGGGAATCCAAGGAATTAAAAAATTATAATGAAATCCGAAAGCTCCCTAAAGTTCTCATAGCGAACCATGCCCACCACACTCCGGCTCCGTTACTTTTTCATTACGTTAATGTGAGATTAAATAAATGAAGGACAACTCCCAAAAATGGTCACCGAGGGACTCCTCGGGCTCAACGATGCTCATGAGCCTCATATCAATTAACGAACACTTCATTCATATGCGCGGCCCCAGAACCTAGCCTTACACAATATAAATACAAGAAGGTTGGGATCAGCCTTTTATATCGTATCAGCCCTAGCCTTACACAATATAAATACAAGAAGGTTGGGATCAGCCTTTTATATCGTATCATATCAGCCTGTTTGGGGTTCAGCGCGCAGTGTTGTGAAACCTTCAGATCACTAAGTAAACAGTTGGCGGCTTTGGTTTCAAAATGACGAGGAGCAGTGGAAGTATCTTGAACGTGGAGGAAGGATGCGCTATTGCCAAAAGGGCCGTGAAAGACAATAGGGTTGATCTGGAAGAAGGTTGGGCTTTTATTTATAAAGCTATCCTACAGCTAAGAACCCGGTTGGAGGGAGATCTCAACTTTAATGTGACAGCGGAAGAGAGAGCGGTTATTTACAGTATCGTCTACAATCTGTGCAAAACTCGCCTTGACAAAGAACAACTCTATGATAGATACGGGGATTCCATGAAAGAGTACATCACCTCAATGGTTTCACCGGCTTTGAGGGAACAGAATGATGATGAGGAGTTGTTGTTGAGAGAAGTTGTGAAACGCTGGAAAATTTACAAGGCGATGCTACATTGGATGGACATTTTCTTCGAATATTTGGATCGCGTGTTCACCCAAAGGTATCCCTCCGTTATTTCAGTCAGAAAAGTTGGAATCATGTACTTCCGAGACCTGGTTTTTCTGGAAATGCGAATGAATGTGAAGAATGCGGTGATTGTTCTCATTGACGAAGAGCGTGAAGGAGAGCCAAGAAATGATACTCTTTTGAAGGATGTTGTGGCCATTTTTCTTGACCTTGAAATTGAAATGGATTTGTATACAAATGATTTTGAAGTGGCTATGTTGGAACAAACTGGAGCTTTCTATTCTCAGAAGGCTGCTTCATGGATTTTAGAAAATTCCTATACCGACTATATGTCAAGGGTGAATGAATCTCTCATACGCGAGAAGGAAATAGTTGCCAGATATTTGCATAGGAGCAGCGAGCAAAAGGTATTAGACAAAGTAAAACATGTACTGTTTTCCCATTACATGACACATTTTCTTGAGGATGAAAATTCAGGATGCCTTGCGTTGCTCAGGGAACATAGATATACAGATATTTTGATGATGGGGAGGCTATTTGATAGTGTACCTAATGGTTGGGACTCAATTGCAAATATTTTTAGACAACATCTTTTTAGTGAAGTAACACCACCGGTTCAACAGGCTGAAGATATTGTAAAGCAGACGGCAGGGAAAAAGGATAAACGTTTATTGTTGCAGGAAGTGGCTGCATTTGTGAGGAAGGTTATAGAACTACGTGACCAGTATACTAAATCTGTTGTCGAGGACACTATTTTTTCTGGGGTTTTGAAACAAGTATTTGGGGTGTTCTGTAATAAGGAATTTGGAGGAAGTACTAGTGCAGAATGGCTGGCTACACTATGTGATACTGTACTTGAAGAGGATAGCAGTCACGAAAAGTTGAGCGGGGATGATATAATTGAAAATGTGGTGGAATTTCTGGAGTATATTTGGGATAAAACTCTGTTTGCTGAATTCTACCAGGGAAAACTAACTCGTAGAATTTTGTTCCGCAAAAGTGTAAATGTTGGTCATGAGCAGAGCATATTGTCAAAGCTAAAACAGAAATATGGCCATCAATTAATGTCAAAGGTTGCTGGCATGCTTACGGATTCGACAAGATCCCAAGAGAGACAGAGTAATTTCGAAAACTATCTAGACAAGAATAGAAATCTCCATCTTGGAATAGAGTTTACTGTTACAGTGTTGACACCAAGATTTTGGCCAACATACAAGTGTCCCCAGATTAATTTACCTCCAGAGATGGTTAAATGTGTTGAAGTATTTAAAGA
Source organism: Pinus tabuliformis (assembly GCA_031772625.1). Taxonomy (NCBI): domain Eukaryota; kingdom Viridiplantae; phylum Streptophyta; class Pinopsida; order Pinales; family Pinaceae; genus Pinus; species Pinus tabuliformis. The sequence continues at coordinate 519,813,698 of CM062805.1, read as the reverse complement.
GTACTATTCTATAGAAGCCCAACAGCGGAAACTTAAATGGATATATTCCTTGGGATCCTGTAATATAATTGGTAAGTTTCAGAGAAGATCAATAAAAATGATAGCAACAACTTGCCAAACAGCCATATTATTGTTGTTCAATGCATCTGAAAGGTTGAGTTATTTTGACATCAAAAGGAAGTTGAATTTGGAGGAGGAAGAAATTGATGGACTTCTATATTCACTAGCCTGTGACAAGTACAAAATTCTTCAGAAGATTCCAGATGCAACCACCTTAACTACATCAGATAATTTTAAAATCAATTTTAATTTTACAGATAGAACAGGGAAGATAAAACTGCCAATGCCACAGAAGAAAAAATCATCCCAGGATATTCAACAAGACAGACGTTTTCTTATTGATGCATCCATAGTACGGATTATGAAGGCAAAAAAGGTTTTACAATACCAAAGACTTGTGAGTGAATGTGCTCAGGAACTTGAAGGGCTATTCAAGTTAGATTTCACGGAATTTGAAACGCGGATTGAAGATTTGATTGGGAGGGAGTTCTTGGAACGAGATGAAGAAGAGGTAGATTTGCTGATATATGTACCATGAAGCCTATGCAAGTAGAAGGGAAAAGGTTGGATATAGTTTCTTTTTTCTATCATTTAGTGTTCTTTCAAGGTTTCTAAACAGTTTTATGTAGGTATATTATTAATGTTTATGAGAATGCTATATGGAGTAACTGTGATTCCATATAGTAATTGTATTGGATTATGAGGTTATAATATTATTGGATGATTTTTCTGCAACAAAGGTTTATTATTTTGTTTAGTTTTGTTTTATTTTATTTCCTCATATTTTATGTGTAAATAATTTCTCCTATCCAGTTTCCTAGTTCCCATGATTATATATTGTTAGTATCATAAGAGAAAATGTGGTCATGGAATTTTAAAATCAAGGCTTGATTTTAATTTGTGATTCAAAATATCATGGGGAACTCTTGTGGAATCCTATTTGTTTATCTCCCAATTATATTGTAGTAGGATATCCTAGCATTAGAAGTAGAGACATTGTCACATTTCATAATTCCTGTTATAATACATGCTTGATAGATCCATAGTTAAGATGGATCTAGACTGGTTCCAATTGCGTGCACTCATACAAAATTTGTTGAATATGTAATTATTTTGATCATTTTAAATATGTTAAAGATGGATAATGGTCATTTTAATTTTAAATTTGATCAAGGCTTTTAATAACTTGAATGAAGAAATAAATTTTTTGAATGGATGATAGCAAATCTGAATAATAATCATCTAGGCAATTACAAATAGTGTTCATTGTGATCAATCTCAAACTATTCTATTTTATTGTTGTTATTGTCACATATGTTAGTTTTTCCTTCTTTCGATATGAAAATTGTTATTGAAATCATACATCATTCAATTGTTTAACTTCAGATATTGTAGTGTTTGTGGTTGTCTTTTATTTTATGTAAAATTTCTTCTACATCTCATTCTCTAGTCAGTGCAAGCCCCAACATTGTAATACAATCAAACACTATGGCCCATCATACATTAAACTCATCAGAAACAATATCATCCACAATTTGCATATAAAAGCCCTTCAACACACTGAATCACAACCAATCCACCTACTCATACGTCCAACACTAAATGCAAGCTCTCCAACACAATATCTATAACACAACCTCAAACAATACATTATCCCATCAACTAAGTACAATCTACACACTTGAATCAAACTCATCAAACAATCACCAATGTGCATGCATGTGCTACACAATCTCAACCTAAATATCCTCAACCAAATCAAACCTCTAAACCACACATAATGGAAATACTATTTACCATACAAAAACTTAAGCAGAAATTGAGAACTCAATATACTGAAGCTAGAAAAATGAACTCTCCAATAAAACCCTTGCAACATAAGTGCATCATTACTATAAACTCTGATATAAAACTACAATTCCTACATTGATGTCTCTTCTCTCCATATTAGCGCCAACTAGGAGACATGATATGCAACAAAAATATATTAGCCATGTATATATTTTGTAGCTCCACCATCCTCTGAAATATGCTCCAATAATAAGCTCTTAAATACTCTCTATCTCTTCACTCTTGTAGAAAGCACACTCTCTCAATCACTGAAAAAAATAATAAAAACATTTGAGGTGCACACTAGTCCTATAGTCATAGCCACACCCTTACCATTAGCATACAGAGTGAAATCCTCAAACTTGAATCTCTTCTTTTGCTAGCATCCTTAGTCATATGATCAAAAACCTAAACACCTCAACAACCTCTTCGTGGATCAACACCTCTTCATCAAGTCAAGGACATGGAGGCCTAGTTTTCCAAACACCACTGCATGGATCAACACCTCTACATTAGAACAAGATTTGGGCATCAAACTAATGATAAATAGACACAAATCATGATGGCTACGTGCATCAGGTTGACATCAATGATAATATAGATAGTACTACATCCTGTTGACATCAACCTGAACACTACAATTCCAACAAGTTTGAATGCACAGTGACTAATAATTATGAATGATGGAAAATGAGAACAATGAGAATGTAGTCAATTACAAGTAGTTTATAGTTAAAAGAAGCTAACCATCTAAGTGATTGAACACTTTATTTAAGATCATAGTTCAATAATGATTGAATTACTAAACTCAATTCATCTCATTAATGGAATGAAAGTGTAGTTATTTTATCTATGATTTAATGGTGGACCGACATTACCTCTTCTTCATTGCTCAAGGTAGTAGTAGTTTAGCTAGTTTATCTTAGCATTTTACACATATTATTTATAATGTAGCTTTGTAGCATTTTACCTAGACTATTTCTAGTGTAACTTTGTAGCATTTTACATAGAATATTTCTACTTTAACTTTGTAACATAATACACATATTAATTCTACAGTAATCTTGTATACAGATTGTTTCCACTCATTATAAAAAATGACCCTTACCTCTTTAAGAGTTATGAATGTTTATCTTTTATATGCAGCTATTTCTCCATACTTTACTAATATTACTTGCTATCTTTCATGTATTGCCATAACATGCTGTCTACTGTTTTTATTATGAATCTGGTAAATTCTATTCTCTATTTTGATGCATTTTCAAGGAATTTCTCTCATTAGTTTGTTCTATCACTTAAGTAATTTTCCACAGTCCAACATTAACCAATAATGAAAGATTTTTGTGTTAGTTATTTATTCAATATTAAGAAAAGTATAATCTACAATCCTTTCTCGAAAGTCTCTCCTACCACTAGGTAAGATAATTCCAGCCACACTACAGATTGTCTTTCAGTATTCTCCCAATGGTTTATTCCACCCATCTCTAGGATGTCTCCTTGATTCTTTTCCCCATCTAAATCTCCCTTCACGACAGATGGGTAACTGTCTTTTGTAACTCTTTATTTTAATTAATGCAAACAATTTCTATTTTTGTTAAAGTATGTGAACTCCTAATTACTAATAATTTAGGTAAACAAATATATGTTTCTTGCTCTTCCACATCATTCATTTATTATTTAACATCATAGGTAAGAAAATTAAAGTAATAAATGGTAAAGATCAAACTTAGTAACCACAGTAATTTTTGTGCATCTTTGGGTGTTACATCTCACCCTCCCATATGAGGAACACCATCCCTCATGTTCTTTCTACTTTCAAAAAATAAAGTGAGATAAGCTTTCTTCATAAATTCATCATCTTCCTAGGTAGCCTCATCGAGGCCAAAGTGCTTCCACTCCACTTTAACTTGTGTGATGGCTAACTTCAACAAAGTGGTTTCTCTTCGATTGAGAATAAAGAGAGGTTTTGCTAGACGTTCTCCTTCTAATTCGAATCGCACATAAACAATTCAATATTCTTTACCTGAATATTTACCTAGTTAACTATATGTTGAGGATTGTACACATACTTTTTTAGCAAGGAAACATGGAAAACATTGTCGACCTTAATGTGGCTTGGTAACGCAAGTTTACAGGCTATTGACCCAATCAATTCCAAGACTTGGAAAGGTCCATAGTACCGGGGTGCTAACTTAGCACAACCCCTAAATTGTAAGGAACTTTTCTAGGGCTTTACTCTTAGATATACGTGATCTCCTTCATGAAATTCTTTGTATATCCTCTTTATATGTGCATACTTTTTCTGCCTATAGTGGGTAGCCCTTAGATTTATTCGAACCTTATTTGCAGTCTCCTCCATTTCTTATAGCATGTGAGGACCCAATGATAGCTTATTAACTAGATTATTCCAATCTATGGGTTGTCCTAAAATGGTTATGGGGAAACGTTCTATTTTTTCAATTACCTTTCTTTTGGTCATGGTGGCTAATTGAACTACCCATGGTTTTGGAAACTCACTTCTTTAGAGTTGACACTTTTCTACCACCTTAGGACCAACATAGCTTAAGCTAGCACCAACATAGAGACATGATATGCAACAAAAATAGATTAGCCATGTATATATTTTGTAGCTCCACCATCCTCTGAAATATGCTCCAAGAATAAGCTCTTAAATGTTGTCTAACTCTTCACTCTTGTAGAAAACAAACTCTCTCAATCACTGAAAAAACTAATAAAAACATTTGAGGTGCACACATAGTCCTATAGTCATAGCCACACCCTTACCATTAGCATCGGATAGAGTGAAATCCTCAAACTTGAATATCTTCTTTTGCTGGCATCCTTAGTCATATGTTCAAAAACCTAAACACCTCAACAACCTCTTTGTGGATCAACACCTCTTCATCAAGTCAAGGAAATGGAGGCCTAGTTGTTCAAACACCACTGCATGGATCAACACCTCTACATTAGAACAAGATTTGGGCATCAAACCAATGATAAATAGACACAAATCATGATGGCTGCCTGCATCAGGTTGACATCAATGATAATATGTATAGTACTACATCCTGTTGACATCAACCTGAACACTACAATTCCAACAGGTTTGAATGCAGATTGACTAATAATTATGAATGATGGAAAATGAGAACAATGAGAATGTAGTCAATTACAAGTAGTTTATAGTTGCAAGAAGCTAACCATCTAAGTGATTGAACATTTTTTTAAGATCATAGTTCAATAATGATTGAATTACTGTAACACATAAGCTCAATTCATCTCATTAATGGAATGAAAGTGTAGTTATTTTATCTCTGATTTAATGGTGGACTGGCATTACCTCTGCTTCCTTGCTCAAGGTAGTAGTAGTTTAGCTAGTTTATCTTAGCATTTTACACATATTACTTCTAATGTAGCTTTGTAGCATTTTACCTAGACTATCTCTAGTGTAACTTTGTAGCATTTTACATAGAATATTTCTACTGTAACTTTGTAACATAATACACATATTAATTCTACTGTAATCTTGTAGTATTTCATACAGATTGTTTCCACTCATTATAAAAAATGACTCTTACCTCCTTAAGAGCTCGTGAATGTTTATCTTTTATATGCAGTTATTTCTCCATACTGTACTAACATTACTTGCTATCTTTCATGTTTTGCCATAACATACTCTCTACTATTTTTATTATGAATCTCGTAAATTCTATTCTATATTTTGATGCATTTTCAAGGAATTTTTCTCATTAGTTTGTTCTATCATTTAAGTAATTTTCCAAAGTCGACCATTAACCAACAATGAAAGTTTTTTGTGTTAGTTTTTTATTCAATATTAACAAAAGTGTAATCTACAATCCTTTCTCGAAAGTCTCTCCTCCCACTAGGGAAGATAATTCTAGCCACACTACAGATTTTCTTTGAGTATTCTCCCACTAGTTTATTCCACCCATCTCTAGGATATCTCCTTGATTCTTTTTCCCCATCTAAATCTCCCTTCACGACAGATGGGTAACTATCTTTTGTAACTCTTTATTTTAATTAATGCAAACAATTTCTATTTTTGTTAAAGTATGTGAACTCCTAAATACTAATAGTTTAGGTAAACAAATATACGTTTCTTGGTCTTCCACATCATTCATTTATTATTTAACATCATAGGGTAAGAAAATTAAATTAATAAATGGTAAAGGTCAAACTTAGTAACCACATTAATTTTTGTGCATATTTGGGTGTTACATATCCCCCTCCCATATGAGGAACACCATCCCTCATGTTCTTTCTACTTTCAGAAAATAACGTGGGATAAGCTTTCTGCATAAGTTCCTCCTCTTCCTAGGTAGCCTCATAGAGGCGAGAGTGCTTCCACTCCACTTTAACTTGTGTGATGGTTCGCTTCCACAAAGTGGTTTCTCTTCGATTGAGAATAAAGAGAGGTTTCGCTAGAAACTCTCCTTCTCATTCGAATTACACATAAACAATTCAATATTCTACTTAAGAAACTCTCCTTCTCATTCAAATTACACATAAACAATTCAATATTCTACTTAACCAATTACCTGAATATTTACTCACTTAACTATATGTTGAGGATTGTACACATACTTTTTTAGGAAGGACACATGGAAAACATTGTGGACCCGAATGTGGCTTAGTAATGCAAGCTTATAGGCTACTGACCCAATCCATTCCATGACTTGGAAAGTTCCATAGTACCACGGTGCTAAATTAGCACAACCCCTAAATTGTAAGGAACTTTTCAACGGCTTTACTCTTAGATATATGTGATCTCCTTGATGAAATTCTTTGTGTATCCTCTTTATATGTGCATACATTTTCTGCCTATCATGGGCAGCGCTTAGATTTTGTCGAACCTTATTTGCAGTCTCCTCCATTTCTTATAGCATGTGAGGACCCAATGATAGCTTATTAAGTGGATTATTCCAATCTATCAGTTGTCCTAAAATGGTTATGGGGCAACGTTCTATTTTTGCAATTACCCTTCTTTTGGTCACAGTGGCTAATTGAACTAGCCATGATTTTGGAAACTCACTTCTCTACAGTTGACACTTTTCTACCACCTTAGGACCAACATAGCTTAAACTAACACCAAGATCAAATAAAACAGAGACAGGTTTTTTTTAGCAATTATACCTTCACATTCGATCATGGTGAGATGATATTCTCAGTGATGATCAATGAGACCAGCATTAATTTTGGGCATGCTCCTTGCCACTTCTCCAACCGTGGATGCTTCTTGCATATTTGTTAGTTGTTTCGTCCATGCCTTGTGTAGACAATTTTTTTAATAGTGCGGTTCTCCACATCCCCATCATTGTAGTGGAAATTTTGACTACTCGTCATTAAGAGACTTAATAACTCCTTCTCAGTATCTTTTTTCAGAATATGCAGCTTTGGGTTGATTCCTTGCTCGGAATTTGCTTTAGAGGATTTTTCTCTATATTTATGTCATTAGAAAATTTTGGGTTTTTGCTTGGGATCAAGATTTTTCTCTTCCTCTTCAACCCTCCTTTAGGTCGTACATTTTTCTTCTCGATTTTCTGGTAGAAGATGCGGGATTTCCGCACTGCATTATCCATTTTTTTGGGGTAGTTAAACTCAAGTTTGTCCTTCATAAAATTAGATAGGCTACTAATGAAGCGCTGAATTTTGGCCTTTTCCTCTTGCATATAAGGCACATAGCGCAACAAGGAGGTGAATCGTGTCACATATTCATCCATGGTTAAGGTTCGGAATCTTAACTCGTGAAATTATTTTTCCTTTTCATCATAATAACGTTCACTTAGATACTTATCTTTGAAATGCTTTTGGAATTCATTTCATGTAACCTCTTCTTCGTCAATTGCCCTCACTGTTTTGATTTCTTCCGAGCAAAGGGTATCCTTAAATTCTCCTTATAATTCAGATTTCTACCTTTTTGTTTTATGTTGATTGGAAACATTTTCTGAGCATCCTCCTTCACCTTCCCCATGTTTTTCAGCTCACTCAACATTTTCCTCTCCATGCTGGACTATTGGGGCCTTCTCTGTGTCTTCACCACTAGGGTCTAGATGTCATTGATTCTATCGATTGGACAACCTTATGAGAGTTTTCTCCTATTCTAGATGTATTCATTCATTGTCTGTTGTTAAATTTGTCATCTCAGCATGCAACTAGTGAACAATTTCAAGTAAAACCGCATAAGATTGAGGAGACTCCTCACCCATCTATATCCAAATATCAAGATTAGCATTCACATACATTGTTTCTAGCAGATCGGGTGGTCCTCAGCTCCTCTGCATTGTGACCATTTTTGTATTGATGCAGTCTCTGTGCTCACACATATATTTACTTGGTTAATTTAAAGAAATCACATCCATTTCGAATATATATATATATATATATATATATATATATATATATATATATATATATATATATATATATATATATATATATATATATATATATATATATATATATATATGTATATGTATATATATATATATATATATATATATATATATATATATATATATATATATATACATATATATATATATAACATATATATATATATATATATATATATATATCACATATACATATATATATATATATATATATATATATACACATATACATATATATATAATACATATATATATATATATATATATATATATATATATATATATATATATATATATATATATATATATATATATATATATATATATATATGCATATATTTCCCAAAGAGTCTTAGTGTACAACCTCGGCTCTAATAACATTTTTAGCAACTAAAAATCGTAAAGTTCCAAATATACATAAATAATAATAATAATAATTTAATCCATAACTATGACCGACATTGAGAAGTGGATCGTGTTGTAAGATTACAAAAGTTACTATGGCGAAATTTAATTAAGTCCATAAGCACCAGACAACACTCATATATTTTTCATGTGTGTCATTACTTTACGTAGTTAACAATGTATATATTGTGCTTAATATTTAATGCGCACATGGCCTCTGGTGGGGTAGCCGTCCCTCACGAGACCATTGATAACTGGCCCTTGTATCCTGGAATATGCAACATGTTGATAACTAAGATTGTTGCATGTGTCTACTAGCTCGTGAAGATCCCTTGCTACACCTGTCTTGTTTCATCTCTCTTGATCTTTGCTAAGATATCCAATGGTGGGGAGGGTTTACGGTTTAACCCCTAACCAATTTTTTGTGCGTGGAAGATGGTAGAGTCATTGTTGTCGTCAACCCTTTGTATCTTGTTGCTCTACAAAGAAATGTTGTGGTGAGGGTTTTAGGCTGGTACACGATCCTTCTATGGTTTACCATGGACGTTATGGTCAATCCTATGAAGGAAGGTAAGCCCAAGAGCCTCACATTACATTATTTCGATTATTTTCATTGTGTGAGCTTGTCTTTTGCTTTGGACCTCCCCTTGTGTCAAGTTTGATTGACTTCCTCCACTGTCGAGGATGGCACGATGATCTGCCATTACTGTGGAAAATTCTCTTCTCTAACAATCATGTTTGGAAGGTAAGCCCATAGACTGCAAAGTTTTCTTCTGGTTTTTTGCATACTCTTTGTTCCAAATTTGTTTAATAATGAGATTTATTATGTTGCAGGTAGGCTTCTTGATGCGGAAACACTCCAGTTTCAAGTAAAGAATAGCCCTCTTCTTGACATCATGCATCTTACATATTTCACAGGGTTAATCTCATACTCACTCCATGGTTGTTTGCGGTTCTGTGCATGTATTTTCCAATATCTTCCATGTTAATTAAGGCTTCAACATTTTCCCTTAAGGGTTTAGGATCTTACAACTTCCATGGTTATTTCTAGGTTGGAACATCATACCTCTGGTGTATGAAAATTTAGCTATCAAATGATTTACTACTCGGCGAAAGAAACTGAGTACTGAGCCAAGCTTTACATCGAGACTTGTTTAGTTTTTGTTTTTAATTAATTAACCCTATAAAGGAATGGTGAAACACCGTGCACACCACATGCAAGGCTGTGAATGATCAAAACTTGGTCGACTGCAAATTTTCCTGAACAATTCCCTCTTATGCATATTTTATTGCTAAGTTATACACTCGAAGGCCTTTTTTGGGGGTTTTTGTTGTGGCGACAAATTCAGGCTATGAAGCTATTCTGTTACGTAGAACTTTTCTTTAATTTATTACTCAAGTGAAACATATTTATATAAACTCAATTCGTCTCATTAATGGAATGAAAGTGTTGTTATTTTATCTCTGATTTAATGGTGGACCGCGATTACCTATGCTTCCATGCTCAAGGTTGTAGTAGTTTAGCGAGTTTATCTTGGCTAATCTACTTGTCCATTTGCCATTTCTAGAATGGTTCATTTGATTTTCTTTTAATTTTAAATTTGATCAAGGCTTTTAATAACTTGAATGATGGAATAAATTTTTTGAATGGATGATAGCAAATCTGAATAATAATCATCTAGGCAATTACAAATAGTGTTCATTGTGATCAATCTCAAACTATTTATTTTATTGTTGTTATTGTCACACATGTTAGTTTTTCCTTCTTTTCATATGAAAATGGTTATTGAAATCATACATCATTCAATTGTTTAACTTTAGATATTGTAGTGTTTGTGGTTGTCTTTTATTTTATGTAAAATTTCTTCTGCATCTCATTCTCTAGTCACTGCCGATGTGCAAGCCCCAACATTCTAATACAATCAAACACTATGGCCCATCATACATTAAACTCATCAGAAATTGAATCAAACACCTACAATATCATCCACAATTTGCATATAAAAGCCGTTCAACACACTGAATCACAATCAATCCACCTACTCATACGTCCAACACTAAATGCAAGCTCTCAAACACAATCAATGTAACACAACCTCAAACAATACATTATCCCATCAACTGAGTACAATCTATGCACTTAAATCAAACTCATCAAACAATCACCAATGTGCATGCATGTGCTACACAATCTAAACCTAAATATCCTCAACCAAATCAAACCTCTAAACCACACATAATGGAAATACTATTTACAATACAAAAACTTAAGCATCAATTGAGAACTCAATATGAAGCTAGAAAAATGAACTCTCAAATAAAACCCTTGCAACATAAGTGCATCACTACTATAAACTCTGATATAAAACTACAATTCCTACATTGATGTCTCTTCTCTCCATATTAGCACCAACTAGGAGACATGATATGCAACAAAAATAGATTAGCCATGTATATATTTTGTAGCTCCACCATCCTCTGAAATATGCTCCAAGAATAAGCTCTTAAATGCTCTCTAACTCTTCACTCTTGTAGAAAACACACTCTCTTAATCACTAAAAAAACTAATAAAAACATTTGAGGTGCACACATAGTCCTATAGTCATAGCCACACCCTTACCATTAGCATCCCATACTGTGAAATCATCAAACTTGAATCTCTTCTTTCGCTGGCATCCTTAATCATATGTTCAAAAACCTAAACACCTCAACGACCTCTTCTTGGATCAAAACCTCTACATTAGAACAAGATTTGGGCATCAAACCAATGATAAATCGACACAAATCATGATGGCTACTTGCATCAGGTTGACATCAATGACAATATAGATAGTATTACATCATGTTGACATCAATGACAATATAGATAGTATTACATCATGTTGACATCAACCTGAACACTACAATTCCAACACGTTTGAATGCAGAGTTACTAATAATTATGAATGATGGAAAAGGAGAATAATGAGAATGTAGTCAATTACAAATAGTTTATAGTTGCAAGAAGCTAACCATCCAAGTGATTGAACATTTTATTTAAGATCACACTTCAATAATGGTTGAATGACTGTAACACATAAACTCAATTCATCTCATTAATGGAATGAAAGTGTAGTTATTTTATCTCTGATTTAATGGTGGACCTACATTACCTCTGCTTCCTTGCTCAAGGTAGTAGTAGTTTAGCGAGTTTATCTTAGCTATTCTACTTGTGCATTTGGCATTTCTAGAATGGTTCATTTTAATTTTTTTTACATTTAATAGCCTAGATTAGTTCTGTATTGATTTTATGGTATATTACTCTAAGTTAATCATGTAGCATTTTACACAGATTATTTCTACTGTAGCATTGTAGCATTTTACCTAGACTATTTCTAGTGGAACTTTGTAGCATTTTGCATAGACTATTTCTATTGTAACTTTGTAGCATTTTACATAGACTATTTCTACTATAACTTTGTAACATAATACACATATCAATTCTACAGTAATCTTGTAGTATTTCATACAAATTGTTTCCAGTCATTATAAAAAATGACTCTTACCTCTTAAAGAGCTCATGAATGTTTATCTTTTATATGTAGTTATTTCTCCATACTTTACTAGCATTACTTGCTATCTTTCATGTATTGCCATAACATATTGTCTACTATTTTTATTATGAATCTAGTAAATTCTTTTCTCTATCCTGATGCATTTTCAAGGAATTTCTCTCATTAGTTTCTTTTATCACTTAAGTAATTTTCCACAGTCGAGCATTAACCAATTATGAAATTCTTTTGTGTTAGTTATTTATTCAATATTAACAAAAGTGTAATCTACAATCCTTTCTTGAAAATCTCTCCTCCCAGTGGGGAGCCTGGAAGTTAAGTCCAAACCCTCCCACTAGCACTTTCTTCTCAGTTACCAACCACAAATAATTCCAGCTAGAGCCAAGTACCTTGGGATCGTGACTCATTGTCCCACCTCAAGTCCTATACTTTTTACACATTGTCTTTGAGTATTGTCCCACTCGTTTATTCCACCCACCTCTAGGATATCTCCTTGATTCCTTTTCCCCATCTAAATCTCCCTTCAAGGCAGATGGGTAATTGTCTTTTGTAAATGTTTCTTTTTTGTTAAAGTATGTGAACTCCTAATTACTAATAATTTAGGTAACCAAATATATGTTTCTTTGTCTCCCACCTCATTCATTTATTATTTAACATCATAGGGTAAGAAAATTAAAGCAATAAATGGTAAATATCAAACTTAGTAACCACAGTAATTTTTATGCATTTTGGGGTGTTACATCTCCCCCCCCCCCCCCCCCAACAATATGAGGAACACCATCCCTGGTGTTCTTTCTGCTTTCAGAAAATAACATCAGATAATCTTTCTGCATAAATTCCTCCTCTTCCAAGGTGGCCTCATCCGAACCAAAGTGCTTCCACTCCACTTTAACCTCAATGATGGCTCGCTTCCACAAGGTGCTTTCTCTCTCATTGAGAATACGAAGAGGTTCTGCTAGAAACTCTCCTTCGAGTTCGACCTACACATAAACCATTCAGAGTCACAACCTCTTCAAAGTAGTCTATCCAAAACTCATATATTCTACTTAGCTGATTACCTGAATATTTTCCTAGTCAATGATATGCTTAGGGTTGTACACATATTGATTTAGCAAGTTAACATGGAAAACATTATGGACCCGAATGTGGCTTGGTAATGCAAGCTTATAGGCTACCGGCCCAATCCGTTCCAAGACTTGGAAATGCCCATAGTACCGGGCTGCTAACTTACCATAACCCCTCCATTGTAAGAAACTTTTCTGGGGCTTTACTCTTAAATATATGTGATCTCCTCACAAAAATTTTCCGTGTATCCTCTTTTCATCTTCATACATTTTCTGTCTATCTTGGGTAGCCCTTAGATTTTTTCGAACCTTCTTAACAGTCTCCTCCATTTCTTCTAGCATGTCGGGACCCAATGCTAGCTTATTAACAATATTATTCCAATCTATGGGTACCCTACACCTTCTTCCATACAACACCTCAAAGGGGCTCATGCCGAGTGATTCATGATGTCCATTATTATACACAAATTCCGCTAGGTCGAGATAGTCTTCCCACTTATGGCGTTGTTGCATCACAAACATGTGTAGCATGTCCTTTAGCACTTAATTTACCCATTCAGTTTTTCGTTTATTTGAGGATGGTAGGTAGTACTAAATTGGATCTCGATACTAAATCCTGAAATGAGAGTTTTCAACAATGTGGATGTAAATCTTACATCCCTGTCAAAAATTACCACCCTCGGTATTCCGTGAAAAAATTCTGTCATAAATATGTCTGTGATTTCCACAGCTTTGTAAGTGGATTTCACAGGTATGAAGTGAGAAGTTTTGCTTAATTTGTCTACTACCACCATAATTGAGTCTTGCCCCTTCCTCGTGCGAGGTAAGCAGGTGATGAAGTCTAGGGATACGGTCTCCCATTTCCATTCCCGGATGGGAAATGGTTGCAACAAACCCACTCGATGCTGATGTTTTTCCTTCACCAGCTCACACTCCAAACATTTTGACAAGTACTCTGTAACATCCTTCCTTAACCCAGGCCAAAAATACCCTTTATTAATGGCTAAAAATAGTTTTTGGTAACCTGGGTGGCCAACACATGGTTTCCTATGAAACTCATCCAATATCAATTGCTTAACAGAGTTTTGGTTATGAACATAAATTTTCTCTTTGAAATTAAGAAGGTTGTCGAAATTTATTTCGAAACCTAATTTTCCCTTTTTCAACAGATCTTCTTTTGTGCGTTGCGAAAGAAAAGTGTACTTGGGATCTTAGAGAGACGCTAGATTTATGATTTCAGGGACGTTTGAGTGTACATGATTGATTTGGACCTCATAAATACAATGTAATTTCCTACTCAAAGCGTCAACCACTCGGTTTTCCTTCCCTTTAAGATGTTTCATCTCAAAATCCAACTCGCTTAAAAATGTTGTCCATTTGGCATGTCGAGCATTTAAGGTAGACTAGTTGAAGAAATTTGTAAGGTTGCTATGATCTGTTAACAGCATAAATTTCTTCCCCAACACGTAGTGTCACCAAATTTTAAGTGCATGCACTACCACTATTAATTCAAGTTCATAAGCAGAATATCGTTGTTCATACTCCTTCAATTTCTTTGATTTGTAAGCAATAACCTTTTCTTCTTGTGTGAGCACTGCACCAACACCTTCTTTACTCACATATGTGCAAACCACGAATGTATTTTCTAGATTTGGTACCTTTAATACAGGTGTAGGGGTAAGCAAGTGTTTTAATCTTTCAAAGCTTTGTTGACACTCAGCTATCCATTAGAAAGTGCGTCCCTTTTTTTGTAAAGAGGTCATTGGGAAGGAGATTCTTGAAACTCCCTCGATGAACCGATGGTAGTACCCGACCAAATATAGGAATGATATGATACCAGTTATATTCTTAGAAGTTGTCCATTCCATAATGGTTTTCATCTTCTTTGGGTCCACCGCTATTCCATCTGCTGATATAACATGACTCAAGTATTGAATCTTATCTTTGAAAATGTCACACTTGCTAAATTTAGCATATAACTCATTTTGCTACAGAGTTTGCAATACTATTCTCAGAGGTTCGTTATGCTCCTCCTAACTCTCAGAGTATACTAAAATGTCACCAATGAAAATCAATACAAATTTATCAAGATAGGGATGGAAAATACCGTGCATCAAACTCATAAAGGTAGTTGGGGCATTTGTGAGGCCAAATGGCAACACCATGAACTCATAATGACAATAACGAGTGTGGAATTCAATCTTGTAAATGTCCTCCTCATTTATCTTTATTTGGTGGTATCTGGATGTTAAATTGATTTTTGAGAATACTTTAGCTCCTTGCACCTGATCAAATAGATCATTGATACATGGTAAAGGATATTTATTCCTGATGGTCAGTTTATTTAATTTACGATGATTGATGCATAATTTAAGGGTCCCATCTTTCTTTCGTACAAACAGTATAGGGGATTCCCAAGGGGCACAATGAGGTGAATATACTTTTTGTCTAGTAGCTCCCAAAGCTGCATTTTAAGTTTTGTTAACTTAAGTATACTCATGCGATAAGGGGCCCTGGATATAGGGGCTTCACCCAGAATTAGTTCGATGGTGAAATCAATATCACACTTTGGTGGTAAGCCTGAAATGGATTCAGGAAATACATCAACAAATTCCTAAATGACAAGAATTTTTTCCAAGGAGTTCATTTTATTTTTGGTGTCTGTAAATCCCACCTAAGTAGCATATATTTGAGAGCCCTTCCTAATACATTTTTGAGCTAACTAGTAGTGATAGGATGCAACTTCATATTGGTTTTAACTCGTTGAAGTTCCTTCCTTTGACCAGAATCAATGATAAAACTGACACTATTCTTCTTGTAATCAACTAGGGACCAACATTTTTCCAACCAATCCATCTCGATTAAGATATCGTATGAACCCAAAGGAAGTATATTAAGGTCAGCATAAAGGGTTTGTCCTAAAATGGTTAAGGGGCAACATTATGTTTTTGCAATTACCCTTATTTTGGTCCCGTTGGATAATTGAACTAGCCATGGTTTTGGAAAATTACTGCTCTGCACTTGACGCATTTCTACCAGTTTAGGACCAACATAACTTAAGCTAGCACCAGGATCAAATAAAATAGAGATAGGTTGCTTAGCAATCATACCTTCACATTGGATCATGATGGGCTGATATTCTGCTTGATGATCGTCGAGAGCAACATTAATTCTGGGCATGCTCCTTTCCACTTCTCCAACCGTGGATGCTTCTTGGATATGTTATAATTCTTTCATCCTTGCCTTATGCACATTGTTAGAGTCGGTCTGGTCATCCCTCCGTCAGAGATCAAACCTCTTTTTGCATTTCATTTTTAGGTGTCCCATCTCGCTCGATCAGTTGCATTCCATTAGGAGCATGCCATAAATCTGTCGAAAGGGCTTTTGTCATTCATCCCCCTAATGCTTTGCACTTCTGGCTTAGGTTTGTTCATCAAAATCAAGTCTTAAAATTCATTTGCAGTCATGTTTCAATTTCTAGGTCATAATAGTCATTTTAATCATTAGGTATAGGGTTAGTCAATTTGGTCTTCAACTTCCTCCATCAGCATCACAAGTACAGGACAAAGGCAAGAGGCCAATGCAGGATGAGGGGCCTTTAGGTGAGAGAGAGACTGACTTCATTCTCATTCATGATGATGATACAGATACGGGTCAACAAAGCGCTAAACTTAGAGAGATCATCCAGGAGCATAAAACAAAGATCGAAGCCTTATCCCTTGACTTGGAGAGGGTTAATTGGACCAAGAAATACTTGGAGCAGAGGAACAAACAGCTTGAAGATCAGCAAGAAACCATGGAGCTAAAAAACATCTGCGAGAATCGCCAAGCTGCACAAAGGAGAAGAATTGAGCTCACGTCATTGGAGCAAGAGATTAATGAGGATCAGGAGGCCAATCTCGAAGGAGTTAACATGCACTTAGAGAGGTTTTTGGACAAGGCCGATGAAGACCCTGCATTGCTGAGACACATGGCTTTCCACTACATGGCACGAAACAAGGTGTGCAAGGCCCGAATCAGGAATTTGAAGGCCAAATTGAGGAAGGCAATAAGGAAGCAAAAGAGGCAAAGGGAGCACGATCGTCTTCAAATATTGGCTAAAGCCTCTTTAGCCCAGCATAACACTTAATGAAGGAGCTCCAACCCAAATTTCAATAAATTTGGGGCATTTTTGGTATATTTTGCAAATTTTTGTACAAAAAACATGGTTTTTCTCCCTATGCGCCACGCCACGTGGCATGCGCTTATGATAGGAGGCTCCAAATGCAAAAAGCTTTATATTTTTGTATTTTTCATGAAAAATCATGACCGCTGGTGTATGGCCAAGAAGTTTGGGCAAGTTTTGAGTCCTCAGGAGGTCAAAAACACCCTAAAAATGACCTCTCTGCCCCTAATTTCACACACAGGAAGCAGTCTTGGGAGATTGAGGTTTTGGAGGGGAAAATGGGCACCAAATTCAGAAATTCCACTTGGGTTTGGAAAGTAGACAGGCAGGGCTTTCCAACAAGCACACTTGGGCTCAATTTGGACTTCAGAAAGTGCCTCAAAATCAACATCAAAGTGGCACGATTCATATAGAAATTAGCGTGGTGCACAGAGGTTTTTTGCCCAATTTTTCACCTTCCAGCTCAGAAATTCAGCCAGTTTGACTAGTTTTGCTTTGTGATGTAACTTTTGATCTATCTTGATGTAATTGGATAAACATGATGTAATTTTTGCACTTATTTACTTGTTCTAGAGGATTCATTCACCAAAAAGTGAAAATTTAATGAATGGATCAGTTTCCCACCTTATAGAGGCAAGTTGTTTTGATTGCCTAGATTTTAGTGCTTTGTTTAGAATTGGTTGAAACAACTCCTAGAATGATGAGCTCGACCCCTAGAGGCAAGGGAATGGGTTGATTTAGTCTATATCATGTAATTTTTAAGTCATTTTCATGGTTGGACTCTTGGGAAAGTTTGTCACTCTATTGTACATTCATTTCTGCATTTTTGGCAAAGGAAAGACCAGGGTTTTGCAACATTGTTTGGGATCCATGTGGCTTTATGTTTTGATGGTGTGCTTCTCTGAGTAATTGTAAGTTCATTAGTGTTATGTGTATCATTTTCATGCTTCTTCTTCTGAATTTGAACAAATGAGTGATTAAGGTAGAATCCATAACTGCTATGCTCTGCCTTTGAATTTGTTTAAATTTTTATGTTTTCGTCTATTTAAGGAGAATTCTTGAGACTCTCTTTCTCTCCTTAACCCCTCACTGGTCTGATCTATCCATCCACTCAATTTAAAGCATCAAAATGATTGCCTTCCTTGCCCCAATCATAACTCTATAGAAACTATGCCTCATCCCCAAGCCCAATTTGCCTTTCCTTGTTTCCAACACAAAACCCCCAAAAACTCAAATCAAACCCTTGTACTTCATACCTACCCAAAAATTAGTTTGATTTTCGGTCATCTTGAGCCCTATCACTTGTCTTTTTCCGAGACTGACCTGGAGAGAGCCCTCTCCTGTCCTCGTAGTGCTAGCTACGAGGTTGATCATGGTTTGATGTGGACCTAGAACTTTGTCTTTATAGCCTAAGGAAAATCTAGGCTCTAACACACACAATTTTTGTTATAGTTGGGTTCTCCGCATCCCCAACCTTACAGTGACGGCTTTTAATACTGGTCATTAACATATTTAATAACTCCTTCTCACTCTCTACTTTCAGAATATGCAGCTTTGGGTTGATTCCTTGCTCGGAATTTGCTGAGAGGTTTTTATTGTATATTTCTATCATTAGAAAAGTTTGGGTGTCTCCTTGGGATCAAGATTCTTCTCCTCTTGTTTGAACCTCCATTAGTTCCTTCATTTTTCTGTTTGATTTGCGAGTAGCAGATGTGGGCTTTCCGCGCTACATCATCAATTTTTTGGGGGTAGTCAAACACAAGTTTTTCCTTCATGAAATTAGGTGGCCTACTTATGAATCATTGAATTCTGGCCTTTTCCTCTTGCATAAAAGGCACATAATGTAGCAAGGAGGTGAATCGTGTCACATATTCATCCACGGTTAAGGTTCCCAATCATAACTCATGAAATTATCTTTCTTTTTTGTCATAATAACGTTCACTTAGATACTGAACTTTCAAATGCTTTTGGAATTTGCTCCATGTAACCTGTGCTTCGTCAATTTTCCTCACTGTTTTCATTTCTTCCCACTAAAGGGTAGCCTTACCCCTTAACTGATCAAATGCTAATCGTGCTTTCAGTTTATCGGTGTAATCATAAATCTAAAAATATCTTCTCATATCAACTAACCAAGCTTCTGCTCCCTCTTTAGATTCCCCTTCAAAGAGTGATAATTTAATATTTTTAAATTCTCCTTCAAATTTAGATTTCTATCTTTTTGTTTTTCATTGGTCGGAAAAATTGTCCGAGCCTCCTTCTTCGTCTTCCCCATATTTGTTAGTTGATTACGCATTTTCCTATCCATGTTGATCCGTTGGGGTTCTTCTCCCTGTCTTTAGCACTCGGGTCTAGATATCCTTGGTTATGTTGATTGGACAGAGGTCTGAGAATTTTCTCTTGTTGTAGACGTAGTTGTTCATTGTCTATTCTTAAATTTTTCATCTCAAAACATGGCTGCTGAACAGTTTCAAGTGAAACCGCATTATCTTGATGAGACTCCTCACCCAACTATATCCAAATATAAGGATTATCATTCACAAATGTTGTTTATGGTGGGTCGAGTGGTCGTGGGCTCCTCTGCATTCTGACCCTTTTTGTATTGATGTGGCCTGTGTGTTCACACATATATTTACTTAGTTAATTTAAAGAAATCACATCCACTTCGAATAGATATATATTTCCGAAGGAGTCTCAGTGTACCAACCTAAGCTATGATTCCATTTTTAGCAACTAAAAACCTTAAACTAACGAATATACATAAATAATAAATAAAATAAAATTAATCCATAAATATAACCAACATTAAGAAGTGGATCATGTCATAAGATTACAAAAATTAATAATGTGCAATTGAATTAAATCTGTAAGCACCGGACAACAGTCATATATCTTTCGTTTGTGTCATTACTTTACGCAGTTAACATTTTATAGATGATGGTTAATATTTAATGCGTACATGGCCTCCGGCAGGGTAGCCATCTGTGACGAGACCTTCGATAATTGGCCCTCGTATGCTGGAATACGTGGTATGCTCATAGCCAAGATTGTTTTATGTGTTCGCGAGCTCATGATGATCCCTTGCAACACCTGTCTTGTTTCATGTCTGTTGATCTCTCCTAGGTGATCCAATGGTGGGGAGAGTTTAGGGTTTAACCCACTAAGAAATGTTTCGCACCCAGCAGATGGTAGAGTCATTGTTGTCGTTGGCCCTTGGTATCTTGCTTCTCTACAACGAAGTGTTTTGGTGAGGGTTTCAGGTCAACACAAGATCCTTCTATGGTTTTCCATAGGCGTTATGGTCAATCCTACGAAGGTAGGAAACCCCAACAACCTCACATTACATTATTTTGATTATTTTCATTGTGTGAGCTCATCTTCTACTTTGGACCTCCGCCTGGTGTCGATTTTGATTGATTGGCTCCACTCTCCATGGTGGCTTGATGGTCTTCCGTTACTACGGAAAATTCTCTACTATGACAATCCTTTTCGAAAGGTAGGCTAACACACTATAAAGATTTCTTCGAGTTGTTTATGGATTCTCTCTTCCAAATTTTTTTAATGATGAGATTTATTGTGTTGTACGTAGGCTACTCGATGTGGAAACCCTCCATTTTTGTGTAAGGAATACCCCTCTTCTCGGCATCATGCATCTTACATATTTCACTGGGTTAATCTCATACTCACTCCATGGTTGTTGTTGGTTATGTGCAGGTATTTTCCAATATCTGCCCAGTTAATTAAGACTTGGACAATGTCCCTTAAGGTTTTAGGAGCTTACAGATTCCATAGTTATTTCATGTCTCTTGATCTCTGATAAGCGATCCAATAGTGGGGAGGGTTTACGATTTAACCCCCTAACAAATTTTTCGTGCCTAGTAGATGGTAGAGTCATTGTTGTCGTCAAACCTTTGTATCTAGTTTCTCTGCAACGAAATTTTCTGGCGAGGGTTTCAGGCTAGTACACGATCCTTCTATGGTTTTCCATGGATGCTATGGTCAATCCTGTGAAGGCAGGTAACACCAAGAGCCTCACATTACGTTATTTTGATTATTTTCATTGTGTGAGTTTGTCGTTTGCTTTGGACCTCTCGTGGTGTCGAGTTTTATTGATTGCCTCCACTCTCGAGGGTGGCATGATGTTCTGCCATTACTGTGGAAAATTCTCTTCTCTAACAATCATTTTCAGAAGGTAAGCCCATAGACCACAAAGTTTTCTTCTAATTGTTTATAGATTCTTTCTTCCGAATTTGTTTAATGATGAGATTTATTGTGTTGCAGGTAGGCTGCTCGATGTGCAAACCCTCTAGTTTCAGGTAAGGAATGTTGGCATTATGATGCATGTATTGTACTTGATGGCAACCCACTCGTAGAAGAACAACTCACTTATATATATCTAGATGAATCTACAGACGAGATATCAGATGTGACAGATTACATGGGATGTAGGACAGCTCGAAGGAATCAGATGACAGTTCTCAGTATGACAAGTTAGCTTTGCCATCAAGTCCAAAGGGGGAGATTGTTGGAATTATGATACAAGTGTTGTCCTTGATGGCAAGATGACAGATTATAGTGCAGCAGGTCAGTAGCAAAGAATTGATGATCAGACTACAAAGAATGAACAAAGAACGGTATATACGCAGGTTCACTATATACGAAGTCGCGTACATATGTAGGTTATATGCAGGTTCACCATGTACCAAGTCACGTATATACGCAGGTTCACTATATACCAAGTAGGGTATACTCGCAGGTTCACTATATACAAAGGTGCGTATACACGCGGGACTGCTGATCAAAAGTCGCGTATGCGTATGCACGCACTTTCATGCACAGAAAAACGCGTACATGTGGAAAAGCTTATTTTTGGATCCGTGGTATTTAGACCTATGGTTTTGGTCCTTGGTATTGTCTCCAAAGCATTGAACCCATGTATTGGGTCCCTAGTATTGGTTCAAAATGGTTTTGGACCATGGTATTGAGTAGGCCTAAGACTATAAAAGGAGAAGAAGATCATTAGGAAAAGGTATTGAGAAAGTCTTCAATATCTGATGAAGTATGAGATCTAGTATGCAGGTTATGGGTTCATGATGCTTTGCTTGATCTGAGCTAAGGAGGAATCTCAGTAGTTGATGGAGAACAAGATCTAAGGATAGATCGGGATCTAATGGCTTGGAATGAATCATCTCTATATGGTTTGATCATGTTTATTCTAGATTTGTATATTGACGGATGTAATGTTCTGATCTAGGTATAACTTAAGTTTGAAATAGCTACAACTCATGAATGAATATTTATAGATGTATACACTGGGTGACTATGATAAAAGTGTGTACATAGTTAGGTAAGATATATCTAAGTAGCGTATACCATATGAGCTATGATGCTTGAAGTTATAGGTTTTTATGGTTGTTGATGAGTTCTGATGACTATTTACTGGTGTCAGTATTCTGCATATTCAAATTGGTTAATCATGTTTAGCTTCAGTATTGATGGATGAGATCTATAATGGATCAGGATCAGAATGACTTATCTTTATGTGATCTGATGAATTAGATCTGGTTTCTAACATACGTATTATCTTTGTATATGTAATGATTTGGGTATGTCTGAAGTCAGGAAGTGCAGCAAAGTTATGAATAAGTAATTAATGACATATACGCTAGTTCGCTTTGGTGAAGTTGCGTATACATGCTGGTCCGACAATTCCAAGTAGCGTATGCACTCTGATGTATGATTTTTTGATGATACAGTTGGTTCTAAATATTGTTGCATAGTTCAATGTTCTGCTCTGTGTTGTGGTGACTGCATTTTGTTGACAGGGTTACAGTGATTTAGTATTGGGTGATTCAGAGATTGATGATGCTAGTGTTGATTGATTGTGTGCTTCAATGATATTAATGGGTCTAGTATGAAACATGGCCTTCATATTATGGTGTTGTGCTTCAAGAGTATCCAGTCTGAAAATTTATGAAACGAGGTACCTGGAGGAAGAAAGAGAGGGTTGTAGCCTTCTGTAGGTCGGCACCTACGTACTAGTACATCAGCTAGTACAAGAGCTAAGGGGGTGGTAGCTCCCTTCCAGTAGCAGCTGGAAAACGAGTAAAGGTTGTAGCATTTCCGTAGGCCGGCACCTACGTACCAGTAAATGGATCAGCTAGTACAAGAGCTAAGGGGGTTGTAGCTGCCTTCCAGGAGTGTCTAGAGAACGAGAGAAGGTTGTAGCCTTCTGCAGGTAGAAGCATGTGTACTGGTATAAGATTGCACCAATACAAAACTATTGTAAAAAGAAGTTTCTTATTAAAAAGAAGATTGAGACGACTTGCAGCAGGTGGTTTTCACCCACATTGGGTTTCCACCTTACATCATGGTGTTCATGTGTGTTTCTTGTGTGTGATGATCTATTCTATTTTACTGCTCTTGTTTAGTATTCATATGGTTAATAATGTTTTGATGCACTCATTAAGGATCAACTAACTGAATCATAATTTTACTGGATATACGCTTGTTGCATTACACACAGTTGTGTATACATGCAGTTTGCCTTAACTGAAGTAGTGTATATGAATGGAAATGGAAAGGTTATTTTGATTTGATAATACTAATTCACCCCCCCCCACTCTGAGTATTATTTCCAACAATTGGTATCAGAGCAGGTCCTTTGGTAGAAGCTTGATCGCTTGAAGGAGATTCGTAGATCAATGGGAAAGAAGCTTAAGAAGAAAGCACCTAGGAAGAGGAAGACGTCTTAGAAGAGCTATGACAGTGGGAGAATCGATTGGGGAATATGTGGAAGAAGCACTTCAGATTCAGAATCACTTCAGAATGAAGATGAACAAGCAAAAGAACTAGCAGGTATGAATTTGTTATACTCTGGTGATACATTTATCCATCCATTTGAAGATGATGAAAGTGATAGCGAAACAACTGAATTTGCTCTTATGGGTGAGCAAGAAAGATATCAAATAGAGGAAAAATTTAAAAGTCTTACAGACAAAATTAGAGATCAACAAGATCTATTGAACAAAAGGGAATGTGCCTTCAAAGAAGAAGCTACCAAACTAAAAGCTCAACTAGAGGAAGGAAATAAGGTAAGGAAGTTATTCAATGACAAGGAATATCAATGTCAAAAGTTGAAGGATGAAGTGACATCATTAAGAAATGAAGTCAATGAGAGGATCACAACAATCAAGAAACTCAGAGATAGATCCAGTTACTACGAAAGTCTTGAAGCTACGATCCTCTGGCTAAAAGAAGATCTTGAAGAATCAAAAAGGCAGAATAAAGAACTACTCCAAGATCTTGAAAAACAAGAAAATGAAGTTCTTGAACTAAGACATCAGTTGGAAGAAGGAAGAAAAGCTGAAGAAAACATGAAGAAGTAGTATCATGAAAAGGAGGAGCAACATCAGGTTGATGTAAATATTCTTAAAGATAACTTAGAAGAAAAGGATAAGCTCTTACGATTCAAGAGAGTACCAAGATCTTGGATGATATTCTTAGTAGTCAAAGGTCTCCTGCTATCAAAACGGGTCTTGGTTTTCATGAATCTGTTGAAGGAGAATCTAGTTCACAAAGTAAGACAAGGGACTCTAATGTAAAATCTGAAATTCTTAATAAGGAGATGAGAGGTCAATCCTATCAACAACCAAGGAAAGGAATTCTTCAAATAAAATCTTTTGTTCCTAACTATGGAAATAATAGTCAGTCAATTCCTCAAATGAATAATGTTGAATGTTATGTATGTCATAATCTTGGACATGTTGCAGCGAGATGCAGAAGAAGAATGGTTCAAAAATATCACTCAGAAAGATCATCACGTTCCACGTACTTTAAGGGATATTTCTTTGCTCGCAATATGTTTGGTCACAGAGCTGTTGATTTCTATAGAAGGAATATGAAACATGTAAGATGTTATGCATGTAATAAGCTTGTACATACAACAAAGGAATGCAGGAACAAAGTACGGGCACCATACCAAAAGGAGAAAACATCATCACACTTGAAGATATGGAAGAAGAAGGAAGCACAACCAGAAAGATGTGGCACAACACAATATATAGACATAACAGACTCAGAGGGACCTGAAAGTGCAAAACTATAGTGTCCTAAATCTCATAAGCAAGTTTCATAAAGGGAAGTCACTTATACATGTGAGTTTGTTACTGCACAATTGCGTATATGTTAGTTTGAGGAAAAGCAGTGGGATAGGCTTAGGAAAAGGGGTCTCATATGGTTCAGTCCATTATTTTCTCTATTTCATAATGGTTACAATCTGTTGATGTTGTGTGGAAATGTCTTGATACCTGTAAGATGTTTAGGGATGATTTGATCTTAACTTGTGGATGATGATACTTCTTGCTTATATATGCATGATCAGATCTGACAGTAAGCAAGATGGCACAGGTTCAGGGAGAGCGTATGCTTTTAATAATACATTGTTGGCATTATGGTGCTTACATGGTGATCTTCATAAGGATAAGGAGAAGTACAAAGCTTGAATGCACTTGATGATGAGTCACTCATATGCTACTGTCGTCATATGCTTAAAGATCATATAATACAATTATGATGCAGGATTCCTGTAGTTCTTGGTGCTCATGTGGATGAGGATTGTTGCACTGTTGGAGACATGATGATGATAAGTTCTTACCTATATGATGATAGGTCGATACTTACATATGTTGATTGATGCAAATGTTCCCATGTGATGATACTTGGATCATGTAGATCTTGATGTTGATGAGATGGCTATGGTGTTTTTCACATATGGTATAATGTGAATGATTCTATATGTCATATGGATAATTTATTTCAAAAGGATGAGTTGATATCTATATGCAGACATACATTTATTGATGACTTATACACTAATGGACATATACAGGTTGCTGGTCTAGATGTTGTTGAGAGATGCTTATGGAGCAGATCATACATTGTGTATGATAGTTGTTGATGACTATCATGGTCTTATTTAGATGTTTGGTCTCTGGTATAAATGTCATGTAAAGGTCATATCAAGACTCATGATGTAATAGTTTGTCTCTATCTATTGTAGTCATTTGATGAATCCCTTTTGATCATATGATGTAATTTGTACCCCCACTATGCATGGGAAAGATGATGTAATATTTCAGTCATGTATAAACAATTAGTATCTGGTTTATCCCCATTTGGTTGGGTGGATGAGTCAATATTGGTATATCCCCACTTGGTTGGGAGATGGATGTATGTATGAGTCTTTGATGATAGGAAGGTCATTTATGATAGAGTCATGTTCTTCTTGTAGAACATCTTTTTGCATACCTTGCTTACAATCAAGGGGAGCATGAACAACACACTTCAGTAGAGCAGAGACTTCAGCATGTACTCAGAGGTAGCATGGTCAGATTAGTACAACTTGGCATATACAAAGGGGGAGCTCATTCAGAGATTTCAGCAGGTACTCAGGGGGAGTATGGACAGCAAAATGTTTATCAAGGAAAGAGAATATCTTGGTCCACCCTTTGCCCTTGATGATAAAGGGGGAGAGTGATTGGGTGTTGTTGCCATCAAGTCCAAAGGGGGAAATTGTTGGCATTATGATGCATGTATTTTACTTGATGGCAACCCACTCATAGAAGAACAACTCACTTATATATATCTAGATGAATCTATAGAAGAGATATCAGATGTGACAGAATACATGGGATGCGGGATAGCACAAAGGAATCAGATGACAGCTTTCAGTATGACAAGTTAGCTTTGCCATCAAGTCCAAAGGGGGAGATTGTTGGCATTATGATACAAGTGTTGTTCTTGATGGCAAGATGACAGATTATAGTGCAGCAGGTCAGTAGCAAAGAATTGATTATCAGACTACAAAGAATGAAGAAAGAAGAGTATATACGTAGGTTCACTATATACCAAGTCGCGTACATATGCAGGTTATACGCAGGTTCACTATGTACCAAATCCGACATATACACAGGTTCACTATATACCAAGTAGGGTATACACGCAGCTTATACATGCAGGTTCACTATATACAAAGGCGCGTATACACGTGGGACTGCTGATCAAAAGTTGCATATGCGTATGCACAAAAAAGCGTGTACATGTGGGAAAGCTTATTTCTGGGTCTGTGGTATTTAGACCTATGGTTTTGGTCCTTGGTATTGTGTTCGAAGCATTTAACTCAGGTATTGGGTCCCTAGTATTGGTTCTCAATGTTTTTGGACCATGGTATTGAGTAAGGCCTAAGACTATAAAAGGAGAAGAAGATCTTTAGGCAAAGGTATTGAGAAAGTCTTGAATATATGATGAAGTATGAGATCTAGTATGCAGGTTATGGGTTCATGATTCTTTGCGTGATCTGAGCTAAGGAGGAATCTCAGCAGTTGATGGAGAACAAGATCTAAGGATAGATCGGGATCTAATGGCTTGGAATGAATCATCTCTATATGATTTGATCATGTTTATTGTAGATCTGTATACTGATGCATGTAATTTTCTAATCTGGGTATAACTTATGTTTGAAATAGCTGCAACTAATGAATGAATATTTATAGATGTATACGCTGGTTGACTATGATATAAGCGCGTACATATGCAGGTTAGATATATCTAAGTAGCGTATACCATATGAGCTATGATGCTTGAAGTTACAGGTGTTTCTGGTTGTTGATGAGTTCTGATGACTGTTTACTGGTGTCAGTATTCTGCATATTCAAATTGGTTGATCATGTTTAGCTTCAGTATTGATGGATGAGATCTATAATGGATCAGGATCAGAATGACTTATCTTTATGTGATCTGATGAACTAGATCTCGTTGCTAACATATGTATTATATTTGTATATGTAATGATCTGGGTATGTCTGAAGTCAGGAAGTGCAACGAAGTTATGAATAAGTAATTAATGACATATACGTTGGTTCACTTTGGTGAAGTTGTGTATACACGCTGGTTCGGCACTTCAAAGTAGCGTATGCACTCTGATGCATTATTTTTTGATGATACAGTTGGTTCTCAATATTGTTGTAGAGTTTAGTGTTTTGCTCTGTGTTCTGGTGACTGCATTTTGTTGATAGGGTTTCAGTGATTCAGTATTGGGTGATTCAGAGATTGATGATGCTAGTGTTGATTGATTGTGTGCTTCAATGATATTAATGGGTCTGGTATGAAACATGGCCTTCATATTATGGTGTTGTGTTTCAAGAGTATTCAGTCTGAAAATTTATGAAACGAGGTACCTGGAGGAAGAAAGAGAAGGTTGTAGCCTTATGTAGGTCGGAACCTAGGTACTAGTACATCAGCTAGTACAAGAGCTAAGCGGGTGGTAGCTCCCTTCCAGTAGCAGCTGGAAAATGAGTAAAGGTTGGAGCATTTCAGTAGGCCGGCACCTACGTACTAGTAAATGGATCGACTAGTACAAGAGCTAAGG
Organism: Pinus tabuliformis; assembly: GCA_031772625.1. NCBI lineage: Eukaryota > Viridiplantae > Streptophyta > Pinopsida > Pinales > Pinaceae > Pinus > Pinus tabuliformis. Next base: position 519,784,785 of record CM062805.1, on the reverse strand, counting down.
GGGGTTGTAGCTCCCTTCCAGGAGTGTCTGGAGAACGAGAGAAGGTTGTAGCCTTCTGCAGGTAGAAGCATGTGTATTGGTATAAGACTGCACCAGTACAAAACTATTGTAAAAATAAGTTTCTTATTAAAAAGAAGATTGAGACAACTTACAGCAGGTGGTTTTCACCCACATTCGGTTCCACCTTACATCATGGTGTAAATGTGTGCTTCTTGTGTGTGATGATCTATTCTATTTTACTGCTCCTGTTTACTATTCATATTGTTAATAATGTTCTAATGCACTCATTAAGGATCAACTAACTGAATAATAAGTTTACTGGATATACGCTTGTTGCATTACACATAGTTGCATATACACGTGGTTTTCCTTAACAGAAGTAGCGTATATGAATGGAAATGAAAAATTTATATTGATTTCATAATACTGATTCACCCCCCCTCTAAGTATTATTTCTAACAAGGAATACCCCTCTCCTCTGTATCATGCATCTTACATAATTCGCAGGGTTAATCTCGTACTCACTCCATGGTTGTTGGCGGTTGTGTGTAGGTATTTTCCAATATCTACCTACTTAATGAAGGCTTGGTCATCGTCCCTTAAGGGTTTAGGAGCTTACAACTTCCATGGTTATTTCCAAGTTGGAACATCTTACCTCTAGTGTATGAACATTTATCTATCAAATGATTAACTACTCGGCGACAGAAACTGAGCACTGATCCGAGCTTTAGGCCGAGACTTGTTTAGTTTTTGTTTTTAATTAATTAACTCTATAAAGGAATGGTGAAACATTGTGCAAGGCACATGCAAGGTTGTGAATGATCAAAACTTTGTCGACTGCGTGTTTTCGTAAACAATTCCCTGTTATGCATCTTTTATTGCTAAGTTATACATTGGAAGTCCTTTTTTTCAGGGTTTTTGTTGTGTCGACTTGTCCATTTGTCATTTCCAGAATGGTTCATTTTAATTTCTTTTAACAGCGAATCACCTAGATTAGTTCTGTATTGGTTTTATCACATATTACTACGATTATCTCTACAGTAATCCTATAGCATTTCACCAAAATTATTTCTACTATAACTATGTAGCATTTTACCTAGACTATTTCTTCTGTAACTTTGTAGCATTTTATATAGACTATTTCTACTGTAAATTTGTAGCACTTTACATAGACGATTTATACTATTATGTAATAGTACAAAAATATAAATTAAATTCTTGATAGAAATATATGCTGACAAATAATTTGATATCTATATTACCTGCTAACAAAGTTTACCAGATGACAACAAGATTGTGGGGACGACTCTCCACCCAACCGTAGGCTCAATTGTGCAAGACAACTGGCCACCCCCGAGCCTCAATCAACTACTACTGCCAGTGCCCCTAAGCCTTGGTATACATTCTTCCAAGAGAATGGAAGATACAACCTCAGACTGATAGAACGCCGGAAAGAATAATCATCCCTCATCTTCCTTGCCCTCTATTAAATAGAAGTCTCATGCCACTTTCTTTTGATTTCTTTCCTTTTTGATAGTTTCCATTTCTTGTTTTATTTCCTTTTTGTTGATAGTTTTTTTTTGATAGTTTCCTTATTCTTATCTAGAGTTTTAGTATGGTTTTTATTATTTTATTATTTATTGATTTCTTTTTATATATTTTTAATCTTATTATTTAATTGATTTATTTATTATTATTTATAATTTATTTTATTAATTTTTATTTATTCATTATTTCTATTATTATTTATTATTTATTATTTATTATTTATTATTAAGGGGAGGGATATTACATACTCTCCCCCTTTAAGGAACTTCGTCCCGAAGTTATGTTGAATTATGTATTATTTATTATTATTTATTATTTATTATTTATTATTTTATTTACTTCCTGTTGCCAACACCCTCTGCTGAACTAGTATAACCAGTAGGCATCGAAAGTCCCCAACACCCCGGGAAATCTCAAGGGATCTCTGTCCTTTTTCCCACTTTCGGCACCAGGCTAAGCCTGACCCGGTCTGTATCCTAGTCCAAGGCTGGCCCCAAGGCTCGCGCCTGACTCAGACCTCATCTGCCCCAAGGCAGGCATCCGGTCCGGTACTCAATGACCCCGGGCATCTCGCAAGGCTGGCCCACTCCCTCCACAACTACTAAGGCGCACAGCCCCAGGCATCGAAGTCTTATACAACCCTTCCAGACTTCGGCATCCCAATCCAATACTAGGCACCAAGCCTAGAACATCAGGCACTTGGCCTCCTCAAGATGGTCTCATAGCTCTTCAAGAGCTATCCATCAAGAGCTATACACAAGACAAAGGAACCACTGGCATATGTAGTGTTGATTGAGTTTGTCCCCAGCCCATATGGTGTTACTTATTCTCCCTCGTGCATATGGGCTCACACGAGATCATCAAATAAACCGGCCCTCTCGGCCCATTTGTGGAGTCCTGTGAATCCTCACATCTCCACATGCATCCAATGCATTAACCATATCATCAAATAAACAGGCCCTCTTGGCCCATTTGTGGAGTCCTGTCAATCATCACACCTCAACATGCAACCAATGGATTAGCTATACCATCATAGTATCATAAAAAAATAATCCACATGCCAAGTCTTGCATGTCATCATGAGAACATTCATCCTTGTTAATCATAATATTATGAATAATAACAAACCACATGCTCATGCATGTCATAAATTTTTATGGAAGTATCGCCTACTTCACCTCATGAAATACCATCATAAGTTATAACATCAACATATTTGCAATAAAATATATCATGACTTCACATAATAAATGAACCACATGTCAATAAACCTCATATTATAGCATCATAATTCCTAGGCCATGTTATGTATATCATATCCATCATGAGTTTTCAACATTAAATACCTATCATCACGTAGTAAATTAATATGTCAATCATAATGCCTCATCATATGTATACATCATCACTATTGTAACCAGTATATAAATATGAACCACGTGGGCATGATCACCCTCATACCACCATATTATGAAACATCATCAATATGAGAAACATCTCAATACTTATCAAATATAGAATAATACTCTATAAGCATTCTTATCATGATTTATTAGAAAAATGAATTTCATAAACATTCAACTATGAACTAAGATTATTCAACATCCATCTAGGATTTATGTTATCTCATCAATGTTATTAGTGTGATGTTTTCATCAAGACGCCAATTAGTTTTTTCAATAATCATTTCCACTTCTTTCAACTAAGAAGTTGACCATTTACACCATAGGTATAATTATCTAAATACATTGTTAAATTTCACATGAGCCTCATTATCTTGAGTCTTAATCTCTCGTCATATTTCTTCCTTTCCCAAGCAAATTCTGGTGAAATTCATTGTTAAGATATTACCATTTGTATAATCATTTAAATCATCAATATCAAGTTAAAATTCCATGATCACTATACATATTTTTCTTAACCAAATAGCGCATATACAAGAGGTCATCCCTATTTAAGTCTTATTTTATGCTTAATCTACGTGCATGAGGGCCTGTTGCCTCCTCATAATTTATTCATTAGTTGCATAATTTTCATTGTTTATCCTAAAAATATTTGGTTTTCTCATCAAGTTTCCACTTGATCTCTGTTATCGTAGATTCACCCATGTTCAAGTTGGAATAGGGATTCTTCCACTTTAATTTTCACTCATTAATTATTCAGTTGAGACTTTGAAATGATTGGAACTACTACCATCATTATCATCTATGAATGATTTGGTATGCCCATTGTATTTTGACCATAACTTCTTTCAATACTAATGACGTGCACTAATAAGTTGTTTTGTATGAGGTAACAATATATGATCAATCCCCTCGTGAGTGAAATTTATTCAATTGCACCCTTTATTAGTTGAATCTGAATTCTTTTGCCAATTTATATGTAATCCTTATCAAAGTCTCATTATAGAATTTCCAACTATATTTCCAACAATATTTCTTCCTACACTTCATGCTCAATGTTTTCTCATTAGTCTACATCATGTATTTCTTTTTCAAAAAGTTAAACAATTATCAGCCTCGGAACATTTTCCTAGTTTATCATTTGTCATTTCTCACTGATTACAAGTGCTTAGAACTTCCTATAATGACACTTATATAGGCCATCACTTTGACCTTACCAATCATGTTGCTCGGTTCAATCATTAATATCATTAAGAGAATTTTCTTCTTGACATAAACATGCTTTACTTCCTCCTACCATATATTCATAGATACCATTTATTTTTCCCTTAGTCTCAATTTAAAACATGTTACACTTGAAATGTTGATACTACTCTTCCAATATAATAACTTATCTTCCTTGAATTGCTCATTTTTATTATGGATTCTCTTCTTTAATCTAATGTTATCATACCCTTTAGGCCATTGAAATGATCTTCTTTATTATTCAACTTTATTAGTTGTTACACAAAGCAGTTGTATAGTAGTGTAGAGAGGTCATATCCTCCTACGATTATATCACTAAACCTCATGTAACATTATACTCAACATCATAACAATTAACTAAACTAAAATCATAGTGTACGATTTGGATGCATCATAAAGTTTAAACAATAAAACATGATTTAGATTGTCCATAAAGGTAACTGTCTTAGCTAAGTAAGCACTCCTAATTAGTTCATCACACAATTTGTATGCTACAATTCTGATGTAGTCTATTTATTTGCAAGTTTCAACATCTAGAGCCTTAACCTTTAATTAAGCTATTACTAGCCTTACCAACGTTCTATAAAACATTGTTTCACTCCCAATACTTTGACATATCCAATTACATAATTCATCAATGATACATCTACTAAGGGAATTTCAATATTTTCCTACGTTATTTATGAAAATTGGCTTTTTTTTTATAGAGAGTTTAACAAAAGTTGATCGATTATTTCATACTTTTAATTGCATCTCATGATTTTTCCTTATCATTGTTAATAAAACAATGCAATAGCACAATATTTACCTTATTTAGTGCATTAATTATCCATATAAACACAACTTTCTTATGCTAGTTACGAGTGAGCAGATGTAGAAACTAAACATCAATGGATATAGAGTAATCGAAGATCAAGGAAATCATTTGCTTCAAGTCAACCAATATATTATTTTACCTTTTTCTCTTCTTGAGAATTTTGTATAGTCGACAAAGAAAAGTAGTGATTCCTAAATAAAGCGCCAGTCATTTGGATTCTTCAGTAGTTACCCATAAATCACTAAACCACCCATTAGAATATATTTTAGACTACGAAAATATTAGCATAAAATAAATCAATTCAGGCAACCATCCTAAGAAGAACATCTCCTTCAAATTTTAAAACCAAAACACCTCCTAATTTGTATGCAAAATTCATGAGTTCATTATACAGTTTGCTTGATGGATCAACTGATAATGCAAAGTTGAGGATGTATGTCGAGCACTAATTGGGTAAATTGGTTTTCAAAGTCGTATAGCACTCCAAATAATTGCATCAGACGATATGGCAAACAAGTTGTTTCAGTTAGAATTGTATGAGAGAGCAAGATCGCCTTCAAGGTTCTTCATATAAGTTAGGCTAAACTGGTGAGTGATGTGCGTAAGGCCAATCGGGTGACACCGAAAAACGCCTTTTCAAGTTATTTGTATAATGAATTTCTCGCAACAGATTAATTACACAAAGGAAAGGCAACAATTCTTCCTTTCAAGAACATTACCAAGTATGCTAGTGGCAGGGAAGTCAGCGTGATGTCTACGGTGATGAAGGCAATTTAAATGAGTATTGACCACCATAACCTCCAAACAAATACTTTGTATGATAGTATCACCAAAAAAAAATATCAATGACAGAAATCGAGTCCATAAATCAATCCAATTTCTGCAGGACAATGGTAAAAATCTAGGAAAATACAAATTCCAACCATTCAAAACAACTATAACTCTCATGATCCAAGTATCGATCACTATCGAATAAAAATCATTAAAACTTCAAAGGGAGAACAATGCTATAAGAGTCCTCAACAAACTTTACTAAAACCCTGGAAATTCATTAAAACCCTTGCAACCTTTTAAAAGTAAACCGATTACGAGGCCAAGAGCTTCTGTGATAATCATTGATACTAAAGCTAAATTGAATGTGGATCGATATAAAGTAAATATAATCGACTGGTCAAACTGTTATGGTGTGAGGACCTATTTTCTAATTGTCAGAGTTGCATATTATACTATGATAGCATTATAAATGAGTGCAAGCAGATTTCTGTGAAGATAATATGTCAAACATTATATAAAATTATGCAATGAATATCATATTCAAAGCGACGGTGGCAAAAAGTCGTATTAAAACAACGTTGTGATGGGAGGCTATATATGTGTATATATCAGCACTGCAAAGGCCATATATTAATCATTGAAAAGGCGTATATTTTAAATGTTGTGTAGGCTGTATACTAACCACATGCTCAGAGTTATATATTTAATTATGAATTGCATGTGATGACATTGTATCAATATTGTGATTGATATTATATCAAAACGAGTAAGGATTACATTAAAATAATGTGTGATTGGAAATTATATCGAAAGTAGACAATGTATGGAAATGATATCAAAAGGAGGACAGTCATAGCGATTATCATAAACAATGCCATGAGATTGTATATCAATGCATGCAAAGGGTATTAAATGCATCCAAAGCTGCTAATAAATCAACATTGTAATGATGAAACCATATCAGCTGTTACATGTTTTGTGCAAACCGCCGGAAAAGAGAAGTTACCTTACCTCTATCCCGAGAAAAATAATAGAATGTTCGGGATGTGGCCAAAGTGCTCAGGAGTTGGCGCATTCAACTTGGCAAAGAATGTTTCTAAGGTGGCCTCATCTAAGTTGGATATGGGTAAAAGGTACAAACCTAAATAAAAGTCAGGATCCTTAGTACAGATTTAATGTCCCCAGAATGATTGATGGTGATATTCCGTTGATTAAATACAGGAACATCTACACCATGCAAGTTCTTAATATCCCGTGATCATAAACACAACACTATACAGCAGATAATCCAGAATATAATATATAGCGCTGTCGTCTTTCGAGGAACCAGTTGGTGGATTTCCAAAATTCAATCCATTGACCCAAGTCTAAATTGTGTGTGTATCCAACGGCTCAGACTTTAATAAAGTTTCTACCTTTGGATCACTGGAGAATATTATAGATAATTCAAAAAGATAATCGAATTCGTTCCGGGGATAGAACCAGATTTTCCAAAAAATAATGAAGGCGTGCATTGAATGATGCAAAGTATAGAACATTTACCGAGGCCCAGATAGTTGAGATTCCAACTTCAAATGAAAACAATCTCAAAACAATAATCGTAGGATTCGCCCTGACAAAACGATAATAAGATTTGAATTCTATGTTACGGTCTAATGAACCAAATCCTCGGCCCTGATTTGGGGCCTTGTACTCCCCCACCTTGCCAGTAATGGAAGCGATTGGGTTTGGTTGGGTTTAAAATTCATATTTTTTCCAAAATAATTGTTAATGATTTTTTTTTTTTTGGACTCTTAGTAAACCACTATGGCCTCAATTGCAAAGTTCTTTAGTCTAATCAGACCACCAAACTCTCGCCATTACTTATCATATGACCAAACCCAAAACAGAACTAAATACCTAATCTGAAAAAAAATCAGTTCAACCATCATAAGCACAAACATGATAAAGCTCTTCCATTCTCAGACTTTGGAGATGAATGACATTGTTTGCAGGTTCTTCTATAGTTCACATTCATTTTATAAAAAATGCAATAAATCCGGCCGAATCTGTAAACAATGACAAAGCTCTAATCCAATATATTGCTGCGAACTCGTAATCTTTGAAGATAACACAACATTCAGAATAGATATGGAATCATTGATTCAATCTTCTGCAAAGCAGACATATATCTCTTGAACATGAACCGGTTATTTTTTTTTTTTTTATACCCATTTTTTTTTTTTTACCATACAAATGCAGAACCAAGCTAAGGATTCTTGTTTTTGTATCTCTTCATTTAAACAACCTTTTTCAGTGTTAACAGTTTATGGATTCAGGCATACAATGGTTCAGTCAACATATATTCCAAATGGAAAAAGATGATAATATTCGTTTCCTAATCAAAAATAAAAATTTGTACACAGACTCACGCAAACTTGGATTTCCACAGCTTTACCTGTATAAAGTGATAGAATTCGAAATCTATTAATAGCTATCTGTACCTACGAAACAATTGTTAGAATATGAATGAGTTGACCACGGCTCAATTTTATAGAATAAAAGTCCCAATAGGTTGAGCTGTTTTCTGCTTACAATAACCACTACCGAAATCAGGGCTTCAAGATGCCTACTTTAAGCCAAAAACACTCAATTTAAAATATACCCAGAAATGCTAAAGCAAAATATGAACATGGGAATGCTTGGTTGAAGCTCTAAACTCTTGATTTTGATGGAGAAAACGTAACCCTTTCTGGAAATGTTTTCTAAAAACCGAAGGAACACCTAAATATTTTCAATAAATTGACTTGGTTCGGTATCGCTAGAAGTAAAGTTACGAAATTAATTGTACATGGAAACAAAATTCCAATTTTATGCAGAAAAGCCGTAGAGAAAAAATAAAATTAAAATGCAATGTGAAGATCTGCTCTGTATGTATTAAAGTAGATTTAAAGTTGAAAATTCCTGTGTTGTGGAAATTGTTACGGTTGAAACCCTAAGATATTATACAAAATTGAACGCAAGGGATATCAATGAAAAAAAATGGTAGGGTTTTCAAAAGAAATACATTGCAAAATAAAGAATGAAGGCCGGCTGAAAGCTTTAAATTTATCGCGTGAATTTTGAACATCCTGCAGGTAAAGTTCAGGGCATAATTTTATTGACTGAATTAGCCAGTATACACTCGAGTCTCCGGATGAATTTTGATCATCAATCAAAATTTGAGCAGGAACCGGTAAAGAATAACAATGAAATGACCAATAATAGCACAAAGAAACAAGTTCGGAGATATCCGCAACCTAAGAAAATCTATAAATTTGATCAATGCAAATTCCGTCGTGTCAATTTGGAGCAAAATAAAGCTGCACTGAAATCTTAGCAAAGGCAGGTAAAAGTTAATAAAATATAAAGTATAATGTTGACGAACAAATCAAATAATGAAATCTATGCGATATGATGAAATTGTCGCGAGAAGGAAACATTTATGAATGGAAAAGACTCTTTTTGAATGGCCTGAATTTGTTGGACCTGAGGACCTTCATTAGCCAAGGAGGCATGCGCATCTTGCAAGACAATCTAAAAGGATCTTAGTTGAGGTTTATTCATTAAGGAGAGCTTTCTGCTTAAACTATTCAGAAATGTTGACGGCTTCAAAAGAAATCGATAATCCAGTAGATGAATAGCACAGATAGAACGTCGACAGTTTGCAGAGAGGTATTATCTCTTGGTCCAAATTGCACTGCAAACTCCACAACGCATTGTAACAGTCCAGACCAATCAGACAGGCGTGAAATAGAGCTTCTTATCATGAGGAAATAAAAATGATTTTGACAGAAACAATTTGAGTAAAATTTTCTGAGAAGCTCACCCATCTCGTTTTTCAAAACAAGTCAAGTCAAAAATTCTAACAAATAATTTTTTTCTCTAAGAGTCAGGCGTAGATGAGGTCTGAGTCAGGCGCGAGCCTTGGGGCCAGCCTTGGACTAGGATACAGACCGGGTCAGGCTTAGCCTCGTGCCGAAAGTGGGAAAAAGGACAGAGATCCCTTGAGATTTCCCGGGGTGTTGGGGACTTTCGATGCCTGCTGGTTATACTAGTTCAGCAGAGGGTGTTGGCAACAGGAAGTAAATAAAATAATAAATAATAAATAATACATAATTCAACATAACTTCGGGACGAAGTTCCTTAAAGGGGGAGAGTATGTAATATCCCTCCCCTTAATAATAAATAATAAATAATAAATAACAAAAATAAATAATAAATAATAAATAATAATAGAAATAATGAATAAATAATAATTAATAAAATAAATTAGAAATAATAATAAAAATATAAATTAAATTCTTGATAGAAATATATGCTGACAAATAATTTGATATCTATATTACCTGCTAACAAAGTTTACCAGATGACAACAAGATTGTGGGGACGACTCTCCACCCAACCGTAGGCTCTATGTAACAGTACAAAAATATAAATTAGATTCTTGATAGAAATATATGCTGACAAATAATTTGATATCTATATTACCTGCTAACAAATTTTACCAGATGACAACAAGATTGTGGGGACGACTCTCCACCCAACCGTAGGCTCAATTGTGCAAGACAACTGGCCACCCCCGAGCCTCAATCAACTACTACTGCCAGTGCCCCTAAGCCTTGGTATACATTCTTCCAAGAGAATGGAAGATACAACCTCAGACTGATAGAACGCCGGAAAGAATAATCATCCATCATCTTCCTTGCCCTCTATTAAATAGAAGTCTCATCCCACTTTCTTTTGATTTCTTTCCTTTTTGATAGTTTCCATTTCTTGTTTTATTTCCTTTTTGTTGATAGTTTTTTTTTGATAGTTTCCTTATTCTTATCTAGAGTTTTAGTATGGTTATTTTTATTTTATTATTTTATTATTTATTGATTTCTTTGTATATATTTTTAATCTTATTATTTAATTGATTTATTTATTATTATTTATAATTTATTTTATTAATTATTATTTATTCATTATTTCTATTATTATTTATTATTTATTATTTATTTTTGTTACTTATTATTTATTATTTATTATTAAGGGGAGGGATATTACAATAACTTTGTAACATAATACAAAGAATAATTCTACAGTAATATTGTAGTATTTCATACAGATTGTTTCCACTCCTTATTATAAAAAATGACTCTTACCGCTTTACGAGCGCATGAATGTTTATTTTTTATATGCAGTTATTTCTCCATACTTTACTAGTATTACTTGCAATCTTTCATGTATTGCCATAACATATGTCTTCTATGTTTATTATGAATCTAGTAAATTCTATTCTATATTCTCATGCATTTCAAGGAATTTCTCTCATTAGTTTGTTCTATCACTCAAGTAATTTTCCACAGTCCAGCATTAACCAATAATCTACAATCCTTTCTAGAAAGTCTCTCCTCCTAGCCGCGAGCCTGAAAATTACATCCACACCCTCCCCCAAGAACTTTCTTCTATTCACATTTAAGATAATTCCAGCCACACTCAAGTACCTTGGGCCCCCAGACTGAGTGTCCCCCCTCAAGTCCTGTACTTTTTACCGATTGTCTTTGAGAATTCTCCCCCTAGTATATTTCACTCATCTCTAGGATATCTCCTAGATTCTTTTTCCCAATATAAATCACCATTCAGGGCATACAGGTAATTGTCTTTTGTAACTGTCTCTTTTAATTAATGCAAACAAGTTTTATTTTTGTTAAAGTATATGAACTCCTAATTATCAATAATTTAGGTAACCAAATATTTGTTTCTTGGCCTTCTACCCTCATTCATTTATTATTTAACATCATAGGGTAAGCAAATTAAAGTAAACAATGGTAAAGATCAAAATTAGTAACCATAGTAATTTTTATGCATCTTGGGGTGTTACATCTCCCCCCCATACAAGGAAAACTGTCCGTGGTGTTCTTTCTACTTTTAGAAAATAACATCGGTAAGTTGTCTGCATAAATTCCTCCTTTTCTAAGGTGGCCTCATCTGGACCAAAGTGCTTCCACTCTACTTTAACCTTAGTGATGGCTCGCTTCCACAAGGTGGTTTCTCTCCAATCGAGAATACGAAGAGGTTCTTCCAGAAACTCTCCTTCCGGTTCGACATGCACACAAACAATTCACAGTCACAACCTCTTTAAAATAGTCTATCCAAAACTCATATATTCTACTTAACCGATTACCTGAAAATTTTCCCAGTTAATGATATGCTGAGGATTATACACATATTGTTTTAGCAATGACACATGGAAAACATTGTGGACCTGAATGTGGTTTGGTAACGCAAGCTTATAGGCTACCGGTCCAATCCATTCCAAGACTTGGAAAGGTCCATAGTATCGGGGTGCTAACTTACCATAACCCCTCCATTGTAAGGAACTTTTCTTGGGCTTTACTCTTAGATATATGTGATCTGCTTGTTGAAATTCTCTGCATATCCTCTTTTCATTTGCATACATTTTCTGTCTATCTTGGGCAGCCCTTAGATTTTGTCCAAGCTTATTAACATTCTTCTCCATTTCTTCTAGCATGTCGGGACCCAATGCTAGCTTATTAACAAGATTATTCCAATCTATGGGTACCCTACACCTTCTTCCATACAACACCTCAAAGGGGCTCATGCCGAGTGATTCATGATGTTCATTATTATACACAAATTCCACTAGGAGGAGATAGACTTGCCACTTATGGCGTTGTTGCATCACAAACATGTGTAGCATGTCCTCCAACACTTGATTTAACCGTTCGGGTTTTCATCAGTTTGAGGAAGGTAGGTAGTACTAAATTGGATATGGATATCAAATCCTTAAAAGAGAGTTTTCAAGAATGTGGATGTAAATTTTACATCTCTGTCAGAAATTACCACCCTGGGTATTCCGTGCAGATGAAAAATTTCCTTCATAAATATGTCTGTGATTTCCATAGTTTTGTAAGTGGATTTCACAGGTATGAAGTGAGATGTTTTCCTTAATTTGTCTACTACCACCATAATTGAGTCATGCCCCTTCCTGGTGCGAGGTAAGCCAGTGATGAATTCTAGGGAGATGGCCTCCCATTTCCATTCCTAGATGGGCAATGGTTGCAACAAACCGACTGGATGCTAATGTTTTTCCTTCACCAGCTAACACTCCAAACATTTTGACAAGTATTTTGTAACATCCTTCCTTAACCTGGGCCAAAAATACCCTTTATTAAATGCTAAAAATAGCTTCTAATAACCTAGGTGGCCAACACATGGTTTCCTGTGAAACTAATCCAATACCAATTGCTTAACAGAGTTTTGGTTATGAACATAAATTTTGTCTTTGAAGGTAAGGAAATTATCGAAATATATTTCGAAATCTAATTTTTCCTTTTTCAAAAAATCTTCTTTTGTGTTGCCAATGAAAAGTGTACTTGGGATCTTAAAGAGACACTTCATTTATGATTTTAGGGATGTTTGAGCGTACTTGGCTGATTTGGACCTCATAAATACAATGTACTTTCCTGCTCAAAGTGTCAACCACTTGATTTTCCTTCCCTTTAAGATGTTTCATTTGAAAATCGAACTCGCTTAAAAATGTTGTCCATTTGGCATGTCGAGCATTTAAGGTAGACTGGTTGAAGAAATTTGTAAGGCTGCTATGATCCGTTAACAACATAAATTTCTTCCCTAACAGGTAGTGTCGCCACATTTTAAGTGCATGCACTACCCCTATTAATTCAAGGTCATCAGCATAATATCGTTGTTCATACTCCTTCAATTTCTTTCATTTGTAAGCAATAATCTTTCCTTCTTGTGTTAGTAGTCCACCAACACCTTATTTACTTGGATTTGTGCAAACCATGAAAGTATTTTCTGGATCTGCTACCATTAACACGAGTGTAGTGGTAAGCAAGTGTTTTAGTCTTTCAAAGCTTTGTTGACACTCAACTATCCATTGGAAAGTGTGTCCCTTTTTCTGTAAAGAGGTCATTGGGAAGGCAATTTTTGAAAATCCCTCGATGAACCATAGGTAGTACCTGGCCAAACATAGGAATGATACGATATCAGTGAGATTCTTAGAAGTTGTCCGTTCCATAATGGATTTCATCTTCTCCAGGTCCACCGCTATTCCACCTACTGATATAACGTGACCGAAGTATTGAATATGATCTCTGAAAATGTCACACTTGCTAAATTTAGAATATAACTCGTTTTCCCGCAGAATTTGCAATACTATTCTCAGAGGTTCTTTATGCTCCTCTTGATTATTAGAGTATATTTAAATGTCACCAATGAGAATTAGTACAAAGTTATCAAGATAGGGCTGGAAAATACCGTGCATCAAAATCATAAAGGTAGCTGGGGCATTTGTGAGGTCAAATGGCAACACCACGAACTCATAATGACCATAACGAGTGTGGAATCCAGTCTTGTAAATGTCCTCCTCCTTTATCTTTATTTGGTGACATCCAGATATTAAGTGGATTTTTGAGATTACTTTAGCTCCTTGCACTTGATCAAATAGATCTATTACACAGCAATTTGTCACCGTTTGTCACCGTCCCTGTTACCCCTCACCTGTACACTGGAAGACTCATTCTGAGACCTGTGAGATGTGACATGACCTGAAACCACTTGCATTATATTCCTCTGAGTATGAGCTTCATTTGCCCTAAAGACATCTCCTGCAAAATACTCATGAAAACAGCTCTTTTTGCATTAGCGCGGGTCCACGGTTCACTGCCCGCGCCAATGAGGGAAATCCTCTAAAAAGGGTGTGCCATTGGTGCTCTGTCCCAGAGTCGCACTCGCGCCAACCGAATTGAGTAAAGTTTGTAACCAACAAACTCCCGAAGGTTCTCTTCAACCCATTCACCAACTGAATCTATGTTGAGCTAGGATGGTTTGGCTTCGAATCTCCATAGAAGGGAAAGTGGTTTGCCACCTTTCATGGAAGTTTCCAAGTGATAAAGCCAATCCCATGAATAATGTGGTTGATCCTATCTCTTCCCTCTCTATCTATAAAAGCTTGTCTCTATGCCTTGAGCAAGCTAGTTACAGTCACAATAGTCAGTAGTTCCAGGTGTTCAAGAGTTTGAAGCTGCAAGAGCCTTCTTTGCACCCATAAGGCCAAATTTAAGTAAGGAGATTCTTGTCACCCAAAGATAGAGAGGCTTGTCCCTCATCCCAACAAGCTTTGCAACACTTGTTTAGCTGACTACCCAGCCAAAGGAGGATTTGACGTCAGAACAATGGTTGTATTATTCTTTGTTATTTATTAATAATAGATGACTATCATTATGGTGCCACTCTCATTGTCTTATGTTTGATGTTGAGTTATATCTTTTCTGACTGATATATAATTGCATCTACTAGATTTTATGCTTGTTTTCGTGTTTTTCTTTGCATGTGTAGGTGTCCAATCACGAAGATCGTGAGGATCGTGACCGGCCAAGGCAAAGGAACGAGGGCGATATCTCTTCGACGAATACTAGCGTTGGAATCTAAGTAGGTTCTCACCATACACTTTTTATTTTGCAATTAGGAACTTGCGTGATAGCATTGTTTGATTGTTGCTAGACTCGGTCTGGGCTAGTAGGGATCGTCTTTGTCCGCAGAGAGGATTTACCTCTACAACAATTTGGCGACTCCGCTGGGGAGATCTTGTTGTTTGATTTGTAAACTTTAGACGAAACCTGAAGTAAGGCCAGGTAGCCTTCGAAACGCTATTGCTTTGCATTAGCGAAGTAGATCAACGCCACTTCAGTCAATCTCCGGTTTGGTTTACGGACTAAACATCTTGGAGTTTGTCTTGTCTCTTTGGTTTTTCTTGTCTTTTTTTGATTGCTTAGATAGCTTTCTGGGTCGAACTTCTTGCTGTTTCTTGCTTCCTGGTTTGCCTAGATACTGTTCTCAAGCCCTGGGTCGCTTGCTTTTGTTTTTGATTTTGAAAACTTTATTAGCACGCTTTTTAACCTTACAGTTGCGCTATTGGCGCAAGTTGCTCAAAGGCAACCCGCGCCAATCCTATAAAAGCGCGAGTTGCAGCCTGACAGTCGCGCCAGGCCTGTCAACTTTTCAGTCCGCTTGCCCTTAAGCCCCTCTGAGCTTGGATTTGTATCTTGCTGTGTCTTTTTCAATTAATGGAGTGTGTTTGATCCTAGTTTGACCGGTTTTAGACCTTCATCATTCGGGTGTCTGCCTTTTTTCTATCGATTTCACATTTTAGCCCTAGGGCATCTAGTGGCTTTGTGCGTCGAGCCTCCCAGAGGTGTTTTGTGTTCTTTGATCATCCGATCAACATTGTGATTATCCTTTTGCATTCGCTCAGTAGTTGTCAAATTTTTTTCTTGTTATTCAAGTGATTTGCTTCTTTTTCGCTTGGGTTTCACTTCGCTTCATTTGGGCTTGGATCACATAGCTCATAAGAGGTCTTTGTACTTTCTTCTTGGTTTGAAGGACTGTTTTGGTGTTTTCGGGATTCGATTGTGTTCTCATTGAGTGAAATTGGTATTTTTCTCGGTGTTACCGTCTCTCAAAATTTGTTTAATGCACTTTGCCATTGAAAAGAAAAATGAATAATCTCTTTTGCGTTGCATGAGTTAATTGAAATTAGAAGCTTTTCATTGATTAAGTGATTGAAAACAAAGAAAAGTTTCATTTATCTGTCATTAGCTGCATCAGAGTGATTCTTGCTTGTTTGTGGTCATTTTGTTTGAAAAATCCTTAACTCTCTCGTAGTTAGCATTCATCGAACGAAATGATATTCTTTGGCATATAGTTTGCATTTAGGGAATTGTGAGAGATTACATACGGTAGGACCTGGAAACTGAAACTTAACTAAAGATCAACCATAAAATGAACTGAATGAACTTAAAAACGCATTGGAACATAACGCTCACTAATTAGAGGTCTAGGCTAGAGACGTGCTCTGGCATCGTTAAACCTAGTCACTGTTGTTTCACAGTACGGTTGGGTGATTCCTCCTTTTGTGACTCAATAGTGGTCTAGCACGGACTTGAGCTCCCACGTACCGTCGCGTATATAGGGGAGACCCCACTAGTTTATCATCCTTTATCCATAGGAAGTCGTGTCTGCCGCCTTACGAACCATAACGCACCGAACACAGCATTCGAGAAGATTGACAGCCGTACGGGAAGTCCTTGGTTTTCATATGACTGCCAAGGTGTATATGCAGTTTTACGGATTTTTTTGGTAAACCCTTTTGCCTAGTTCTCCAGAGTAGTCAATTTTGATCATTTTCAGACTCCTTAAAAGAAAAGGCTCACTTGAGCAGTTTGTCACTTCGGGCTCACAAAATATTCGAAGGCGACTAGAGTCACCTTTTTGTCCTTTTCTCGACTCTTAAAACATGAAAAGGTCAAGTTGTGTCCTTGCGTCTTAAAATTCATTTGGCTACGATAAACATTACCTCGTTAGATCTTGTGTGCGTTAGTTTGAGTAGGGTCCTTTGTCCTTAGATCCCCTTAGGTTTGTTTGAATTTTGTCATCCTGGCTGAACCGTTGACTCTCGTTCCAAGTGATCAAGGCTCTCTATCTTCCGCTGCTCCTGAGGTACCGGTTGTAAGTGATACTCTTCCTGTTATCCCGAGTATCCAACCGATCAACTCTCGTGCTCCAGACAACGAAGTTTACGAAATTCATTGGAACCCCATCTGGGAGCCTGACGAGGACGATATTCCTGTTACCCCCCCTGGTGTTTCGTCTCCAATGTCTACCTCTCACATGGATGAGACATCTCCTAGAGTAAGTGAGACACCAGTGTTGTTGAATATCGACACTCCCATCCCAGCTACTTCTCTGCTCCCCCCACGCTATCAGTCGTTGAGGGATAGGGTAAATGCAAGGAAACCTGCTTCGACCATGTGGGATCCCCATATCACTCCCACCACGGGATCTTTTGTTTCTCAAGTCCACACTACACCTGTCACTTCAGTTCCGATGAATCCAACTGTTTGTGTAGCACATCCAACTCCGGTTTTTAGTTCCGTAACAACATCTTCAGCCTTGAACACTGGTGTTGGTCCCCCTCACGGTCAAGTCTGTAATGGCCAGCCGGCACTGTCGCCTAGAGTTGTCCACCCTGCACAAAGTGCTCCACCCTCTTCTGGTCCCGTTCCAGGAGGGGGGCCATATGATGCATCTGGACAAGCTGTTCAGGATCCGAATGTGCAGGGTCCATTCTTTTATTATGATTCTACCGGTCAATACCTTCAACTCTCTCAACCTTTTCCTACTCAACCTGTTGTTGAGGTTTCAGTACCATTATCCATTGCTTGGAACCCTGGTACCACCTCTTTCCATGGGGGCCAAGCAATGCCTGCACAGCTTCAGGGACCATCTAACCAAGGCCAGCCATCTTATGTGCAAACCTCCCAGGGGCAGCAATATTATGGCCAGTCTTACCCAGGACAACCTGGGGGCCTACAAGGACAACCCTATCAGGGACAACCTTTGGCCGCTAGCGGTCCATATTTTACCTATCTGAATCAACCTTCTGGTTATCCGGGGCAACCTGGTACCCAGCAAGGTTACCCATCTGGACAACCAGGGCAACCTTACATCCAACAAGGCCAACCTGGTATTCAGCAGGGTTATCCCTCTGGACAAACCGGACAAACTTACATTCCACAAGGTCAACTGGCAGTCCAACAGGGGTATCCTTCTGGGCAAGGGGGGTAGCCTTACATACAGCAGGGCCAACACACTGCCCAGCCTAGTCATCCTTCTGGGCAAACGGGCCAGCTCTCTGCACAGCAAGGCCAACCCACTTCCCAACTTAGTCATCCTTCTGGACAGGCTGGCCAACCTCAAGGTCAATCGGCCATCCAGCCCACTCAACCATCTGCTCCGCAAGGACAACCCTTGGTTTCTCAAGGACAACCTGGTACCCAGCAGACACATCCTTCTGGGCAAACAGGTCCGTCCCAAACCCAACCAAGCCAACCTTCCGACCAGATGGTCCAAGCCCCACCTGTTCAAGGACATCCTTCTGGGACCCAGACTCAACTTGGTTATCAAATGCAAGGTGGGCCACAACCCCAACCTTCTTACCAAGCGCAGCCTTCTTATCAGGCTTAGTATGGAGCTCAGCAAATGTATGGCTACCAGCAACCCCAGGGGCAAACTCAATTTACCCCTTATCAAAATTATCAACAAATGCATGTCACTCCTTATCAAAATTATCAGAAATAGTACGTTGCACTTGCAGGTCAAGTTGCTAATCCATGGGGTGATAGGGGGCAAACCCAGGGTCAACTGTCTGCTTATGGACAAAATCCTTATGGACAGAATCCATATGGACAGAATCCCTATGGGCAAAATCCCTATGGGCAGAACCCTTATGGGCCAGACCCATCCGGACAAAGTCCATGGGGGCAACCACCACCTGGTTGGAACCCTAGTACTACCTCTCTTCCACAGCCACAAATGTCCTTTAATCCTCAGTTGCCTTTCTTAGTGACGTTGGAACTTCCAGATGTGTCCAAGTTGACCAATGATCCCATTCTTCATAGTCCATATTGGCCACCAGTTCCAACTAAAATACCCGGTGATTGCCCAAAATTCGATGGCAAAGCTGGTGAAGATCCTCAAGCCCATGTCATGACCTATCACCTTGGTGCTCATCCAACTCATGGCTTGATGACTCCATCCGACTCCGCCTCTTCCAAAGGACTCTCACTGGCTCAGCCGCTAAGTGGTATATTGAGTTGAATCGCGGAACATTTCAAGATTTCAACTCGCTGGCTATGGCATTCCTAACTCATTTTTAGTTACCCATTCGGTATGAGACAGGGGCACATCTCCTTACGTCTCTCAAACAGGACACGACCATGCATATATCCGATCATATACATGAATGGAGACGGCGTCATCACTTGATCAAATTTTGGATTCCTGATCAGCTCCTGACCGATTGGTTCACGACTTCCTTTGTCCCTGCGATCACGCAAGACATCGCCATGGGAGCTTGTGTAACTAAAGAGCAAGCTATCGCGCGTGCTCAGTACCTCGACTTAGTATATTCTCAGTTAGGTACTTTATATGATTATTTTCCAGACGCCCCGAGACCCAGAACATCCAAAGCTCCGCCAAAACCATCTGTTGACGGAGTTATTGGCTCTGTAAACACGTCATCAAAGAAATCAACCGCGAACCCTGGGAAGCAAAAACAGAACGCTTCTAATGCAAACACTTCTCAGGGTCAATCTAATTCTGGAATTACCTCCGAGGTTAACGTCGTTCAGTCCACCACGGCGGATAAATCCTCGAAAGGGGAAAAGAAAGGGAAAGCTAAGAATAAGACCGAACAGCCCAAATAGGACTCCCCTAAAAATCCACCCGAGGAAGGAGCCAAACGAAAACCTAAGTATCCTTGTCTTATCTGTGATTCAGATCACTACACTAAAGACTGCCCCAGGCGGTTCGAAGTTAGTTGATTATTGAAAGGTGCTCCTAGGACTCCTGCTATGCTTAAAGAACCTTTCCCTTCTCAGCAAACTCAAATGGTGGCAGACCCATCGCAACCCTCTTCTTCATTTGGCTCTCAAGTATTTATGGCTGGGACAATTCCCATCCATGTCACTTCTCGAGCAAAAGAATATCCATCTCCCACCGGGAAAGAGCCGGAGGTCCCCTCCAGCGCTCCTCCGTCCAGTTCTGGTCCTCTCCACATCGAAAGACCTAGCACTGAGACGATTGTCCGACCCCATCCGAAAGGTGTACTCCGGAAGTCTTCTTACAACCCTAATGCTCGTGCTGCCCACCACAACAGCATCATTGAGGACTTAGCTCAGGCTCCGTCTGCTATGTCCGCTCTAGAAGTCCTCCAGAGCTACCCCTCCCAGAGGAAGTCCTTGCTATCGGCCATCGGTGGCATATACTCGGCTGACTCAGATCTGATTTCTTTTGATCTCGAGGGCCATACGCCGAGACTGCCCCACCAAATCGCTTTCCTTATACAGGTCATCATCAATGGCAAAAGGATTCATCGTACAGTCATTGATTAAGGCGCCTCAACTTGCATCATGTTTGTTGCTTGCTGGAAAGCTATTGGTTCTCCTACATTAAGCCAGTCTCCTACGACGTTAGAAGCCTTTGATGGAAGAGAGTCTCGTCCTTACGGTATCCTCCAACGCTTGCCCATCTCTTTGGAAGGGAAGACGGTAGAAGTGGAGGTCAAAGTTGTCGACGCCAATATTACCTACAACCTCCTCCTTGGACGTAGCTGGACATACACCATGCAAGCCGTGGCTTCCTCCCTTTTCCGTGTCATTCGTTTCCCTCATCAAGGGATGATTGTCACGGTGGACCAGCTCTCCTTCTTTGCCTCTTCTTCCGAAGGTAATGTTCCATTCGTGGAGCATACCTCTAAATCATTCGAGAGTGTGGGAGCCGGACTCTTTAAGGATCCCGCTCTAATGGGTGTCTTTCCCCTTCCACCTCCGAATCTCGCCCCTATTAACATGATTTCCATGTGTTCTGATCCGTGGGTCCTTCCTCCCGCTAATCAGGAAGAATCCTAGGGCGATATGATGCCGTTGAGTCCTGTCAAGCTCAACTACATCGAAATCGTTGCTGTATCGGCTTCCCCCCCCCCTCCCCCCCGAACCTGCTCTTCCGAGCGGTGTCCCTGATTCGTATGTTCGTTTCCCTTGGCTTGGAGATGATGCTACTTCGAATCCATTAAAGGAAATATTTCCTTCCGATGAAGCCATCATAGAGACCATGTCTCTTGAAGAGCCCCCTTGGTCAGATCATCACCACCGCTCTTCGTTTCTCCCTGCCCATCAGGAAATGATCGCATGTCTCGAACGGTTTGCTTCGTGTATCCCATCCTCGTCCCTCCAAACACCTATTCAAATCTACCAAGTATCTTCTGAGGGAAATATGGGAAACATCACACAAACCCAACCTCTCGACATCTCTATGAAATCAAGGATTGTCGAGCATATTTACATAGGAGTCACTTGCACTCCAGAGGAAGTTCAACTCTACACTGACCTATTTCGCAAATTTCGTGATGTTTTTGCTTGGTCCTACGAAGAGATGCCCGGCATCGACCCTAGTATAGTGGTGCACGAGATACCTACGTATCCAGGTGCCAAGCCTATTCGTCAGCGCTTACGCCCTGTGCACCCCCGAAAGGCCGCAACCATCAAAGCAGAAGTCGAAAAGCTTCTCAAGGCTGGTTTCATTTACCCCATTCCACTGACGGATTGGGTTTCTAATATAGTCCCTGTGAACAAAAAGCAGGGCACTATTCGAGTCTGTGTTGATTACCGTGATATCAATCGCGCCTGTCCTAAGGATAACTTCCCTACACCCTTTATCGATCAGCTTATCGATGAGTGTGCAGGAAGCGAAATTTACTCGTTTATGGACGGTTTTTCTGGATATAACCAGATCAACATCGCACCCGCTGATCAGCATAAGATGACTTTTATCTGTCCTTGAGGCACTTTTGTATATAAGAAGCTCCCCTTCGGTTTAAAGAATGCTGGGGCTACCTTCCAACGTGCAATGTCCTATGCCTTTCATGACATTCGTCACATTGTACAGCCATACTTGGATGATCTTCCAGCTCATTCAGTCAAGCGTCAGGACCATCCTTCCCATCTTCGCGAAATTTTTCTCCGCTGTCGACACTACCGTATTAGGCTCAATCCTCATAAATGTGTCTTCTGCGTTGAATCAGGCTGACTACTCGGGTTTATCGTCTCCCGAGAAGGCATACGTCTGGATCCCCTCAAAGTCGAGGCCATCCTGAATCTTCCTCCCCCTGCTTCTTTGCAGCAATTGCAGAGCTTGCAGGGCAAAGCAAATTTCCTCAGACGATTCATTCTGAATTATGCCGAGGTGGCTAAGGGTTTTACACGATTACTGAAGCGAGAAACACCCTTACATTGGGATGCTACCGCTCAGGAGTCTTTCGAGTGTCTCAAGGGTCTCCTTGTTTCCGCTCCATTATTGAGACCTCCGTACTACCATAGTGATTATACTCTCTATCTGGCCGTCGCCGATACCACTATCGGCATGGTTCTCGTGCAGGATGATGATGACGGCAATGAGCATGTTATCTATTACCTCAGCCGCAACCTCCTGGATACGGAAACTCGTTACGCTTACGTTGAGAAATTGGCATTGGCCACTGTGTGTGCCATCCAATGTTTCCGGCACTATATCCTGTTGCGCACCACGACCGCGATTTCTGACTGCAACCCGATGACGTACATTTTGTCGCATCAGTTGCTGGGGGGAAAATACTCAAAATGGATCGTAATCCTCCAAGAGTTTGACTTGGAATTTATTGCTGCCAAGTCTAAGAAGTCTCTGGTCTTTGCTGAATTGCTCTGTTCTTTGCCACCTCCTTCTGCACGCTCTCTTTCAGAAGATCATATCCCGAACGAAACTCTTTTTCTGATCAGCACCCTCAATCCTTGGTACGGGGATATTATTTTTTATTTACAAACCTCCTCGTTCCGCCCCGCTCTATCCAAAGATGCTCGGCGATGGATCCGCCATCAATCTCAACCCTATCGAATCATAGGGGACACCCTGTACCGCCTCGGTGTTGACTTCGTTCTCCGCCGATGTCTTACCCTCGAGGAAGCTGAGAGAGTCCTGAATGACTGCCACTCTGGCGCCTGTGGTGGCCACATGTCCGGATATGCCACAGCTCAAAAAATCCTTCGCGCCGGTTATTTCTGGCCCTCCATTTTTAAATATTACATTCTTGCTATCCGCTTGTGTCATGCATGCCAGATATACCAGCGGAAGATGCGTGCATCACCGGCCCCGCTGCACCCTGTAGTAACCGTCGGCCCTTTTGCAAAATGGGGCATTGATTATACAACCTGTAAGCCTAGCTCAGCCGGGGGGCATGGGTTTATTATCGTTTCCGTCGATTACTTTACAAAATGGGCCGAGGCGATGCCTACATTAATTGAAGACGGTCATACAACGGCACAGTTTTTGTTCAATCATGTTATTACGCGGTTCGAAGTTCCACAGGCCATCGTCACATATCATGGAAAGCATTTTTGTAATCACATGATGACCGAGTTGACAACCCAACTAGGCTTACAGCACGATAGTTCAACCCCGTACTATCTTCAGTCCAACGGTCAGGTTGAAGTTGTTAACAAGATTTTGGTTACGATGCTTCAACGTACTGTCGACATGCATAAGTCTAATTGGCATCTGATGTTGTTTCCTGCCTTGTGGTCCTACCGAACCTCTGTGAAGGATGCCACCTGGTTCACTCCATTTCAATTAGTTTATGGACTAGAGGCTACCCTTCCTATAGAAAGTGAAATTCCTTCATTGAAAATAGTCGTCGAGCTGCTTCCCAACACCACTCCGGTAGAGGAACGGCTTCTTTATCTAGAACGGTTAGACGAGACTCATCGTTTAGCCTCTCTAGCTATCGAAGCTCAAAAGAAGAGAGTGAAAACTCATTTTGACCATACCATTCATCCTCGTTCCTTTGTTGAGGGAGACCTTTTCCTGCTATACGACCAAGCCAATGACAAGCTGGGGGCAGGCAAACTCGAGCCCATGTGGCTAGGCCCTTACATTGTAAAGAGAGTGTTGCAAAAAGGGGCCTACGAGCTAATTGACTACGAAGGTAATCCTCTTGATAAGCCCCGCAATTGGCTGTACTTGAAAAACTACTATGCATAATTCATGCGCTTCGATTTGTACATGCGTGTGTGTGTGTGTGAGTTTTCATGTTTTCGGTTTGGTGTGAAAGCGTGATTGCCCCTTATTGTGTCTTTTTGCTTCTTGTGCACATGTTGGGTGCACCTTACATTGGTTTCGTTGATGGTGCCTGCCGTAGTACTCGTAATTTTTCCTCTGCGGCGTGGGTGATCTACGATCCTCACAGTGAGTTGATAGACCTTCAAGGTGTCTGTTTAGGTTGTACTACAAACAATGTTGTTGAATATAGCGCTGTTATTGAATTATTAGCCGAGGCAATTAATCTCGGTATTCGTACATTGCTTGTTAACCTAGACTCTCAGCTTGTCGTCCATCAGCTCAATGGGCGATATTCTGTCAGAGACCATCACATTTTAAGGTTGTACTTACGTGTTAAATTGTTAGAAAGGAATTTTGACTTTATCACATATCAACATATTCCACGACGATTAAACACATTATCTGATGCATTGGGAAATCATGTATTAGATAGACATTTGCATAATTTATAATCAAAACATCATACAAGCAAGCACTTAAAAGCACAATAATAAACCATAGGCATATGTATATATATATGTGTGTCATAATGTTTGCACTGTGTGCGTTACAAAACCCAAAAATAATACATGTTCATCCTAATACATCCTCGGACAACATGTCCCTGAAAAAATATGCATGAAAGAAACCTAGGAGTCTACTCATGGTGGTGCTCATGATAGTACGCCACCGCGCGCACCAAGCATCTCAACAGACGATGGATGCGGGTCGACACCCCCACCGTGTGCCTCTGGTATGCAAACGGCACATCCGCCAATCTAGCATAGCCTGGAATCCCTTGGGTAAGTTCCTTGAGATTCTGCACCAGCTCTTCCCCCACGGCACCTCTTGCCTGAGGGTCAGTTGCAGGTTGGTCCCTCCATGCTATAGGAGACAAGCCGGCTGGTCGCTTTGGGCCCACATCTGCATATATATACAACTGTCATCAGAACATGCATGTATTGACAAAAAAAAAATAATAAAAATACATAGAAACGTCAAAAAGAGAAGATCATACCTAGCTCCTCTTCCCATTCCTCTCCCTCTGGCAGTGGGAGGTCTGGGTCCCCCATGAAGTTGGTTCCCGAGTATGGCCAGTCCTCTACCACGATCAGTTGGCGGCGAAGCCATATGAAGAACTTGGGCCGCGAAGACATCTGCTGGCCCCCTCCTCCTCTGGGCATCAATGCTGCCCAGCGAGCCATCCTAGGCTCTCGTGGTAATGGATCCGCTACTACAGCTCCCTGGTACTGGAATAAGGGTAATCATTCCAAGAAGAACGACACCACAATCGAGCCATACCCGAACTATTTCACTCCCCCGTGCTTACACTTTGTAAGCTGCCTTTTGATATTAGTAGTCACCGCTGTAGCCCAGTCAAAAATGGTGGGGCTGAGACATTCTGTCGCTAGTAACAGATGATTCTTGCTTGCCTCATGGGGCACCTGTACACCAGTTGCACGTGTGATGGTGAACAGTATCACCTTAAGAACCAAATCATGGATTGTGGCGATATCCACCTTAGCGCTGTTCTTCCCAAATTGTGCCTCTGGGCACACACGAGCCTTCACTTCACCTATTTTCTCCCCGGAAGGCCTGCTTCCGGTCAAAATGGGGCTCGCCCCTCTCTGTGACAGCCCAGTAATGAAGTACACATCAGATACATCCAGCTCTAAGGTCTCATCACGTAATCGAAATACTTGGTCATCGACATCCCAAGCATCCACTATAAACTGTAATAGCTCTGGTTGAGCTCGTAGATAAGAAGTAAGGAAGAACTTCTTGAGACCACAGTCTCTCAAAGCATTCATGCATCCCTCATCCACGATGGCCAAGGCATCTACGGCATCATGCTCCCGTTCTTTCCATACCACCACAATTTTAGCTTGTTTCCTGCACCCACAAGGATGAATAAATCATTAATGAAACCCTGGTAGGCATATACACCGGACAAATTTCAGAAATGATGGGAAAATTTAAGTTAAAAATTAGGTTGAGCGGTTGGCGCGATTGTTTCTAAAACAGTCACGCCAATGGCGTGGCACCTTTTGGAAAATCACCCCATTGGCGCGGACCCGTGCCGGATACCCGCGCCAATGGGGCGCAACCCTAAATTTTAAAATCCCCCTTGCGGAGGCTCAATCAAGGAACAAAATGCATAAAACAAGTGTGGAAATGGAGCTAAAGGAAGCGCCTCTTACCTAGAACTGGCGGAATCTCAAATGGTTGCCCGGATTGGTGGTAATCGCTGCTCGAAGTTTGCACCCCAAATAGACCACTACCACTATGCAAGAGGTAAAAAGTAAAAGTAATTTTATTTTTTACATTTTCACCATATTTATAGACTTTTTGACTTGTAATAGGGTTTAAAAAGTTGTTTTTTTGAATATTTTAATATACTTTTGGTCGAAAATGGGTTTTACACTTGTTTCTGGTGCTATGACAGGTCCTTTTCGCAACTTCGATGGTGAAACAAGTTGTATTTTATACTTTTTCGGACTCGGTAAATACATGAAAAAGTCACTATAGAGTTATCTTTCAGCTCTTTTCTGACTCGTTAAAAGTGAAACGATTGCCGACTTACCCCTCTTGACTCGTTAAAAGTAAATAAGAGAAGGTCGTCTTTAAACCCTTTTCCGACCGTGTAAAAACAAAAAGATCGTCGAACCCTTGTCGTTTCCGGTTCGTAAATGGTTACCAAACGACGTGATGTTGATCAATTTTCTACTTTTTCAGATCGATGTCACTATAAATGAAAAGTACTCCTCGATCGTAATGGTCGGGCGGTTCTTTCGAGCATTGTTTTATACTTTTTCGGGCTCGGGAGACACAACTTTACGAAAAAGGACCCCCCTGGAGTTTTTCTTTTTGCTGTCTTTTCAGACTCTCTAAATATGAAAAGACGCTGAGTTCTTCCTTTGTCAGACTCGTTAAAAATTAATGACATCGGATTCCGTCATAATGACGCTCACAAGCATATGCTATCCCCGCCAAGCTTGCTAAAAATAACTGGGGTACTCGCCAGAAATGGTGGGGAAAATGGATCCATAATTGTCGTCGTGTCGGCAGTATGTCGCTCTTGAACATGGCACTAGTCTGCGTTCGTGTCGGGGTGGGGACATCTCATTTTGTTTTACACTAGCCTCCGTGGGTTTGGGTTATCCTATTTGGCCTCTCATCTGCTCATTGCCTTGTCACCATGACCTCTGGCTGCGCCCATACCACTTATATCATGTACTTGAGATATCAGTTGTACTTCTTTACGCAGGTTCTCCGGTGGCCGTGTTTTCAGTCACGCATGTTCTTGTAAAACATTTCACCCCTCTCTCTCTCGGGCCTCATGATTTAGGGGGCATATGTTACACAGCAATTTGTCACCGTTTGTCACCGTCCGTGTTACCCCTCACCTGTACACTGGAGGACTCATTCCAGGACCTGTGAGAAGTGACATGACCTGAAACCACTTGCATTATATTCCTCTGAGTATGAGCTTCATTTGCCCTGAAGACATCTCCTGCAAAATACTCATGAAAACAACTCTTTTTGCATTAGCGCAGGTCCACAGTTCACTGCCCGCACCAATGAGGGAAATCCTCTAAAAAGGGTGCGCCATTTGCGCTCTGTCCCAGAGTCGCACTCGCGCCAACCGAATTGAGTAAAGTTTTTAACCAACAAACTCCCGAAGGTTCTCTTCAACCCATTCACCAACTGAATCTATGTTGAGCTAGGATGGTTTGGCTTCGAATCTCCATAGAAGGGAAAGTGGTTTTCCACCTTTCATGGAAGTTTCCAAGTGATAAAGCCAATCCCATGAATAATGTGGTTGATCCTATCTCTTCCCTCTCTATCTATAAAAGCTTGTCTCTATTCCTTGAGCAAGCTAGTTACAGTCACAATAGTCAGTAGTTCCAAGAGTTCAAGAGTTTGAAGCTGCAAGAGCCTTCTTTGCACCCATAAGGCCAAATCTAAGTAAGGAGATTCTTGTCACCCAAAGAGAGAGAGGCTTGTCCCTCATCCCAACAAGCTTTGCAACACTTGTGTAGCTAACTACCCAGCCAAAGGAGGATTTGACGTCAGAACAGTGGTTGTATTCTTCTTTGTTATTTATTAATAATAGATTACTATCATTATGGTTCCACTCTCATTGTCTTATGTTTGATGTTGAGTTATATCTTTTCTGACTGATATATAATTGCATCTACTAGATTTTATGCTTGTTTTCGTGTTGTTCTTTGCATGTGCAGGTGTCCAATCACGGAGATCGTGAGGATCGTGACCGGCCAAGGCAAAGGAACGAGGGCGATATCTCTTCGACGAATAATATCGTTGGAATCTAAGTAGGTTCTCACCATCCACTTTTTATTTTGCAATTAGGAACTTGCGTGATAGCATTGTGTGATTGTTGCTAGACCCGGTATGGGCTAGTAGGGATCGTCTCTGTCCGGAGAGAGGATTTACCTCTACAAGATCATTGATACATGGTAAAGGATATTTATTCTTGATGGTTAATTTATTTAATTGACAATAATCGATGCATAATTTAAGGGTCCAGTCTTTCTTTCCTACAAATAGTATGTGGGATCCCCAAGGGGACACACTAGGGTGAATATACTTTTTGTCTAGCAGCTCCTAAAGCTGCATTTTGAGTACTGTTAACTCAGGTATACTCATGTGATAAGGGGCCCTACATATAGGGGCTTCACCTAGAATTAGTTCCATGGTGAAATCAATATCACGTTTTGGTGGTAAGCATGGAATGGATTCAGGAAATACATCAACAAATTCCTGAATGACAAGAATGTTTTCCAAGAAGTTCATTTAATTTTTGGTGTTTGTAAATCCCACTTGAATAGCATATATTTGAAAACCCTTCCTAATACATTTTCGAGCTAAATAGTAGTGATAGGACACAACTTCATATTGGTTTTAATTCCATGAAGTTCCTTCCTTTGACCTGATTCAACGATAAAACTGACACTTATCTACTTGCAATCAACTAGGGACCAACATTTTTCCAACCAATCCATCTCGATTAAGATATCACATGAACCCATAGGAAGTATATTAAGTTCAACGTAAATGGTTTGTCCTAAAATGGTTAAGGGGCAACATTTTGTTTTTGCAATTACCCTCCCTTTGGTCATGTTGGATAATTGAACAAGCTATGGTTTTGGAAACTTACTGCTCTACACTTGACACTTTTCTACCACCTTAGGACCAACATAGCTTAAGCTAGCACTGGGATCAAACAAAATTGAGATAGGTTTCTTAGCAATCATACCTTCAAATTCGATCATGATAGGCTGATATTCTGCTTGGTGATTGTCGAGTGTAGCATTAATTCTGGGCATGCTCCTTGCCACTTCTCCAACTGTGGATGCTTCCTGCATATTTGATAGTTGTTTCGTCCTTTCCTTATGCACACAATTTTTGTAATAGTGGGGTTCTCCGCATCCACAACATTGCAAAGATGCCTTTTACTACTGGTCATTAACAGATTTAATAACTCCTTCTCACTATCTATTTTTGGAATATGCAACTTTAGGCTGATTCCTTGCTCAGAATTTGTTGAGAGGTTTTTGCTATATATTTATATCGTTAGAAAAGTTTGGGTGTCTGCTTGGGATTAGGCTTTCTCTCTTCTTGTTCGACCCTCCTTTAGTTCCTTCATTTTTCTGTTTGATTTGCTAGTAGCAAATGTGGGCTTTCCGCACTGCATCATCCATTTTTTGGGGATAGTCAAACTCAAGTTTTTCCTTCATAAAATTAGGTAGCCTACTGATGAAATGTTGAATTATGGCCTTTTCCTCTTGCATATAAGGCACACAACATAGGAAGGAGGTGGATAATGTCACATATTCATCCATGGTTAAGGTTCCCAATCTTAACTTATGAAATTATTTTTCTTTATTGTCACAATAATGTTCAGTTAGATACTTATCTTTGAAATGCTTTAGGAATCCGTTCCATGTAACCTGCTCTTCGTCAATTTTCCTCACTGTTTCGATTTCTTCCCACCAAAGGGTAGCCTTACCCCTTAACTAATAAACTGTTAATCGTGCTTTCAGTTTATCGGTGTAATCATAAATCTAAAAATATTTGCTCATATCAACTAACCAAGCTTCTGCTCCCTCTTCATATTCCCCTTTAAAGAGTGATAATTTAATATTTTTAAATTCTCCTTGTAACTCAGATTTCTATCTTTTTGTTTTTGTTTGGTCAGAAACATTTTCCGAGTGTCCTTCTTCATCTTCCCTTTGTTTTTCAGCTGATTAGAGATTTTCCTCTCCATGTTGAGCCATTGGGGGTCTTCTCCATGTCTTTAGCACTCGGGTCTAGATGTCGTTGGTTCTGTTGATTGGAAAAAGTTCTGATAATTTTCTCTTGTTCTAGACGCAGCTATTCATTTTCTGTTCTTAAATTTGTCATCTCAACAGGTGGCTGCTGAACAGTTTCAAGTGAAACCACATTATCTTGACAAGACTCCTCACCCAACTATATCCAAATATCAAGATTATCATTCACAAATGTTGTTTCTCATGGGCTGGGTGGTCTTGGGATCCTCTGCATTCAGACCTTTTTTGTATTGATGCGGCCTCTGTGTTCAAACATATATTTAGTTAGTTAATTTGAAGAAATCATATCCATTGAGAATAGATATATATTTCCAAAAGAGTCTCAGTGTACGAACCTGAGCTCTGATACCATTTGTTGCAAATAAAAACCTTAAACTACTGAATATACATAAATAATAAATAAAAAAACTAATCCATAACTATAACCAACATTGAGAAGTGGATCATGTCATAAGATTACATAAATTAATAATGTGTAGTTGAATTAAGTTCGTAAGCACTGGTCAACACTCATATATCTTTCGTGTGTGTCATTACTTTACACAGTTAACATTTTATATAGGGTGGTTAATATTTAATGTGCACATGGACTTTGGCGGGGTAGTCGTCCATGACGAGACCTTTGATAATTGGCCCTTGTACGCTGGAATACGCGACATGCTGATAGCCGAGATTGCTGCATGTTTCCGTGAGCTCGTGACGATCCCTTGCAAGACCTGTCTTGTTTCATGTCTGTTGATCTCTCCTAGGTGATAGAACGGTGGGGAGGGTTTAGGGTTCAACCCACTAACCAATTTTTCGCACCTGACATATGGTAGAGTCATTGTTGTCGTCAGCCCTTGGTATCTTTCTACTCTACAATGAAGTGTTCTGGTGAGGGTTTCAGGCCAGCACATGATCCTTATATGGTTTTCCATAGGCGTTATTGTCAATCCTGCGAAGGTAGGAAACCCCGACAACATCAAATTACATTATTTCGATTATGTTCATTATGTGAGCTCGTCTTCCACTTTGGACCTCTGGCTGGTGTCGATTTTGATTGATTGGCTCCACTATCCATGGTGGCTCGATGGTCTTCCACTACTGCAGAAAATTCTTTGTTGTGACAATCCTTTTTGAAAGGTAAGACAACATACTACAAAGTTTTCTTCGAGTTGTTTATAGATTCTCTATTCCAAATTTGTTTAATGATGAGATTTATTGTGTTATAGGTAGGCTTCTCAATGTTGAATCCCTCCATTTTCACGTAAGGAATACCCTTCTTCTCGGTGTCGTGCATCTTACATATTTCGTCGGGTTAATCTCATACTAACTCCATGGTTGTTGTCAGTTATGTGCAGGTATTTTCCAATATCTACCGAGTTAATTAAGGCTTGGACAATGTCCCTTAAGGGTTTAGGAGGTTACGGATTCCATGGTTATTTCAAGGTTGGAACATCTTACCTTTGGTGTATGAACATTTAGCTATTTGATGATTAACTACTCAGTGACAAGAACTCAATACCAAGCCAAGCTTTACATCAAGACTTGTTTAGTTTTTGTTATTAATTAATTAACCGTGTGAAGGAATGGTAAAACATTGTGCACGACACATGCAAGGTTATGAACGGTCAACACTTGGTCAACTACATGTTTTCCTGAGCATTTCTCTATTACTCC
The DNA here is from genome assembly GCA_031772625.1 of Pinus tabuliformis. Lineage (NCBI taxonomy): Eukaryota > Viridiplantae > Streptophyta > Pinopsida > Pinales > Pinaceae > Pinus > Pinus tabuliformis. The sequence continues at coordinate 519,752,251 of CM062805.1, read as the reverse complement.
TCTATTATAGCTAAGTTATACACTAGAAGGTCTTTTTTGGGGTTCTTTCTCATGTCGACAACTTCAGGTTGTTGAGGCATTCTGTTATGTAGCAGTTTTATTTAAGTTATTACTTGAGTGAAATATATTTACCTAAACTCAATTCATCTCATTAATGGAATGAAAGTGTAGTTATTTTATCTATGTTTTAATGGTGGACCGAGATTACCTCTGCTTCCTTGCTCAAGGTAGTAGTAGTTTAGCGAGTTTATCTTAGCTATTCTACTTGTTCATTTGGCAACGGTTTATTTTTATTTTTTTTACAGTTAATCACCTAGATTAGTTCTGTATTGATTTTATCGCATATTACTCTAATTATCTCTACAACAATCCTATTGAATTTTACACAGATTATTTCTACTATAACTTTGTAACATTTTACCTTGACTATTTCTACTATAAATTTGTAGCATTTTACATAGACGATTTCTACTGTACCTTTGTAACATAATACATAGATTAATTCTACAGTGATATTGTAGTATTTCATGCAAATTGTTTCCATTGCTTATTATAAAAAATGACTCTTACTGCTTTACGAGCACATGAATGTTTATATGTTATATGAAGTTATTTCTCCATACTTTACTAGCATTACTTGCTATCTTTCATGTATTTCCATAACATATTGTCTACTATTTTTATTATGAGTCTAGTAAATTATATTCTCTATTTTGATGCATTTTCAAGGAATTTCTCTCATTAGTTTGTTCTATCACTTAAGTAATTTTCCACACTCGAGCATTAACCAATAATGATTATTTTTGTGTGTTAATTATCTATAATTATCTATTTAATATTAACAAACATGCAATCTACAATCATTTCTCGAAAGTCTCTCCTGCGAGCCTGGAAATTACGTCCACACCCTCCCACGAGCACTTTATTCTCTTCACGGTTAAGATAGTTCCAACCACAATCAAGTACCTTTGGCCTCCGGACTCAGTGTCCAACCTCAAGTCCTATACTTTTTACTGATCATCTTTGAGTATTCTCCCACTGGTTTATTCCACCCACCTGTAGGATATCTCCTTGAATCTTTTTCCCGAGCTAAATCTCCCTTCAGGGCAAATGGGTAACTATCCTTCTGGTTCGACCTGCATATAAACAATTCATAGCTTAACCTCTTCAAAACAGTCTATCTAAAAGTCATATATTCTACTTAACTCATTACGTGAATATTTACCCATTTAAGAATATGTTGAGGATTGTACACATACCTTTTTAGCAAGGACACATTGAAACCATTGTGGACCCAAATGTGTCTTGGTAATGCAAGCTTATAGGCTACTCACCCAATCCATTCCAAGACTTGGAAAGGTCCATAGTACCAGGGTGCTAAATTAGCACATACCCTAAACTGTAAGTAATTTTTCTGGGGCTTTACGATATACGTGATCTCCTAGATGAAATTCTCTGTATATCCTCTTTCTATCCGCATACATTTTTTCCTATCTTGGGCATCCCTTAGATTTTGTCGAACCTTCTTAACGGTCTCCTCCATTTCTTCTAGGATGTCATGACCCAATGATAGCTTATTAACTGGATTATTCTAATTGATGGGTTGTCTTGAAATGGTTATGGCCCAACGTTCTATTTTTGCAATTACCCTTCTTTTGGTCCCGGTGGCTAATTGAACTAGCCATGGTTTTGGAAACTTACTTCTCTGCAGTAAACACTTTTCTACCACCTTTGGACCAACATAGCTTAAGCTAGCACTAGGATCAAATAAAATAGACACAAGTTTCTTAGCAATTATACCTTCACATTCGATCATGGTGAGATGGTATTTTGCTTGGTGATCATTGAGAGCAGCATTAATTTTGGGCATGGTCCTTGCCATTTCTCCAACCGTGGATGTTTCCTGCATATTTGATAGTTGTTTCGTCCTTGTCTTATGCATACATTTTTTGTAATAGTGGGGTCCTCCACATCCCCATCATTGCAGCAACGGTTTTGACTGCTCGTCATTAACAAATTTAATAACTCCTCACTGACTGTTTTCAGAATATGCAGCTTTGGGTTGATTCCTTGCTCGGAATTTGCTGAGAGGTTTTTGCTGTATATTTCTGTCATTAGAAAATTTTGGGTTTCTTCTTGGGATGAGGCTTCTGCTCTTCCTGTTTGACCCTACTTTAGGTCCTACATTTTTCTGCTTGATTTTTTGGTAGAAGATGCGGGATTTCCGCACTGTATTATCCATTGTTTTAGGGTAGTCAAACTCAATTTTCTCCTTCATAAAATTAGATATGCTACTGATGAAGCATTGAATTTTGGCCTTTTCCTCTTTCATATAAGGCACATAGTGAAGCAAGGAGGTGAATTGCGTCACACATTCATCCATGGTTAAGGTTCACAATCTTAACTCGTGAAATTATTTTTAAGGTTCACAATCTTAACTCGTGAAATTATTTCTCTTTTTCATGATAATAATGTTTATTTAAATACTTATCTTTGAAATGCTTTTGGAATTCATTCCATGTAACCTCCTCTTCGTCAATTTTCCTCACTGCTTTGATTTCTTCCCACCAAAGGGTAACCTTACCCCTTAATTGATCAACTCCTAATCGTGCTTTCAGTTTATCTGTGTAATAATAAATCTCAAAATATTTTCTCATATCATCTAACCAATCTTCCACTCCCTCCTCAAATTCCCCTTCAAAGAGTGGCGGTTTAATATTTTTAAATTCTCCTTGTAATTCAAATTTTTGTCTTTTTGTTTTACGTTGGTTGGAAACATTGTTGGGAATCCTTATTCACCTTCCCCATTCTTTTTCAGTTGACTCAACATTTTCCTCTCCATGCTAAGCTGTTGGGGTCTTCTCCCTGTCTTCACCACTCATGTGTGGATGTCGATGGTTCTATCGATTGGACGGAATTATGAAAATTTTCTCCTGTTCTAGACATAGTCGTTCATTATCTATTCTTAAATTTTTCATCTCAGCACGCAACTGTTGAACAATTTTAAGTAAAACCGCATTAGATTGATGAGACTCCTTGCTTAGCTGTATCCAAATACCAGGATTAGCATTCACATACGTTGTTTCTGGTGGATAGGGTGGTCCTGGGCTCCCCTGTATTGTGACCCTTTTTGTGTTGATGTGGTCTATGTGTTCACACATAGATATGCTTAGTTAATTTAAAGAAATCACATCCATTTCAAAGATTTTTAGTTGCTACAAATGGTATGAGTGTTGAGGTTCATACACTGAGACTCTTTAGGATATATATATATATATATATATATATATATATATATATATATATATATATATATATATATATATATATATATATATATATATATATATATATATATATATATATATATATATATATATATATATATATATATATATATATATATATATATATATATATATATATATATATATATATACATATATATATATATATATATATATATATATATATATATATATATATATATATATATATATATATATATATATACATATATATATATATATGTATGTATATATATATTTCCTAAAGAGTCTCAGTGTATGAACCTCAATGCTCATACCATTTGTAGCAACTAAAAATCTTAAACTATCAAATATTCATAAATAATAATAATAATAAAAATTTAATCCATAACTATAACCGGCATTTAGAATTGGATCCTGTCGTAAGATTACAAAAATTATTTATGTGAAATTGAGTTAAGTCCGTAAGTACCGGACAACAGTCATATTTTTCATGTGTGTCATTCCTTTACGTAGTTAGCAATGTATATATGGTGGTTAATATTTAATGCGCACATAGCCTCCGGTGGGGTAGCTGCCCCTGACTACGCCATTGATAATTTGCCCTTGTATGCTAGAATACGTGGCATGCTGATAGCCAAGATTGTTGCATGTGTTTGCTAGCTCGTGAAGATCCCTTCCAATGCCTCTCTTGTTTCATACGTTTTGATCTCTCCTAAGCGATCCAATGGTGGGGAGGGTTTAGGGTTTAACCCCCTAACCAATTTTTCGTGCGTGGTAGATGGTAGAGTCATGGTTGTCGTTGACCCTTCGTATCTTGTTGCTCTACAACAAAACCTTTTGGTGAGGGTTTCAGGTGGGCACACGATCCTTTTGTGGTTTTCCATGGATGTTATGGTCAATCTTGCGAAGCCACATAACCCCAACCACCACACATTACATTATTTCGATTATTCTCATTGTGTGAGCTTGTATTTCGCTTTGGACCTCCCCTCGTGTCAAGTTTGATTGATTGCCTCCACTGTCGAGGGTGGCTCGATGGTCTGCCGTTACTGCGGAAAATGCTCTGCTGAGACAATCATTTTCGGAAGGTAAGCCCATAGACCACAAAGTTTTCTTCTCGTTGTTTATAGATTCTCTGTTTCAAATTTATTTAATGATGAGATTTATTGTGTTGCACGTAGGCTGCTCGATGTGGAAACCCTCGAGTTTCACGTCAGGAATACTCCTCTTCTCGGCATCATGGATCTTACATATTTTGGAGTGTTAATCTCATACTCACTCCATGGTTTTTGGTGGTTGTGTGCAGGTATTTTCCAATACCTGCTGAGTTAATTAAGGCTTGGACATTGTCCCTTAAGGGTTTATGAGCTTACGGCTTCCATGGTTCTTTCAAGGTTGGAATATCATACCTTTGGTGTATGAACATTTAGCATATCATTTAGCTATCAAATGATTAACTACTCGGCGACAAAAACTAAGTACCAAGCGGATCTTTACGCCAAGGCTTGTTTATTTTTTGTTTTTAATTAATTAATTGTGTAAAGGAATGGTCAATTTCTATGCACCACACATGCAAGGCTCTGAAAGATCGACATTTGGTCGAGTGCAAGTTTTCCTGAACAATTCTTTGTTATGCATGTTTTATAGCTAAGTTATACACTCGAAGGTCTTTTTTGGGGATTTTTGTCATGTCGACAAATTGCTCTTCAGCCGTTCTATTATGTAGCACTTTCCTTTAAGTTATTACTTGAGTGAAATATATTTATATAAACTTAATTAAAGTGTAGTTATTTTATCTGTGTTTTAATTGTGGACCAAGATTACCTCTGCTTCCTTGCTCAAGGTAGTAATATTTTAGCAATTTTATCTTAGCTCTTCTACTTGTCTGTTTGGGATTTCAGAAAGGTCGTTTTTAAAGTTGTTTTACAGTGAACCGCCTAGATTACTTCTGTATTGATTTTATGGCATATTACTCTGATTATATCTACAGTTATCGTGTAGCATTTTACACAAATTATTTCTATAGTAACTTTCTAGCATTGGGCCAAAGCCATACAAATTAGATAATATTAATAAAAGAAATTACTACCTTTGTAATGTGAGGAAAAAGTAAAAGATACTTACCACACATTTTATTAGCCAGCTTATTATTACAAATATTTCATTTTAATAGTTTTTAATTAAAATTTCAATTATTTAAATTCTATCTAATAATAATTAATGAAATTTTCAATATAAATTCTTTTCCTATCTAAACCACCACAACAAAGCCATACAAATTTAACAATTTTAACAACAACTTGTGTTAAGGATGCTCATTTTTAAACTAGACCAACACCATTATCATTACTCCAATAATTACTTTAGGCGCTTAAAAAAAAATTACCACCCATTTTATTGGCCAAATTTATGATTAAAAATATTTCATTTTAATATTATTCATATTCTAGGTCACAATAATCAATGAAAATTTAAATGTAAATTGTATTAGCATCTAAAACATTGCACCAAAGTCATACAAATTCAATAATTACATTACTGCACTCAACATTATATAAGGCATTACCAAACTCGTGCGAATGAGCCAAATTTATTATTTAGTTTGGTTAGTGGTCATTTTATTAGCTAAATTTATTATTACACATGTTTCATTTTGGTATTTTTTTTTTCAAATCTAAAATTTGAATTATTCAAATTCTTAGTAGAAAATAAAAATTTAATTCTCTCAATTAAGCTCTTCTACTATCAACCATTCAAGAAGTCGTGATGATGGATCGTGGTTGGGATTTGAAACGTTGACAGAAAATGGTTTTTATTGTGGATTCTCGAGTAACTAAGTCAAAAGAGAATTTAAATGTAAATTGTTATCATAAAAAATCAATAATTTTGATAAAATGTGGTGGGAGAGATGCTCATGTTGAAACTGGGTCCACACCAATGTGATGGGAGAGAAAAGTCTTCCCACGAATTTTATTAGGCAAACTGTTTATTAAAAATGTTTGACTTTAATATTTTTTTAGAGTGAAATTTGAATTATTGGAATTCTATTTATATTCTATCTTACCAAACAAACAAACATGAATACAATATAATCTATGAATAATATCATAATTAGCAAATTAAAATAGTAATTTTTAGTTTTATTTGACCAAATCAACATAATATTATATTATATTAAAAAAGGAAACAATTAATATTGGGCTCTAGTAATTTATATTTTTATTTGACCAAATCAACATAATATTACATTAGGTAAAGAACAATTTTTATTTACATTACCAAGCCCTAGTAATTTTTATTTGACCAAATCAACATAATATTAGGTTTTTATTTTTATTTTTATTTGACCAAATCAACATAATATTATATTAGATAAGTATCAATTTTTATTTACATTATGACACTCACCATTACATAAGGCATTACCTTACATAACCTTCATTCTTAAAATAATATGGAAATTTTCAAACAAAGGATTGAAATATAACAACAATAATAAAAAAAAGTCAATCCATTTTATTAAATTAATTTTTTTAGGTAGATATTATGAAAATTTTCAAACAAATAGTTGAAATATAACCACATTAATAATAAAATTAAACCCGTTTTATTAGATTAAAAAATTCTGTAAAACGATGTTTGTAAAATGTGAACCCCAAAATTTCTGTTTACGTTAATATGATATTGTTATAAAAATTATGATTTATGATTTTTAATTGAAATTTTTGACAAAAATAACCCATCGGGGGAATCCAAGGAATTAAAAAATTATAATGAAATCCGAAAGCTCCCTAAAGTTCTCATAGCGAACCATGCCCACCACACTCCGGCTCCGTTACTTTTTCATTACGTTAATGTGAGATTAAATAAATGAAGTGGCAGGACAACTCCCAAAAATGGTCACCGAGGGACTCCTCGGGCTCAACGATGCTCATGAGCCTCATATCAATTAACGAACACTTCATTCATATGCGCGGCCCCAGAACCTAGCCTTACACAATATAAATACAAGAAGGTTGGGATCAGCCTTTTATATCGTATCAGCCCTAGCCTTACACAATATAAATACAAGAAGGTTGGGATCAGCCTTTTATATCGTATCATATCAGCCTGTTTGGGGTTCAGCGCGCAGTGTTGTGAAACCTTCAGATCACTAAGTAAACAGTTGGCGGCTTTGGTTTCAAAATGACGAGGAGCAGTGGAAGTATCTTGAACGTGGAGGAAGGATGCGCTATTGCCAAAAGGGCCGTGAAAGACAATAGGGTTGATCTGGAAGAAGGTTGGGCTTTTATTTATAAAGCTATCCTACAGCTAAGAACCCGGTTGGAGGGAGATCTCAACTTTAATGTGACAGCGGAAGAGAGAGCGGTTATTTACAGTATCGTCTACAATCTGTGCAAAACTCGCCTTGACAAAGAACAACTCTATGATAGATACGGGGATTCCATGAAAGAGTACATCACCTCAATGGTTTCACCGGCTTTGAGGGAACAGAATGATGATGAGGAGTTGTTGTTGAGAGAAGTTGTGAAACGCTGGAAAATTTACAAGGCGATGCTACATTGGATGGACATTTTCTTCGAATATTTGGATCGCGTGTTCACCCAAAGGTATCCCTCCGTTATTTCAGTCAGAAAAGTTGGAATCATGTACTTCCGAGACCTGGTTTTTCTGGAAATGCGAATGAATGTGAAGAATGCGGTGATTGTTCTCATTGACGAAGAGCGTGAAGGAGAGCCAAGAAATGATACTCTTTTGAAGGATGTTGTGGCCATTTTTCTTGACCTTGAAATTGAAATGGATTTGTATACAAATGATTTTGAAGTGGCTATGTTGGAACAAACTGGAGCTTTCTATTCTCAGAAGGCTGCTTCATGGATTTTAGAAAATTCCTATACCGACTATATGTCAAGGGTGAATGAATCTCTCATACGCGAGAAGGAAATAGTTGCCAGATATTTGCATAGGAGCAGCGAGCAAAAGGTATTAGACAAAGTAAAACATGTACTGTTTTCCCATTACATGACACATTTTCTTGAGGATGAAAATTCAGGATGCCTTGCGTTGCTCAGGGAACATAGATATACAGATATTTTGATGATGGGGAGGCTATTTGATAGTGTACCTAATGGTTGGGACTCAATTGCAAATATTTTTAGACAACATCTTTTTAGTGAAGTAACACCACCGGTTCAACAGGCTGAAGATATTGTAAAGCAGACGGCAGGGAAAAAGGATAAACGTTTATTGTTGCAGGAAGTGGCTGCATTTGTGAGGAAGGTTATAGAACTACGTGACCAGTATACTAAATCTGTTGTCGAGGACACTATTTTTTCTGGGGTTTTGAAACAAGTATTTGGGGTGTTCTGTAATAAGGAATTTGGAGGAAGTACTAGTGCAGAATGGCTGGCTACACTATGTGATACTGTACTTGAAGAGGATAGCAGTCACGAAAAGTTGAGCGGGGATGATATAATTGAAAATGTGGTGGAATTTCTGGAGTATATTTGGGATAAAACTCTGTTTGCTGAATTCTACCAGGGAAAACTAACTCGTAGAATTTTGTTCCGCAAAAGTGTAAATGTTGGTCATGAGCAGAGCATATTGTCAAAGCTAAAACAGAAATATGGCCATCAATTAATGTCAAAGGTTGCTGGCATGCTTACGGATTCGACAAGATCCCAAGAGAGACAGAGTAATTTCGAAAACTATCTAGACAAGAATAGAAATCTCCATCTTGGAATAGAGTTTACTGTTACAGTGTTGACACCAAGATTTTGGCCAACATACAAGTGTCCCCAGATTAATTTACCTCCAGAGATGGTTAAATGTGTTGAAGTATTTAAAGAGTACTATTCTATAGAAGCCCAACAGCGGAAACTTAAATGGATATATTCCTTGGGATCCTGTAATATAATTGGTAAGTTTCAGAGAAGATCAATAAAAATGATAGCAACAACTTGCCAAACAGCCATATTATTGTTGTTCAATGCATCTGAAAGGTTGAGTTATTTTGACATCAAAAGGAAGTTGAATTTGGAGGAGGAAGAAATTGATGGACTTCTATATTCACTAGCCTGTGACAAGTACAAAATTCTTCAGAAGATTCCAGATGCAACCACCTTAACTACATCAGATAATTTTAAAATCAATTTTAATTTTACAGATAGAACAGGGAAGATAAAACTGCCAATGCCACAGAAGAAAAAATCATCCCAGGATATTCAACAAGACAGACGTTTTCTTATTGATGCATCCATAGTACGGATTATGAAGGCAAAAAAGGTTTTACAATACCAAAGACTTGTGAGTGAATGTGCTCAGGAACTTGAAGGGCTATTCAAGTTAGATTTCACGGAATTTGAAACGCGGATTGAAGATTTGATTGGGAGGGAGTTCTTGGAACGAGATGAAGAAGAGGTAGATTTGCTGATATATGTACCATGAAGCCTATGCAAGTAGAAGGGAAAAGGTTGGATATAGTTTCTTTTTTCTATCATTTAGTGTTCTTTCAAGGTTTCTAAACAGTTTTATGTAGGTATATTATTAATGTTTATGAGAATGCTATATGGAGTAACTGTGATTCCATATAGTAATTGTATTGGATTATGAGGTTATAATATTATTGGATGATTTTTCTGCAACAAAGGTTTATTATTTTGTTTAGTTTTGTTTTATTTTATTTCCTCATATTTTATGTGTAAATAATTTCTCCTATCCAGTTTCCTAGTTCCCATGATTATATATTGTTAGTATCATAAGAGAAAATGTGGTCATGGAATTTTAAAATCAAGGCTTGATTTTAATTTGTGATTCAAAATATCATGGGGAACTCTTGTGGAATCCTATTTGTTTATCTCCCAATTATATTGTAGTAGGATATCCTAGCATTAGAAGTAGAGACATTGTCACATTTCATAATTCCTGTTATAATACATGCTTGATAGATCCATAGTTAAGATGGATCTAGACTGGTTCCAATTGCCTGCACTCATACAAAATTTGTTGAATATGTAATTATTTTGATCATTTTAAATATGTTAAAGATGGATAATGGTCATTTTAATTTTAAATTTGATCAAGGCTTTTAATAACTTGAATGAAGAAATAAATTTTTGAATGGATGATAGCAAATCTGAATAATAATCATCTAGGCAATTACAAATAGTGTTCATTGTGATCAATCTCAAACTATTCTATTTTATTGTTGTTATTGTCACATATGTTAGTTTTTCCTTCTTTTCATATGAAAATTGTTATTGAAATCATACATCATTCAATTGTTTAACTTCAGCTATTGTAGTGTTTGTGGTTGTCTTTTATTTTATGTAAAATTTCTTCTACATCTCATTCTCTAGTCAGTGCAAGCCCCAACATTGTAATACAATCAAACACTATGGCCCATCATACATTAAACTCATCAGAAATTGAATCAAACAGCTACAATATCATCCACAATTTGCATATAAAAGCCCTTCAACACACTGAATCACAACCAATCCACCTACTCATACGTCCAACACTAAATGCAAGCTCTCCAACACAATCTCTATAACACAACCTCAAACAATACATTATCCCATCAACTAAGTACAATCTACACACTTGAATCAAACTCATCAAACAATCACCAATGTGCATGCATGTGCTACACAATCTCAACCTAAATATCCTCAACCAAATCGAACCTCTAAACCACACATAATGGAAATACTATTTACCATACAAAAACTTAAGCAGAAATTGAGAACTCAATATACTGAAGCTAGAAAAATGAACTCTCCAATAAAACCCTTGCAACATAAGTGCATCATTACTATAAACTCTGATATAAAACTACAATTCCTACATTGATGTCTCTTCTCTCCATATTAGCGCCAACTAGGAGACATGATATGCAACAAAAATATATTAGCCATGTATATATTTTGTAGCTCCACCATCCTCTGAAATATGCTCCAATAATAAGCTCTTAAATGCTCTCTATCTCTTCACTCTTGTAGAAAGCACACTCTCTCAATCACTGAAAAAAATAATAAAAACATTTGAGGTGCACACTGGTCCTATAGTCATATCCACACCCTTACCATTAGCATACAGAGTGAAATCCTCAAACTTGAATCTCTTCTTTTGCTAGCATCCTTAGTCATATGATCAAAAACCTAAACACCTCAACAACCTCTTCGTGGATCAACACCTCTTCATCAAGTCAAGGACATGGAGGCCTAGTTTTCCAAACACCACTGCATGGATCAACACCTCTACATTAGAACAAGATTTGGGCATCAAACTAATGATAAATAGACACAAATCATGATGGCTACCTTCATCAGGTTGACATCAATGATAATATAGATAGTACTACATCCTGTTGACATCAACCTGAACACTACAATTCCAACAAGTTTGAATGCACAGTGACTAATAATTATGAATGATGGAAAATGAGAACAATGAGAATGTAGTCAATTACAAGTAGTTTATAGTTAAAAGAAGCTAACCATCTAAGTGATTGAACACTTTATTTAAGATCATAGTTCAATAATGATTGAATTACTAAACTCAATTCATCTCATTAATGGAATGAAAGTGTAGTTATTTTATCTATGATTTAATGGTGGACCGACATTACCTCTTCTTCATTGCTCGAGGTAGTAGTAGTTTAGCTAGTTTATCTTAGCATTTTACACATATTATTTATAATGTAGCTTTGTAGCATTTTACCTAGACTATTTCTAGTGTAACTTTGTAGCATTTTACATAGAATATTTCTACTGTAACTTTGTAACATAATACACATATTAATTCTACAGTAATCTTGTAGTATTTCATACAGATTGTTTCCACTCATTATAAAAAATGACCCTTACCTCTTTAAGAGCTCATGAATGTTTATCTTTTATATGCAGCTATTTCTCCATACTTTACTAATATTACTTGCTATCTTTCATGTATTGCCATAACATGCTGTCTACTGTTTTTATTATGAATCTGGTAAATTCTATTCTCTATTTTGATGCATTTTCAAGGAATTTCTCTCATTAGTTTGTTCTATCACTTAAGTAATTTTCCACAGTCCAACATTAACCAATAATGAAAGATTTTTGTGTTAGTTATTTATTCAATATTAACAAAAGTATAATCTAGGATGTATCCTTGATTCTTTTCCCCATCTAAATCTCCCTTCACGACAGATGGGTAACTGTCTTTTGTAACTCTTTATTTTAATTAATGCAAACAATTTCTATTTTTGTTAAAGTATGTGAACTCCTAATTACTAATAATTTAGGTAAACAAATATATGTTTCTTGCTCTTTCACATCATTCATTTATTATTTAACATCATAGGTAAGAAAATTAAAGTAATAAATGGTAAAGATCAAACTTAGTAACCACGGTAATTTTTGTGCATCTTTGGGTGTTACATCTCACCCTCCCATATGATGAACACCATCCCTCATGTTCTTTGTACTTTCAAAGTGCTTCCACTACCACTTTAACTTGTGTGATGGCTCACTTCCAAAAAGTGGTTTCTCTTCGATTGAGAATAAAGAGAGGTTTTGCTAGACGTTCTCCTTCTCATTCGAATCGCAGATAAACAATTCAATATTCTTTACGTGAATATTTACTGAGTTAACTATATGTTGAGGATTGTACACATACTTTTTTATAGCAAGGACACATGGAAAACATTGTCGACCTTAATGTGGCTTGGTAACACAAGTTTATAGGCTATTGACCCAATCCATTCCAAGACTTGGAAAGGTCCATAGTACCGGGGTGCTAACTTAGCACAACCCCTAAATTGTAAGGAACTTTTCTAGGGCTTTACTCTTAGATATACCTGATCTCCTTGATGAAATTGTTTGTATATCCTCTTTATATGTGCATACTTTTTCTGCCTAGCATGGGTAGCCGTTAGATTTATTCGAACCTTATTTGCAGTCTCCTCCATTTCTTATAGCATGTGAGGAACCAATGATAGCTTATTAACTAGATTATTCCAATCTATGGGTTGTCCTAAAATGGTTATGGGGAAACGTTCTATTTTTTCAATTACCTTTCTTTTGGTCATGGTGGCTAATTGAACTACCCATGGTTTTGGAAACTCACTTCTTTAGTTTTGACACTTTTCTACCACCTTAGGACCAACATAGCTTAAGCTAGCACCAACATAGAGACATGATATGCAACAAAAATAGATTAGCCATGTATATATTTTGTAGCTCCACCATCCTCTGAAATATGCTGCAAGAATAAGCTCTTAAATTCTCTCTAACTCTTCACTCTTGTAGAAAACAAACTCTCTCAATCACTGAAAAAACTAATAAAAACATTTGAGGTGCACACATAGTCCTATAGTCATAGCCACACCCTTACCATTAGCATCTGATAGAGTGAAATCCTCAAACTTGAATAGCTTCTTTTGCTGGCATCCTTAGTCATATGTTCAAAAACCTAAACACCTCAACAACCTCTTTGTGGATCAACACCTCTTCATCAAGTCAAGGACATGGAGGCCTAGTTGTCCAAACACCAGTGCATGGATCAACACCTCTACATTAGAACAAGATTTGGGCATCAAACCAATCATAAATAGACACAAATCATGATGGCTACCTGCATCAGGTTGACATCAATGATAATATGTATAGTACTACATCCTGTTGACATCAACCTGAACACTACAATTCCGAGTGACTAATAATTATGAATGATGGAAAATGAGAACAATGAGAATGTAGTCAATTACAAGTAGTTTATAGTTGCAAGAAGCTAACCATCTAAGTGATTGAACATTCTTTTAAGATCATAGTTCAATAATGATTGAATTACAGTAACACATAAGCTCAATTCATCTCATTAATGGAATGAAAGTGTAGTTATTTTATCTCTGATTTAATGGTGGACTCGCATTACCTCTGCTTCCTTGCTCAAGGTAGTAGTAGTTTAGCTAGTTTATCTTAGCATTTTACACATATTACTTCTAATGTAGCTTTGTAGCATTTTACCTAGACTATCACGAGTGTAACTTTGTAGCATTTTACATAGAATATTTCTACTGTAACTTTGTAACATAATACACATATTAATTCTACAGTAATCTTGTAGTATTTCATACAGATTGTTTCCACTCATTATAAAAAATGACTCTTACCTCCTTAAGAGATCGTGAATGTTTATCTTTTATATGCAGTTATTTCTCCATACTTTACTAACATTACTTGCTATCTTTCATGTATTTCCATAACATAATCTCTACTATTTTTATTATGAATCTCGTAAATTCTATTCTATATTTTGATGCATTTTCAAGGAATTTTTTCTCATTAGTTTGTTCTATCATTTAAGTAATTTTCCACAGTCCACCATTAACCAATAATGAAAGTTTTTTGTGTTAGTTTTTTATTCAATATTAACAAAAGTGTAATCTACACTCCTTTCTGGAAAGTCTCTCTTCCCACTAGGGAAGATAATTCTAGCCACACTACAGATTTTCTTTGAGTATTCTCCCACTAGTTTATTCGACCCATCTCTAGGATATCTCCTTGATTCTTTTTCCCCATCTAAATCTCCCTTCACGACAGATGGGTAACTATCTTTTGTAACTCTTTATTTTAATTAATGCAAACAATTTCTATTTTTGTTAAAGTATGTGAACTCCTAAATACTAATAATTTAGGTAAACAAATATATGTTTCTTGGTCTTCCACATCATTCATTTATTATTTAACATCATAGGGTAAGAAAATTAAAGTAATAAATGGTAAAGATCAAACTTAGTAACCACATTAATTTTTGTGCATATTTGGGTGTTACATCTCCCCCTCCCATATGAGGAACACCATCCCTCATGTTCTTTCTACTTTCAGAAAATAACGTGGGATAAGCTTTCTGCATAAGTTCCTCCTCTTCCTAGGTAGCCTCATAGAGGCGAGAGTGCTTCCACTCCACTTTAACTTGTGTGATGGTTCGCTTCCACAAAGTGGTTTCTCTTCGATTGAGAATAAAGAGAGGTTTCGCTAGAAACTCTCCTTCTCATTCGAATTACACATAAACAATTCAATATTCTACTTAAGAAACTCTCCTTCTCATTCAAATTACACATAAACAATTCAATATTCTACTTAACCAATTACCTGAATATTTACTCACTTAACTATATGTTGAGGATTGTACACATGCTTTTTTAGCAAGGACACATGGAAAACATTGTGGACCCGAATGTGGCTTAGTAATGCAAGCTTATAGGCTACTGACCCAATCCATTCCATGACTTGGAAAGTTCCATAGTACCACAGTGCTAACTTAGCACAACCCCTAAATTGTAAGGAACTTTTCAACGGCTTTACTCTTAGATATATGTGATCTCCTTGATGAAATTCTTTGTGTATCCTCTTTATATGTGCATACATTTTCTGCCTATCATGGGCAGCGCTTAGATTTTGTCGAACCTTATTTGCAGTCTCCTCCATTTCTTATAGCATGTGAGGACCCAATGATAGCTTATTAAGTGGATTATTCCAATCTATCGGTTGTCCTAAAATGGTTATGGGGCAACGTTCTATTTTTGCAATTACCCTTCTTTTGGTCACAGTGGCTAATTGAACTAGCCATGATTTTGGAAACTCACTTCTCTATAGTTGACACTTTTCTACCACCTTAGGACCAACATAGCTTAAACTAGCACCAAGATCAAATAAAACAGAGACACGTTTTTTTTAGCAATTATACCTTCACATTTGAGACCAACATTAATTTTGGGCATGCTCCTTGCCACTTCTCCAACCGTGGATGCTTCTTGCATATTTGTTAGTTGTTTCGTCCATGCCTTGTGTAGACAATTTTTTTAATAGTGCGGTTCTCCACATCCCCATCATTGTAGTGGCAATTTTGACTACTCGTCATTAAGAGACTTAATAACTCCTTCTCAGTATCTTTTTTCAGAATATGCAGCTTTGGGTTGATTCCTTGCTGGGAATTTGCTTAGAGGATTTTTCTCTATATTTATGTCATTAGAAAATTTTGGGTTTTTGCTTGGGATCAAGATTTTTCTCTTCCTCTTCAACCCTCCTTTAGGTCGTACATTTTTCTTCTCCATTTTCTGGTAGAAAATGCGGGATTTCCGCACTGCATTATCCATTTTTTTGGGGTAGTTAAACTCAAGTTTGTCCTTCATAAAATTAGATAGGCTACTAATGAAGCGCTGAATTTTGGCCTTTTCCTCTTGCATATAAGGCACATAGCGCAACAAGGAGGTGAATCGTGTCACATATTCATCCATGGTTAAGGTTCGGAATCTTAACTCGTGAAATTATTTTTCCTTTTAATCATAATAACGTTCAGTTAGATACTTATATTTGAAATGCTTTTGGAATTCATTTCATGTAACCTCTTCTTCGTCAATTTCCCTCAATGTTTTGATTTCTTCCGAGCAAAGGGTATCCTTAAATTCTCCTTGTAATTCAGATTTCTACCTTTTTGTTTTATGTTGATTGGAAACATTGTCTGAGAATCCTTCTTCACCTTCCCCATGTTTTTCAGCTCACTCAACATTTTCCTCTCCATGCTGGACTATTGGGGCCTTCTCTGTGTCTTCACCACTAGGGTCTAGATGTCATTTATTCTATCGATTGGACAACCTTATGAGAGCTTTCTCCTATTCTAGATGTATTCATTCATTGTCTGTTCTTAAATTTGTCATCTCAGCATGCAGCTAGTGAACAGTTTCAAGTAAAACCGCATAAGATTGAGGAGACTCCTCACCCATCTATATCCAAATATCAAGATTAGCATTCACATACATTGTTTCTAGCAGACCGGGTGGTCCTCAGCTCCTCTGCATTGTGACCATTTTTGTATTGATGCAGTCTCTGTGCTCACACACATATTTACTTGGTTAATTTAAAGAAATCACATCCATTTCGAATATATATATATATATATATATATATATATATATATATATATATATATATATATATATATATATATATATATATATATATGTATATATGTATATATGTATATATGTATATATGTATATATATGTATATATATATATATATATATATATATATATATATATACATATATATATACATATATATATACACACATATATATATATATATATACACATATATATACACATATATATATATATAT
The DNA here is from genome assembly GCA_031772625.1 of Pinus tabuliformis. Lineage (NCBI taxonomy): Eukaryota > Viridiplantae > Streptophyta > Pinopsida > Pinales > Pinaceae > Pinus > Pinus tabuliformis. The sequence continues at coordinate 519,734,810 of CM062805.1, read as the reverse complement.
ATATATATATATATATATATATATATATATATATGCATATATTTCCCAAAGAGTCTTAGTGTACGAACCTCAGCTCTAATAACATTTTTAGCAACTAAAAATCGTAAACTTCCAAATATACATAAATAATAATAATAATAATAATAATTTAATCCATAACTATGACCGACATTGAGAAGTGGATCGTGTCGTAAGATTACAAAAGTTACTATGGCGAAATTTAATTAAGTCCATAAGCACCAGACAACACTCATATATCTTTCATGTGTGTCATTACTTTACGTAGTTAACAATGTATATATTGTGCTTAATATTTAATGCGCACATGGCCTCTGGTGGGGTAGCCGTCCCTCACGAGACGATTGATAACTGGCCCTTGTATCCTGGAATATGCAACATGTTGATAACTAGGATTGTTGCATGTGTCTACTAGCTCGTGAAGATCCCTTGCTACACGTGTCTTGTTTCATCTCTCTTGATCTTTGCTAAGAGATCCAATGGTGGGGAGGGTTTACGGTTTAACCCCCTAACCAATTTTTTGTGCGTGGAAGATGGTAGAGTCATTGTTGTCGTCAACCCTTCGTATCTTGTTGCTCTACAAAGAAATGTTGTGGTGAGGGTTTTAGGCTGGTACACAATCCTTCTATGGTTTTCCATGGACGTTATGGTCAATCCTATGAAGGAAGGTAAGCCCAAGAGCCTCACATTACATTGTTTCGATTATTTTCATTGTGTGAGCTTGTCTTTTGCTTTGGACCTCCCCTTGTGTCAAGTTTGATTGATTTCCTCCACTGTCGAGGATGGCACGATGATCTGCCATTATTGTGGAAAATTCTCTTCTCTAACAATCATTTTTGGAAGGTAAGCCCATAGACTGCAAAGTTTTCTTCTGGTTCTTTACATACTCTTTGTTCCAAATTTGTTTAATAATGAGATTTATTATGTTGCAGGTAGGCTTCTTGATGCGGAAACACTCCAGTTTCAAGTAAAGAATAGCCCTCTTCTTGACATCGTGCATCTTACATATTTCGCAGGGTTAATCTCATACTCACTCCATGGTTGTTTGCGGTTCTGTGCATGTATTTTCCAATATCTTCCGAGTTAATTAAGGCTTCAACATTGTCCCTTAAGGGTTTAGGATCTTACAACTTCCATGGTTATTTCTAGGTTGGAACATCATACCTCTGGTGTATGAAAATTTATCTATCAAATGATTTACTACTCGGCGAAAGAAACTGAGTACCGAGCCAAGCTTTACATCGAGACTTGTTTAGTTTTTGTTTTTAATTAATTAACCCTATAAAGGAATGGTGAAACACCGTGCACAACACATGCAAGGTTGTGAATGATCAAAACTTGGTCGACTGCAAATTTTCCTGAACAATTCCCTCTTATGCATATTTTATTGCTAAGTTATACACTCGAAGGCCTTTTTTGGGGGTTTTTGTTGTGGCGACAAATTCAGGCTATGAAGCTATTCTGTTACGTAGAACTTTTCTTTAATTTATTACTCAAGTGAAACATATTTATATAAACTCAATTCGTCTCATTAATGGAATGAAAGTGTTGTTATTTTATCTCTGATTTAATGGTGGACCGAGATTACCTATGCTTCCATGCTCAAGGTTGTAGTAGTTTAGCGAGTTTATCTTGCCTAATCTACTTGTCCATTTGCCATTTCTAGAATGGTTCATTTGATTTTTTTTAATTTTAAATTTGATCAAGGCTTTTAATAACTTGAATGATGGAATAAATTTTTTGAACGGATGATAGCAAATTTGAATAATAATCATCTAGGCAATTACAAATAGTGTTCATTGTGATCAATCTCAAACTATTCTATTTTATTGTTGTTATTGTCACACATGTTAGTTTTTCCTTCTTTTCATATGAAAATGGTTATTGAAATCATACATCATTCAATTGTTTAACTTTAGATATTGTAGTGTTTGTGGTTGTCTTTTATTTTATGTAAAATTTCTTCGGAATCTCATTCTCTAGTCACTCCCGATGTGCAAGCCCCAACATTCTAATACAATCAAACGCTATGGCCCATCATACATTAAACTCATCAGAAATTGAATCAAACACCTACAATATCATCCACAATTTGCATATAAAAGCCGTTCAACACACTGAATCACAATCAATCCACCTACTCATACGTCCAACACTAAATGCAAGCTCTCGAACACAATCAATGTAACACAACCTCAAACAATACATTATCCCATCAACTGAGTACAATCTATGCACTTAAATCAAACTCATCAAACAATCACCAATGTGCATGCATGTGCTACACAATCTAAACCTAAATATCCTCAACCAAATCAAACCTCTAAACCACACATAATGGAAATACTATTTACAATACAAAAACTTAAGCATCAATTGAGAACTCAATATGAAGCTAGAAAAATGAACTCTCAAATAAAACCCTTGCAACATAAGTGCATCACTACTATAAACTCTGATATAAAACTACATTTCCTACATTGATGTCTCTTCTCTCCATATTAGCACCAACTAGGAGACATGACATGCAACAAAAATAGATTAGCCATGTATATATTTTGTTGCTCCACCATCCTCTGAAATATGCTCCAAGAATAAGCTCTTAAATGCTCTCTAACTCTTCACTCTTGTAGAAAACACACTCTCTCAATCACTAAAAAAACTAATAAAAACATTTGAGGTGCACACATAGTCCTATAGTCATAGCCACACCCTTACCATTAGCATCCCATACTGTGAAATCCTCAAACTTGAATCTCTTCTTTCACTGGCATCCTTAATCATATGTTCAAAAACCTAAACACCTCAACAACCTCTTCTTGGATCAACACCTCTACATTAGAACAAGATTTGGGCATCAAACCAATGATAAATCGACACAAATCATGATGGCTACTTGCATCAGGTTGACATCAATGACAATATAGATAGTATTACATCATGTTGACATCAACCTAAACACTACAATTCCAACACGTTTGAATGCAGAGTTACTAATAATTATGAATGATGGAAAAGGAGACTAATGAGAATGTAGTCAATTACAAATAGTTTATAGTTGCAAGAAGCTAACCATCCAAGTGATTGAACATTTTATTTAAGATCACACTTCAATAATGGTTGAATGACTGTAACACATAAACTCAATTCATCTCATTAATGGAATGAAAGTGTAGTTATTTTATCTCTGATTTAATGGTGGACCTACATTACCTCTGCTTCCTTGCTCAAGGTAGTAGTAGTTTAGCGAGTTTATCTTAGCTATTCTACTTGTGCATTTGGCATTTATAGAATGGTTCATTTTAATTTTTTTTACATTTAATAGCCTAGATTAGTTCTGTATTGATTTTATGGTATATTACTCTAAGTTAATCATGTATCATTTTTCACAGATTATTTCTATTGTAGCATTGTAGCATTTTACCTAGACTATTTCTAGTGGAACTTTGTAGCATTTTGCATAGACTATTTCTATTGTAACTTCGTAGCATTTTACATAGACTATTTCTACTATAACTTTGTAACATAATACACATATCAATTCTACAGTAATCTTGTAGTATTTCATACAAATTGTTTCCAGTCATTATAAAAAATGACTCTTACCTCTTTAAGAGCTCATGAATGTTTATCTTTTATATGTAGTTATTTCTCCATACTTTACTAGCATTACTTGCTATCTTTCATGTATTGACATAACATATTGTCTACTATTTTTATTATGAATCTAGTAAATTCTATTCTCTATCCTGATGCATTTTCAAGGAATTTCTCTCATTAGTTTCTTTTATCACTTAAGTAATTTTCCACAGTCGAGCATTAACCAATTATGAAATTCTTTTGTGTTAGTTATTTATTCAATATTAACAAAAGTGTAATCTACAATCCTTTCTCGAAAATCTCTCCTCCCACTGGGGAGCCTGGAAGTTAAGTCCAAACCCTCCCACTAGCACTTTCTTCTCAGTTACCAACCACAAATAATTCCAGCTAGAGCCAAGTTTCTTGGGATCGTGACTCATTGTCCCACCTCAAGTCCTATACTTTTTACACATTGTCTTTGAGTATTGTCCCACTCGTTTATTCCACCCACCTCTAGGATATCTCCTTGATTCCTTTTCCCCATCTAAATCTCCCTTCAAGGCAGATGGGTAATTGTCTTTTGTAAATGTTTCTTTTTTGTTAAAGTATGTGAACTCCTAATTACTAATAATTTAGGTAACCAAATATATGTTTCTTTGTCTCCCACCTCATTCATTTATTATTTAACATCATAGGGTAAGAAAATTAAAGCAATGAATGGTAAATATCAAACTTAGTAACCACAATATTTTTTATGCATATTGGGGTGTTACATCTCCCCCCCCCCCCCCCAACAATATGAGGAACACCATCCCTGGTGTTCTTTCTGCTTTCAGAAAATAACATCAGATAATCTTTCTGCATAAATTCCTCCTCTTCCAAGGTGGCCTCATCCGAACCAAAGTGCTTCCACTCCACTTTAACCTCAATAATCGCTAGCTTCCACAAGGTGCTTTCTCTCTCATTGAGAATACGAAGAGGTTCTGCTAGAAACTCTCCTTCGAGTTCGACCTACACATAAACCATTCACAGTCACAACCTCTTCAAAATAGTCTATCCAAAGCTCATATATTCTACTTAGCTGATTACCTGAATATTTTCCTAGTTAATGATATGCTTAGGGTTGTACACATACTGATTTAGCAAGGAAACATGGAAAACATTATGGACCCGAATGTGGCTTGGTAATGCAAGCTTATAGGCTACCGGCCCAATCCGTTCCAAGACTTGGAAATGCCCATAGTACCGGGCTGCTAACTTACCATAACCCCTCCATTGTAAGAAACTTTTCTGGGGCTTTACTCTTAAATATATGTGATCTCCTCACAAAAATTCTCCGTGTATCCTCTTTTCATCTTCATACATTTTCTGTCTATCTTGGGTAGCCCTTAGATTTTTTCGAACCTTCTTAACAGTCTCCTCCATTTCTTCTAGCATGTCGGGACCCAATGCTAGCTTATTAACAAGATTATTCCAATCTATGGGTACCCTACACCTTCTTCCATACAACACCTCAAAGGGGCTCTTGCCGAGTGATTCATGATGTCCATTATTATACACAAATTCCGCTAGGTCGAGATAGTCTTCCCACTTATGGCGTTGTTGCATCACAAACATGTGTAGCATGTCCTTTAGCACTTGATTTACCCATTCAGTTTTTCGTCTATTTGAGGATGGTAGGTAGTACTAAATTGGATCTCGATACTAAATCCTAAAATGAGAGTTTTCAACAATGTGGATGTAAATCTTACATCCCTGTCAAAAATTACCACCCTCGGTATTCCATGAAAAAATTCTGTCATAAATATGTCTGTGATTTCCACAACTTTGTAAGTGGATTTCACAAGTATGAAGTGAGAAGTTTTGCTTAATTTGTCTACTACCACCATAATTGAGTCTTGCCCCTTGCTCATGTGGGGTAAGCAGGTGATGAAGTCTAGGGATACGGTCTCCCATTTCCATTCCCGGATGGGAAATGGTTGCAACAAACCCACTCGATGCCGATGTTTTTCCTTCACCAGCTCACACTCCAAACATTTTGACAAGTACTCTGTAACATCCTTCCTTAACCCGGGCAAAAAATACCCTTTATTAATGGCTAAAAATAGTTTTTGGTAACTTGGGTGGCCAACACATGGTTTCCTATGAAGCTCATCCAATATCAATTGCTTAACAGAGTTTTGGTTATGAACATAAATTTTCTCTTTGAAATTAAGAAGGTTGTCGAAATTTATTTCGAAACCTAATTTTTCCTTTTTCAACAGATCTTCTTTTGTGCGTTGCGAAAGAAAAGTGTACTTGGGATCTTAGAGAGACGCTAGATTTATGATTTCAGGGATGTTTGAGTGTACATGATTGATTTGGACCTCATAAATACAATGTAATTTCCTACTCAAAGCGTCAACCACTCGGTTTTCCTTTCCTTTAATATGTTTCATCTCAAAATCCAACTCGCTTAAAAATGTTGTCCATTTGGCATGTCGAGCATTTAAGGTAGACTAGTTGAAGAAATTTGTAAGGTTGCTATGATCCGTTAACAACATAAATTTCTTCCCCAACAGGTAGTGTCACCAAATTTTAAGTGCATGCACTACCACTATTAATTCAAGTTCATAAGCAGAATATCGTTGTTCATACTCCTTCAATTTCTTTGATTTGTAAGCAATAACCTTTTCTTCTTGTGTGTGCACTGCACCAACACCTTCTTTACTCACATATGTGCAAACCACGAATGTATTTTCTAGATTTGGTACCTTTAATACAGGTGTAGGGGTAAGCAAGTGTTTTAATCTTTCAAAGCTTTGTTGACACTCAGCTATCCATTAGAAAGTGCGTCCCTTTTTTTGTAAAGAGGTCATTGGGAAGGAGATTCTTGAAACTCCCTCGATGAACCGATGGTAGTACCCGACCAAATATAGGAATGATATGATACCAGTTATATTCTTAGAAGTTGTCCATTCCATAATGGTTTTCATCTTCTTTGGGTCCACCGCTATTCCATCTGCTGATATAACATGACCCAAGTATTGAATCTTATCTTTGAAAATGTCACACTTGCTAAATTTAGCATATAACTCATTTTGCTACAGAGTTTGCAATACTATTCTCAGAGGTTCGTTATGCTCCTCCTAACTCTCAGAGTATACTAAAATGTCACCAATGAAAATCAATACAAATTTATCAAGATAGGGATGGAAAATACCGTGCATCAAACTCATAAAGGTAGTTGGGGCATTTGTGAGGCCAAATGGCAACACCATGAACTCATAATGACAATAACGAGTGTGGAATTCAATCTTGTAAATGTCCTCCTCAGTTACCTTTATTTGGTGGTATCTGGATGTTAAGTTGATTTTTGAGAATACTTTAGCTCCTTGCACCTGATCAAATAGATCATTGATACATGGTAAAGGATATTTATTCCTGATGGTCAGTTTATTTAATTTACGATGATTGATGCATAATTTAAGGGTCCCATCTTTCTTTCGTACAAACAATATAGGGGATTCCCAAGGGGCACAATGAGGCGAATATACTTTTTTTCTAGTAGCTCCCAAAGCTGAATTTTAAGTTTTGTTAACTCAAGTATACTCATGCGATAAGGGGCCCTGGATATAGGGGCTTCACCCAGGATTAGTTCGATGGTGAAATCAATATCACACTTTGGTGGTAAGCCTGAAATGGATTCAGGAAATACATCAACAAATTCCTAAATGACAAGAATTTTTTCCAAGGAGTTCATTTTATTTTTGGTGTCTGTAAATCCCACCTAAGTAGCATATATTTGAGAGCCCTTCCTAATACATTTTTGAGCTAACTAGTAGTGATAGGATGCAACTTCATATTGGTTTTAATTCCTTGAAGTTCCTTCCTTTGACCAGATTCAATGATAAAACTGACACTATTCTTCTTGTAATCAACTAGCGACCAACATTTTTCCAACCAATCCATCTCGATTAAGATATCGTATGAACCCAAAGGAAGTATATTAAGGTCAGCATAAAGGGTTTGTCCTAAAATGGTTAAGGGGCAACATTATGTTTTTGCAATTACCCTTCTTTTGGTCCCGTTGGATAATTGAACTAGCCATGGTTTTGGAAAATTACTGCTCTGCACTTGACACATTTCTACCAGCTTAGGACCAACATAACCTAAGCTAGCACCAGGATCAAATAAAATAGAGATAGGTTGCTTAGCAATCATACCTTCACATTGGATCATGATGGGCTGATATTCTGCTTGATGATCGTCGAGAGCAACATTAATTCTGGGCATGCTCCTTTCCACTTCTCCAACCGTGGATGCTTCTTGGATATGTTATAATTCTTTCATCCTTGCCTTATGTACATTGTTAGAGTCGGTCTGGTCATCCCTCCGTCAGAGATCAAACCTATTTTTGCATTTCATTTTTAGGTGTCCCATCTCGCTCGATCAGTTTCATTCCATTAGGAGCATGCCATAAATCTGTCGAAAGGGCTTTTGTCATTCATCCCCCTAATGCTTTGCACTTCTGGCTTAGGTCTGTTCATCAAAATCAAGTCTTAAAATTCATTTGCAGTCATGTTTCAATTTCTAGGTCATAATAGTCATTTTAATCATTAGGTATAGGGTTAGTCAATTTGGTCTTCAACTTCCTCCATCAGCATCACAAGTACAGGACAAAGGCAAGAGGCCAATGCAGGATGAGGGGCCTTTAAGTGAGAGAGAGACTGACTTCATTCTCATTCATGATGATGATACAGATACGGGTCAACAAAGCGCTAAACTTAGAGAGATCATCCAGGAGCATAAAACAAAGATCGAAGCCTTATCCCTTGACTTGGAGAGGGTTAAGTGGACCAAGAAATACTTGGAGCAGAGGAACAAACAGCTTGAAGATCAGCAAGAAACCATGGAGCTAAAAAACATCCGCGAGAATCGCCAAGCTGCACAAAGGAGAAGAATTGAGCTCACGTCATTGGAGCAAGAGATTAATGAGGATCGGGAGGCCAATCTCGAAAGAGTTAACATGCACTTAGAGAGGTTGTTGGACAAGGCCGACGAAGACCCTGCATTGCTGAGACACATGGATTTCCACTACATGGCACGAAACAAGGTGTGCAAGGCCCGAATCAGGAATTTGAAGGCCAAATTGAGGAAGGCAATAAGGAAGCAAAAGAGGCAAAGGGAGCACGATCGTCTTCAAATATTGGCTGAAGCCTCTTTAGCCCAGCATAACACTTAATGAAGGAGCTCCAACCCAAATTTCAATAAATTTGGGGCATTTTTGGTATATTTTGCAAATTTTTGTACAAAAAACATGGTTTTTCTCCCTATGCGCCACGCCACGTGGCATGCGCTTATGATAGGAGGCTCCAAATGCAAAAATCTTTATATTTTTGTATTTTTCATGAAAAATCATGACCGCTGGTGTATGGCCAAGAAGTTTGGGCAATTTTTGAGTCCTCAGGAGGTCAAAAACACCCTAAAAATTACCTCTCTGCCCCTAATTTCACACACAGGAAGTAGTCTTGGGAGATTGAGGTTTTGGAGGGGAAAATGGGCACCAAATTCAGAAATTCCACTTGGGTTTGGAAAGTAGACAGGCAGTGCCTTCCAACAAGCACACTTGGGCTCAATTTGGACTTCAGAAAGTGCCTCAAAATCAACATCAAAGTGGCACGATGCATATAGAAATTAGCGTGGTGCACAGAGGTTTTTTGCCCAATTTTTCACCTTCCAGCTTAGAAATTCAGCCAGTTTGACTAGTTTTTCTTTGTGATGTAACTTTTGATCTATCTTGATGTAATTGGATAAACATGATGTAATTTTTGCACTTATTTACTTGTTCTAGAGGATCCATTCACCAAAAATTGAAAATTTAATGAATGGATTAGTTTCCCACCTTATAGAGGCAAGTTGTTTTGATTGCCTAGATTTTAGTGCTTTGTTTAGAATTGGTTGAAACAACTCCTAGAATGATGAGATCGACCCCTAGAGGCAAGGGAATGGGTTGATTCAGTCTATATCATGTAATTTTTAAGTCATTTTCATGTTTGGACTCTTGGGAAAAGTTTAGCACTCTATTGTACATTCATTTCTGCATTTTTGGCAAAGGAAAGACCAGGGTTTTGCAACATTGTTTGGGATCGATGTGGCTTTATGTTCTGGTGGTGTGCTTCTCTGAGTAATTGTAAGTTCATTAGTGTTATGTGTATCATTTTCATGCTTCTTGTTCTGAATTTGAACAAATGAGTGATTAAGGTAGAATCCATAACTGCTATGCTCTGCCTTTGAATTTGTTTAAATTTTCATGTTTTCATCTATTTAAGGAGAATTCTTGAGACTCTCTTTCTCTCCTTAACCCCTCACTGGTCTGATCTATCCATCCACTCAATTTAAAGCATCAAAATGATTGCCTTCCTTGCCCCAATCATAAATCTATAGAAACTATGCCTCATCCCCAAGCCCAATTTGCCTTTCCTTGTTTCCAACACAAAACCCCCAAAAACTCAAATCAAACCCTTGTACTGCATACCTAGCCTAAAATTAGTTTGATTTTCGGTCATCTTGAGCCCTATCACTTGTCTTTTTCCGAGACTGACCTGGAGAGAGCCCTCTTCTGTCCTCGTAGTGCTAGCTACGAGGTTGATCATGGTTTGATGTGGACCTAGAACTTTGTCTTTATAGCCTAAGGAAAATATAGGCTCTAACACACACAATTTTTGTTATAGTTGGGTTCTCCGCATCCCCAACCTTACAGTGACGACTTTTACTACTGGTCATTAACATATTTAATAACTCCTTCTCACTCTCTATTTTCAGAATATGCAGCTTTGGGTTGATTCCTTGCTCGGAATTTGCTGAGAGGTTTTTATTGTATATTTCTATCATTAGAAAATTTTGGGTGTCTCCTTGGGATCAGGATTCTTCCCCTCTTGTTTGAACCTCCATTAGTTCCTTCATTTTTCTGTTTGATTTGCTGGTAGCAGATGTGGGCTTTCCGCGCTGCATCATCAATTTTTTGGGGGTAGTCAAACACAAGTTTTTCCTTCATGAAATTAGGTGGCCTACTTATGTATCATTGAATTCTGGCCTTTTCCTCTTGCATATAAGGCACATAATGTAGCAAGGAGGTGAATCGTGTCACATATTCATCCACGGTTAAGGTTCCCAATCATAACTCATGAAATTATCTTTCTTTTTTTTCATAATAATGTTCACTTAGATACTGAACTTTCAAATGCTTTTGGAATTTGCTCCATGTAACCTGTGCTTCGTCAATTTTCCTCACTGTTTTGATTTCTTCCCACTAAAGGGTAGCCTTACCCCTTAACTGATCAAATGCTAATCGTGCTTTCAGTTTATCGGTGTAATCATAAATCTAAAAATATCTTCTCATATCAACTAACCAAGCTTCTGCTCCCTCTTTAGATTCCCCTTCAAAGAGTGATAATTTAATATTTTTAAATTCTCCTTCTAATTTAGATTTCTATATTTTTGTTTTTCATTGGCCGGAAAAATTGTCCGAGCCTCCTTCTTCGTCTTCCCCATGTTTTTTAGTTGATTACGCATTTTCCTCTCCATGTTGATCCGTTGGGGTTCTTCTCCCTGTCTTTAGCACTCGGGTCTGGATATCCTTGGTTATGTTGATTGGACAGAGTTCTGAGAATTTTCTCTTGTTGTAGACGTAGTTGTTCATTGTCTATTCTTAAATTTGTCATCTCAAAACGGGGTTGCTGAATAGTTTCAAGTGAAACCGCATTATCTTTATGAGACTTCTCACCCAACTATATCAAAATATAAGGATTATCATTCACAAATGTTGTTTATGGTGGGTCGAGTGGTCGTGGGCTCCTCTGCATTCTGACCCTTTTTGTATTGATGCGGCCTGTGTGTTCACACATATATTTACTTAGTTAATTTAAAGAAATCACATCCACTTCGAATAGATATATATTTCCGAAGGAGTCTCAGTGTACCAACCTGAGCTATGATGCCATTTTTAGCAACTAAAAACCTTAAACTAACGAATATACATAAATAATAAATAAAATAAAATTAATCCATAAATATAACCAACATTAAGAAGTGGATCATGTCATAAGATTACAAAAATTAATAATGTGCAATTGAATTAAATCCGTAAGCACCGGACAACAGTCATATATCTTTCGTTTGTGTCATTACTTTACGCAGTTAACATTTTATAGATGATGGTTAATATTTAATGCGTACATGGCCTCCGGCAGGGTAGCCATCTATGACGAGACCTTCGATAATTGGCCCTTGTATGCTGGAATACGTGGTATGATCATAGCCAAGATTGTTTTATGTGTTCGCGAGCTCATGATGATCCCTTGCAACACCTGTCTTGTTTCATGTCTGTTGATCTCTCCTAGGTGATCCAATGGTGGGGAGAGTTTAGGGTTTAACCCACTAAGAAATGTTTCGCACCCAGCAGATGGTAGAGTCATTGTTGTCGTTGGCCCTTGGTATCTTGCTGCTCTACAACGAAGTGTTTTGGTGAGGGTTTCAGGCCAACACAAGATCCTTCTATGGTTTGCCATAGGCGTTATGGTCAATCCTACGAAGGTAGGAAACCCCAACAACCTCACATTACATTATTTTGATTATTTTCATTGTGTGAGCTCATCTTCTACTTTGGACCTCCGCCTGGTGTCAATTTTGATTGATTGGCTCCACTCTCCATGGTGGCTTGATGGTCTTCCGTTACTACGGAAAATTCTCTACTATGACAATCCTTTTCGAAAGGTAGGCTAACACACTATAAAGTTTTCTTCGAGTTGTTTATGGATTCTCTCTTCCAAATTTTTTTAATGATGAGATTTATTGTGTTGTACGTAGGCTACTCAATGTGGAAACCCTCCATTTTCGTGTAAGGAATACCCCTCTTCTCGACATCATGCATCTTACATATTTCACTGGGTTAATCTCATACTCACTCCATGGTTGTTGTTGGTTATGTGCAGGTATTTTCCAATATCTGCCCAGTAAATTAAGGCTTGGACAGTGTCCCTTAAGGTTTTAGGAGCTTACAGATTCCATAGTTATTTCATGTCTCTTGATCTCTGATAAGCGATCCAATAGTGGGGAGGATTTACGATTTAACCCCCTAACAAATTTTTCGTGCCTAGTAGATGGTAGAGTCATTGTTGTCGTCAAACCTTTGTATCTAGTTGCTCTGCAACAAAATTTTCTGGCGAGGGTTTCAGGCTAGTACACGATCCTTCTATGGTTTTCCATGGATGCTATGGTCAATCCTGTGAAGGCAGGTAACCCCAAGAGACTCACATTACGTTATTTTGATTATTTTCATTGTGTGAGTTTGTCTTTTGCTTTGGACCTCTCGTGGTGTCGAGTTTTATTGATTGCCTCCACTCTCGAGGGTGGCATGATGTTCTGCCATTACTGTGGAAAATTCTCTTCTCTAACAATCATTTTCAGAAGGTAAGCCCATAGACCACAAAGTTTTCTTCTAATTGTTTATAGATTCTTTCTTCCGAATTTGTTTAATGATGAGATTTATTGTGTTGCAGGTAGGCTGCTCGATGTGGAAACTCTCTAGTTTCAGGTAAGGAATGTTGGCATTATGATGCATGTATTGTACTTGATGGCAACCCACTCGTAGAAGAACAACTCACTTATATATATCTAGATGAATCTACAGACGAGATATCAGATGTGACAAAATACATGGGATGTAGGACAGCTCGAAGGAATTAGATGACAGTTCTCAGTATGACAAGTTAGCTTTGCCATCAAGTCCAAAGGGGGAGATTGTTGGAATTATGATACAAGTGTTGTCCTTGATGGCAAGATGACAGATTATAGTGCAGCAGATCAGTAGCAAAGAATTGATGATCAGACTACAAAGAATGAACAAAGAACGGTATATACGCAGGTTCACTATATACCAAGTCGCGTACATATGTAGGTTATATGCAGGTTCACCATGTACCAAGTCACGTATATACGCAGGTTCACTATATACCAAGTAGCGTATACTCGCAGGTTCACTATATACAAAGGTGCGTATACACGCAGGACTGTTGATCAAAAGTCGCGTATGCGTATGCACGCACTTTCATGCACAGAAAAACGCGTACATGTGGAAAAGCTTATTTTTGGATCTGTGGTATTTAGACCTATGGTTTTGGTCCTTGGTATTGTGTTCGAAGCATTGAACCCATATATTGGGTCCCTAGTATTGGTTCAAAATGGTTTTGGACCATGGTATTGAGTAGGCCTAAGACTATAAAAGGAGAAGGAGATCATTAGGAAAAGGTATTGAGAAAGTCTTCAATATCTGATGAAGTATGAGATCTAGTATGCAGGTTATGGGTTCATGATGCTTTGCTTGATCCGAGCTAAGGAGGAATCTCAGCAGTTGATGGAGAACAAGATCTAAGGATAGATCGGGATCGAATGGCTTGGAATGAATCATCTCTATATGGTTTGATCATGTTTATACTAGATTTGTATATTGAAGCATGTAATGTTCTGATCTAGGTATAACTTAAGTTTGAAATAGCTACAACTCATGAATGAATATTTATAGATGTATACATTGGGTGACTATGATAGAAGTGTGTACATAGTTAGGTAAGATATATCTAAGTAGCGTATACCATATGAGCTATGATGCTTGAAGTTATAGGTTTTTATGGTTGTTGATGAGTTCTGATGACTATTTACTGGTGTCAGTATTCTGCATATTCAAATTGGTTAATCATGTTTAGCTTCAGTATTGATGGATGAGATCTATAATGGATCAGGATCAGAATGACTTATCTTTATGTGGTCTGATGAATTAGATCTGGTTTCTAACATACGTATTATCTTTGTATATGTAATGATTTGGGTATGTCTGAAGTCAGGAAGTGCAGCAAAGTTATGAATAAGTAATTAATGACATATACGCTAGTTCACTTTGGTGAAGTTGCGTATACATGCTGGTTCGACACTTCCAAGTAGCGTATGCACTCTGATGTATGATTTTTTGATGATACAGTTGGTTCTAAATATTGTTGCAGAGTTCAATGTTCTGCTCTGTGTTGTGGTGACTGCATTTTGTTGACAGGGTTACAGTGATTCAGTATTGGGTGATTCAGAGATTGATGATGCTAGTGTTGATTGATTGTGTGCTTCAATGATATTAATGGGTCTAGTATGAAACATGGCCTTCATATTATGGTGTTGTGCTTCAAGAGTATCCAGTCTGAAAATTTATGAAACGAGGTAGCTGGAGGAAGAAAGAGAAGGTTGTAGCCTTCTGTAGGTCGGCACCTACGTACTAGTACATCAGCTAGTACAAGAGCTAAGGGGGTGGTAGCTCCCTTCCATTAGCAGCTAGAAAACGAGTAAAGGTTGTAGCATTTCCGTATTCCGGCACCTACGTACCAGTAAATTGATCGGCTAGTACAAGAGCTAAGGGGGTTGTAGCTACCTTCCAGGAGTGTCTAGAGAACGAGAGAAGGTTGTAGCCTTCTGCAGGTAGAAGCATGTGTACTGGTATAAGATTGCACCAATACAAAACTATTGTAAAAAGAAGTTTCTTATTAAAAAGAAGATTGAGACGACTTGCAGTAGGTGGTTTTCACCCACATTGGGTTTCCACCTTACATCATGGTGTTCATGTGTGTTTCTTGTGTGTGATGATCTATTCTATTTTACTGCTCCTGTTTAGTATTCATATGGTTAATAATGTTTTGATGCACTCATTAAGGATCAACTAACTGAATCATAATTTTACTGGATATACGCTTGTTGCATTACACACAGTTGCGTATACACGTAGTTTGCCTTAACTGAAGTAGCGTATATGAATGGAAATGGAAAGGTTATTTTTATTTGATAATACTAATTCACCCCCCCCCCCACTCTCAGTATTATTTCCAACAATTGGTATCAGAGCAGGTCCTTTGGTAGAAGCTTGATCGCTTGAAGGAGATTCGTAGATCAATGGGAAAGAAGCTTAAGAAGAAAGCACCTAGGAAGAGGAAGACGTCTTAGAAGAGCTATGACAGTGGGAGAATCGATTGGGGAATATGTGGAAGAAGCACTTCAGATTCAGAATCACTTCAGAATGAAGATGAACAAGCAAAAGAACTAGCAGGTATGAGTTTGTTATACTTTGGTGATACATTTATCCATCCATTTGAAGATGATGAAAGTGATAGCGAAACAACTGAATTTTCTCTTATGGGTGAGCAAGAAAGATATCAAATAGAGGAAAAATCTAAAAGTCTTACAGACAAAATTAGAGATCAACAAGATCTATTGAACAAAAGGGAATGTGCCTTAAAAGAAGAAGTTACCAAACTAAAAGCTCAACTAGAGGAAGGAAATAAGGTAAGGAAGTTATTCAATGACAAGGAATATCAATGTCAAAAGTTGAAGGATGAAGTGACATCATTAAGAAATGAAGTCAATGAGAGGAGCACAACAATCAAGAAACTCAGAGATAGATCCAGTTACTACGAAAGTCTTGAAGCTACGTTCCTCTGGCTAAAAGAAGATCTTGAAGAATCAAAAAGGCAGAATAAAGAACTACTCCAAGATCTTGAAAAACAAGAGAATGAAGTTCTTGAACTAAGACATCAGTAGGAAGAAGGAAGAAAAGCTGAAGAAAACATGAAGAAGTAGTATCATGAAAAGGAGGAGCAACATCAGGTTGATGTAAATATTCTTAAAGATAACTTAGAAGAAAAGGATAAGCTCTTACGATTCAAGAGAGTACCAAGATCTTGGATGATATTCTTAGTAGTCAAAGGTCTCCTGCTATCAAAACGGGTCTTGGTTTTCATGAATCTATTGAAGGAGAATCTAGTTCACAAAGTAAGACAAGGGACTCTAATGTAAAATCTGAAATTCTTAATAAGGAGATGAGAGGTCAATCCTATCAACAACCAAGGAAAGGAATTCTTCAAATAAAATCTTTTGTTCCTAACTATGGAAATAATAGTCAGTCAATTCCTCAAATGAATAATGTTGAATGTTATGTATGCCATAATCTTGGACATGTTGCAGCGAGATGCAGAAGAAGAATGGTTCAAAAATATCACTCAGAAAGATCATCACGTTCCAGGTACTTTAAGGGATATTGCTTTGCTCGCAATATGTTTGGTCACAGAGCTGTTGATTTCAATAGAAGGAATATGAAACATGTAAGATGTTATGCATGTAACAAGCTTGTACATACAACAAAGGAATGCAGGAACAAAGTACGGGCACCATACCAAAAGGAGAAAACATCATCACACTTGAAGATATGGAAGAAGAAGGAAGCACAACCAGAAAGATGTGGCACAACACAATATATAGACATAATAGACTCAGAGGGACCTGAAAGTGCAAAACTACAGTGTCCTAAATCTCATAAGCAAGTTTCATAAAGGGAAGTCACTTATACATGTGAGTTTGTTACTGCACAGTTGCGTATATGTTAGTTTGAGGAAAAGCAGTGGGATAGGCTCAGGAAAAGGGGTCTCATATGGTTCAGTCCATTATTTGCTCTGTTTCATAATGGTTACAATCTGTTGATGTTGTGTGGAAATGTCTTGATACCTGTAAGATGTTTACGGATGATTTGATCTTAACTTGTGGATGATGATACTTCTTGCTGATATATGCATGATCAGATCTGACAGTAAGCAAGATGGCACAGGTTCAGGGAGAGCATATGCTTTTAATAATACATTGTTGGCATTATGGTGCTTACATGGTGATCTTCATAAGGATAAGGAGAAGTACAAAGCTTGAATGCACTTGATGATGAGTCACTCATATGCTACTGTCGTCATATGCTTAAAGATCATATAACACAATTATGATGCAGGATTCCTGTAGTTCTTGGTGCTCATTGTGATGAGGATTGTTGTTGTTGATGATATCAAGAAGTCTTGACAAATGATCTTGAGCTCAAGATACATAGTGCTGGATACATGAATGTTTACTCAAAGTTGCATTGTTGGAGACATGATGATGATAAGTTCTTACCTATATGATGATAGGTCGATACTTACATATGTTGATTGATGCAAATGTTCCCATGTGATGATACTTGGATCATGTAGATCTTGATGTTGATGAGATGGCTATGGTGTTTTTCACATATGGTATAATGTGAATGATTCTATATGTCATATGCATAATTTATTTCAAAAGGATGAGTTGATATCTATATGCAGACATACATTTATTGATGACTTATACACTAATGGACATATACAGGTTGCTGGTCTAGATGCTGTTGAGAGATGCTTATGGAGCAGATCATACATTGTGTATGATAGTTGTTGATGACTATCATGGTCTTATTTAGATGTTTGGTCTCTGGTATAAATGTCATGTAAAGGTCATATCAAGACTCATGATGTAATAGTTTGTCTCTATCTATTGTAGTCATTTGATGAATCCCTTTT
Organism: Pinus tabuliformis; assembly: GCA_031772625.1. Classification (NCBI taxonomy): domain Eukaryota; kingdom Viridiplantae; phylum Streptophyta; class Pinopsida; order Pinales; family Pinaceae; genus Pinus; species Pinus tabuliformis. The sequence goes on along the minus strand of CM062805.1, from coordinate 519,716,787 downwards.
GATCATATGATGTAATTTGTACCCCCACTATGTATGGGAAAGATGATGTAATATTTCAGTCATGTATAAACAATTAGTATCTGGTTTATCCTCACTTGGTTGGGTGGATGAGTCAATATTGGTATATCCCCACTTGGTTGGGAGATGGATGTATGTATGAGTCTTTGATGATAGGAAGGTCATTTATGATAGAGTCATGTTCTTCTTGTAGAACATCTTTTTGCATACCTTGCTTACAATCAAGGGGAGCATGAACAGCACACTTCAGTAGAGCAGAGACTTCAGCATGTACTCAGAGGTAGCATGGTCAGATTGGTACAACTTGGCATATACAAAGGGGGAGCTCATTCAGAGATTTCAGCAGGTACTCAGGGGGAGTATGGACAACAAAATGTTTATCAAGGAAAGAGAATATCTTGGTCCACCCTTTGCCCTTGATGATAAAGGGGGAGAGTGATTGGGTGTTGTTGCCATCAAGTCCAAAGGGGGGAATTGTTGGAATTATGATGCATGTATTATACTTGATGGCAACCCACTCATAGAAGAACAACTCACTTATATATATCTAGATGAATCTATAGAAGAGATATCAGATGTGACAGAATACATGGGATGCGGGATAGCACAAAGGAATCAAATGACAATTTTCAGTATGACAAGTTAGCTTTGCCATCAAGTCCAAAGGGGGAGATTGTTGGAATTATGATACAAGTGTTGTTCTTGATGGCAAGATGATAGATTATAGTGCAGCAGGTCAGTAGCAAAAAATTGATGATCAGACTACAAAGAATGAAGAAAGAAGAATATATACGTAGGTTCACTATATACCAAGTCGCGTACATATGCAGGTTATATGCAGGTTCACTATGTACCAAATCCGACATATACACAGGTTCACTATATACCAAGTAGGGTATACACGCAGCTTATACATGCAGGTTCACTATATACAAAGGCACGTATACACGTGGGACTGCTGATCAAAAGTTGCATATGCGTATGCACAGAAAAGCGTGTACATGTGGGAAAGCTTATTTCTGGGTCTGTGGTATTTAGACCTATGGTTTCGGTCCTTGGTATTGTGTTCGAAGCATTGAACTCAGGTATTGGGTCCCTAGTATTGGTTCTCAATGGTTTTGGACCATGGTATTGAGTAAGGCCTAAGACTATAAAAGGAGAAGAAGATCTTTAGGCAAAGGTATTGAGAAAGTCTTGAATATATGATGAAGTATGAGATCTAGTATGCAGGTTATGGGTTCATGATTCTTTGCGTGATCTGAGCTAAGGAGGAATCTCAGCAGTTGATGGAGAACAAGATCTAAGGATAGATCGGGATCTAATGGCTTGGAATGAATCATCTCTATATGGTTTGATCATGTTTATTCTAGATCTGTATACTGATGCATGTAATTTTCTAATCTGGGTATAACTTATGTTTGAAATAGATGAAACTAATGGATGAATATTTATAGATGTATACGCTGGTTGACTATGATATAAGCGCGTACATATGCAGGTTAGATATATCTAAGTAGCGTATACCATATGAGCTATGATGCTTGAAGTTACAGGTGTTTCTGGTTGTTGATGAGTTCTGATGACTGTTTACTTGTGTCAGTATTCTGCATATTCAAATTGGTTGATCATGTTTAGCTTCAGTATTGATGGATGAGATCTATAATGGATCAGGATCATAATGACTTATCTTTATGTGATCTGATGAACTAGATCGCTTTGCTTACATATGTATTATCTTTGTATATGTAATGATCTGGGTATGTCTGAAGTCAGGAAGTGTAGCGAAGTTATGAATAAGTAATTAATGACATATACGTTGGTTCACTTTGGTGAAGTTGTGTATACACGCTGGTTCGGCACTTCAAAGTAGCGTATGCACTCTGATGCATGATTTTTTGATGATACAATTGGTTCTCAATATTGTTGTAGAGTTTAGTGTTTTGCTCTGTGTTCTAGTGACTACATTTTGTTGACAGGGTTTCAGTGATTCAGTATTGGGTGATTCAGACATTGATGATGCTAGTGTTGATTGATTGTGTGCTTCAATGATATTAATGGGTCTAGTATGAAACATGGCCTTCACATTATGGTGTTGTGCTTCAAGAGTATCTAGTCTGAAAAATTATGAAACGAGGTAGCTGGAGGAAGAAAGAGAAGGTTGTAGCCTTCTGTAGGTTGGCACCTACGTACTAGTACATCAGCTAGTACAAGAGCCAAGGGGGTGGTAGCTCCCTTCCAGTAGCAGCTGGAAAACGAGTAAAGGTTGGAGCATTTGAGTAGGTCGGCACCTACGTACTAGTAAATGGATCGGCTAGTACAAGAGCTAAGGGGGGTTGTAGCTCCCTTCCAGGAGTGTCTGGAGAACGAGAGAAGGTTGTAGCCTTCTGCAGGTAGAAGCATGTGTACTGGTATAAGACTGCACCAGTACAAAACTATTGTAAAAAGAAGTTTCTTATTAAAAAGAAGATTGAGACAACTTGCAGCAGGTGGTTTTCACCCACATTCGGTTTCCACCTTACATCATGGTGTTCATGTGTGCTTCTTGTGTGTGATGATCTATTCTATTTTACTGCTCCTGTTTACTATTCATATTGTTAATAATTTTCTAATGCACTCATTAAGGATCAACTAACTGAATAATAAGTTTACTGGATATACGCTTGTTGCATTACACATAGTTGCATATACACGCGGTTTTCCTTAACTGAAGTAGCGTATATGAATGGAAATGAAAAATTTATATTGATTTCATAATACTGATTCACCCCCACTCTAAGTATTATTTCTAACAAGGAATACCCCTCTCCTCTGTATCATGCATCTTACATAATTCGCAGGGTTAATCTCGTACTCACTCCATGGTTGTTGGCGGTTGTGTGTAGGTATTTTCCAATATCTACCTAGTTAATGAAGGCTTGGTCATCGTCCCTTAAGGGTTTAGGAGCTTACAACTTCCATGGTTATTTCCAAGTTGGAACATCTTACCTCTAGTGTATGAACATTTATCTATCAAATGATTAACTACTCGGCGACAGAAACTGAGCACTCATCCGAGCTTTAGGCCGAGACTTGTTCAGTTTTTGTTTTTAATTAATTAACTCTATAAAGGAATGGTGAAACATTGTGCAAGGCACATGCAAGGTTGTGAATGATCAAAACTTTGTCGACTGCGTGTTTTTGTAAAAAATTCCCTGTTATGCATCTTTCATTGCTAAGTTATACATTGGAAGTCCTTTTTTCAGGGTTTTTGTTGTGTCGACTTGTCCATTTGTCATTTCCAGAATGGTTCGTTTCAATTTATTTTAACAGCGAATCACCTAAATTAGTTCTGTATTGTTTTTATCACATATTACTACGATTATCTCTACAGTAATCCTATAGCATTTTACCAAAATTATTTCTACTATAACTATGTAGCATTTTACCTAGACTATTTCTACTGTAACTTTGTAGCATTTTACATAGACTATTTCTACTGTAAATTTGTAGCATTTGACATAGACGATTTATACTATAACTTTGTAACATAATACAAAGAATAATTCTACAGTAATATTGTAGTAATTCATACAGATTGTTTCTACTCCTTATTATAAAAAATGACTCTTACCGCTTTACGAGCGCATGAATGTTTATTTTTTATATGCAGTTATTTCTCCATACTTTACTAGTATTACTTGCAATCTTTCATGTATTGCCATAACATATTGTCTTCTATTTTTATTATGAATCTAGTAAATTCTATTCTCTATTCTCATGCATTTTCACGGAATTTCTCTCATTAGTTTGTTCTATCACTCAAGTAATTTTCCACAGTCCAGCATTAACCAATAATGAATTTTTTTGTGTTAGTTATATGTTCAATATTAATAAACATGTAATCTACAATCCTTTTTAGAAAGTCTCTCCTCCTAGCCGCGAGCCTGAAAATTACATCCACACCCTCCCCCAAGCACTTTCTTCTATTCACATTTAAGATAATTCCAACCACACTCAAGTACCTTGAGCCCTCGAACTGACTGTCCCCCCTCAAGTCTTGTACTTTTTATCGACTGTCTTTGAGAATTCTCCCACTAGTTTATTTCACCCAGCTCTAGGATATCTCCTAGATTCTTTTCCCCCATCTAAATCACCATTCAGGGCATACAGCTAATTGTCTTTTGTAACTGTCTCTTTTAATTAATGCAATTTTTTTTTATTTTTGTTAAAGTATATGAACTCCTAATTATCAATAATTTAGGTAACCAAATATCTGTTTCTTGGCCTTCTACCCTCGTTCATTTATTATTTAACATCATAGGGTAAGAAAATTAAAGTAAACAATGGTAAAGATCAAACTTAGTAACCATAGTAATTTTTATGCATCTTGGGGTGTTACATCTCCCCCCCATACAAGGAAAACTGTCCGTGGTGTTCTTTCTATTTTTAGAAAATAACATCAGTTAGTTGTCTGCATAAATTCCTCCTTTTCTAAGGTGGCCTCATCTGGACCAAAGTGCTTCCACTCTACTTTAACCTTAGTGATGGCTCAATTCCACAAGGTGGTTTCTCTCCAATCGAGAATACGAAGAGGTTCTTCCAGAAACTCTCCTTCCAGTTCGACATGCACATAAACAATTCACAGTCACAACCTCTTTAAAATAGTCTATCCAAAACTCATATATTCTACTTAACCGATTACCTGAAAATTTTCCCAGTTAATGATATGCTGAGGATTATACACATATTGTTTTAGCAATGACACATGGAAAACATTGTGGACCTGAATTTGGTTTGGTAACGCAAGCTTATAGGCTACCGGTCCAATCCATTCCAAGACTTGGAAAGGTCCATAGTATCGGGGTGCTAACTTACCATAACCCCTCCATTGTAAGGAACTTTTCTTGGCCTTTACTCTTAGATATATGTGATCTCCTTGTTGAAATTCTCTGCATATCCTCTTTTCATCTGCATACATTTTCTGTCTATCTTGGGCAGCCCTTAGATTTTGTCCAAGCTTATTAACAGTCTTCTCCATTTCTTCTAGCATGTCGGGACCCAATGCTAGCTTATTAACAAGATTATTCCAATCTATGGGTACCCTACACCTTCTTCCATACAACAACTCAAAGGGGCTCATGCCGAGTGATTCATGATGTTCATTATTATACACAAATTCCACTAGGAGGAGATAGACTTGCCACTTATGGCGTTGTTGCATCACAAACATGTGTAGCATGTCCTCCAACACTTGATTTAACCGTTCGGGTTTTCATCAGTTTGAGGATGGTAGGTAGTACTAAATTGGATATGGATATCAAATCCTTAAAAGAGAGTTTTCAAGAATGTGGATGTAAATTTTACATCTCTGTCAGAAATTACCACCCTGGGTATTCCGTGCAGATGAAAAATTTCCTTCATAAATATGTCTGTGATTTCCATAGTTTTGTAAGTGGATTTCACAAGTATGAAGTGAGATGTTTTCCTTAATTTTTCTACTACCACCATAATTGAGTCATGCCCCTTCCTGGTGCGAGGTAAGCCAGTGATGAATTCTAGGGAGATGGCCTCCCATTTCCTTTCCTAGATGGGCAATGGTTGCAACAAACCGACTGGATGCTAATGTTTTTCCTTCACCAGCTAACACTCCAAACATTTCGACAAGTATTTTGTAACATCCTTCCTTAACCTGGGCCAAAAATACCCTTTATTAAATGCTAAAAATAGCTTCTAATAACCTAGGTGGCCAACACATGGTTTCCTGTGAAACTAATCCAATACCAATTGCTTAACACAGTTTTGGTTATGAACATAAATTTTGTCTTTTAAGGTAAGGAAATTATCGAAATATATTTCGAAATCTAATTTTTCCTTTTTCAAAAAATCTTCTTTTGTGTTGCCAATGAAAAGTGTACTTGGTGTTATCACAAAATCAGGACTAAGGGCTGCTACCTAGCAAGATCTCATGTAACTATTTCAACCAGGCTTTAGACTAAGGCTTAGCCTCCTTAGTCAGAGAGGGCTCTCTCACTGATTTTTGATAGGAAATATTAACAAGAAAAGATGGCTAACTCTTCAAACAGTTTATAAAAACAAGCTGGTTGGAACAACAAAATAACACTTCTTCCATTGGGCTCATGGAGTCAAACACTTCTGCAGTAAACTATTAACCACTCAATCATAGAAGCCAAGGCATATAATGTTTAACACTCAAAACATCTCTCAAAAAGAACCTCAACTCATAAATATACACAGGAAGTCTGAGCACTAGGTGAATTCAGAGTGATTGCATATTTAGTGAGCTGTAAAATACATAAAGGATAATAATAAAACCATACATATTCTGAGCATTGAACACATGATGAATCTTGGGAAGAAAAAGTAATTCTTATATTACTGTCAAAAGTCTTCTTACACAAGCTGATAAAAACTCTGTTTTTTTTTATAAATCTCCAACCCTACTTACATCAGAGTTTTCACTATATATAGGAAAACCAAAAACTAAAACTATCTTGAGTCTCCTCAACAAGCATGAGGGGAGAGCTCGATGATCTACCATTAATTACCCTTATCTATTTCTAAACAAACTTATTAAATGCATAAGGTATTGTGCTGTAACTACATAGAGTCTTAATACATTGAAATTCCAACTCTATCTCCTCGTATGCATGATTCTTCTTGGATCCTTGACAGCTGTACAATTTCTGTTGTGGCTGAGATATGTTGAGGAACATTCACTGAACGAGCTGGCCTTCGGGTGCTAGCTGTGTAGAGGGCTTCATTAATTAGTAAACATGAACATCCTATTTTCACGGTCCTTGTCTTCCATTCTTCTTCACCATTTAAAGACCACGCTCCAAGCTCTTTAATCCTTCAATAACAACGCATAACACCATATGCCTCATGATCTGGATGCCTTGTGGACTGAACAGGTGTGCTAACCAAAAATCCCGGTAACCCTACTAGAACCCTAGTAATTCGGTCATAAAGTGCCTTTAAGAAAACTTTAGCAAAAAAACAAAATATTTCACTTTTTCTTCAAAACTCACACCTGTCACTATTTGAGCTGCTATGATATCCATGTATAATCTCCCTCCTGTCCTCGAGGCATTCCTTTCAAAATTCACTGACTTCATCATCAAATTTCATTGTTTTTTTTTTATAAAACAGTGTTCTACAGTAGTTTCATAGCGCGCTACGAAACTACTATTTTTGTCAAAACAAAACATATTTATCTTGCAGCGCTTTCTGTTTAAACTCATGATTTCTTCAGATATTTTGTACAGGGGTTAGGGACCTTAAATAGCTTCAAAATGATAGAACTTGAATCAAAATTTATCAAAATTTGAAAAGCACTTTTCTTCTTAAATCAGTGAGCTAGTTTACCTAGCTTCTTCTTCAAACTGCTAACCTCTTCCTTCAAAGCCTTATTTTCTGATCTCAGACACATGTTCAGCTTTCTCACGTGTTTTGCTTGTTTAAGTGCTGGTATCATCCATGAAAATACATCAGACCCTGAGCCAGCTTGCTTCAGTAGACTTGTGCTATCTTTTAATACAGCCCTTCTATAACTAGCATATCTCATTGCACGTTCTCTAGAAAAATTCTTTGTCTGAGCCACCTCTTCCTGGGTCTTTCCTGCCTGGTTCTTGATAGCTATGACATTCCCTCCTTGGCTAATAATAACCTTTTTACTCTTGTCTTTACTCTTGGCTGCATGCACTGTTTTAGTCAAAACTTCAATAAACTCTGTACTAGGCATTTTTACAGCGGCCTCCTCTTTAGGCACTTTCTCGGCCTCTTTCATTTGTCTTCTTGTAATTGGCCTCCGTGGCTTGAACACATACTCTTCACTAGGCTCCTCAAACCGTAACCTTTTCGAAGCCTTTGATTTCTTCAGGCTCTCTGGTGAAGATTGAGTTAAGTCAATGTGCATTGGTTGCACTGGCTGATCTTGTTCAAGTTCCATTGGCTCAATCTGCACTGACTGATCTTGTTCAAGTTCAATTGCTTCAAGTAAATCAGTTAAACTAGCTTTTGACACAGGACTTTCTTCAACAGCAATTGACTTACCCTTCTCCTTGCTTAACTGACCTCTGGTTTTTACTCTTGATACCTTTTCAACTTCACTTGGTACAGGTGCATCCTTCTTCTGTTTGACCTTCTCTTTTGATGATGATTTAGGTGTCTCCTTAATCACCACAGGCTTCACTGGTTTCTTCAATTTGGTTTTGGACTTCTTTAGGTCTTTCACCTCCTTTCTGATCTCAGCAAGAGTAGGTTCTTCAATTGTTTTCTCCCTTTCCCTAACAGGCAATGGAGTAAGGCCCGTCTTGCTCTGAAAGCCAGCCATAAAAATAAAGGAGTCCCAATCTTTACCAATCTTCTGCAAACCTTCTAACACTAACAACTTCACCAAACCATGATGGAACAGTGATGTTTCACAGTCATCTTTTTTCAACTGAATTTTATCATGTTGCGTGTTTTTGCTGTTCCTTTTCAAAAGGAACAACACTTGTGTGTTTTGTTGTTCCTTTTCAAAAGGAACAGCACTTGCGTGTTTTTGCTGTTCCTTTTCAAAAAGAACAGCACTTGTGTGTTTTGCTGTTCCTTTTCAAAAAGGAACAGCACCTTTGGGTTTTTGCTGTTCCTTTTCAAAAGGAACAACACTTGTGTGTTTTTGCTGTTCCTTTTTAAAAGGAACAACACTTGAGTATTTCTGGTTGTTCCTTTTTCAAAGGAAGCAGCATTTGTGTGCTTTCGCTGCCTTTTTTTTAAGGCAATGCATCAGATGAACTCCTCCTCACCCTCCCTTTCAAAAAGGAGTAGCATGCTCTTGTCCCTTTCATATAAAGGATGTGTTGTCCATCCTCTTTCCAAGGCCATAAGTAGCAGCTATACATTTATGCAATGAATATAAAAGTCAGGATATATCGAGATCAGCATATCATAAATCGCTATCTTTAACAGCCCTAGTATTGATGCAACAACAAAGGAAGGATCTACACACTCATCATTTTTGCTGTCATGGTCTCACCTCCTCTGCCTTGTTGGAAAATTTTATCATGTTAAGTTCCTACAATTTTCTCTATTATTACTTGGAAATAAGAACAAAAGATTTATACCTTCCTATTGGGATGACAAGACTTCTTCCGCCATTCCCACTCTTAAGGAGGGATGAACCACCCTTATGTGTTATTACACAAGAGCAAAGTCTGCGTTAAAAAAAAAAAAAAGTATTTGTCAAATGCAGGATAGGGGGTTTCATTAAAGAACCAGCCTACTATGATCATAAGATTGGAAGCGAAGTTGCATTCCCATCATGGCCACCACACCAGGGATATGGTCCAACGGGTTCACTACATAAACAAACCTTGGAACAGGGGGTCTCATCACGAGCCGGCCTGCCCACGTTTCGCGCCTCTTTGGCGAATAGCATCATGGTTATCTGGTTACCAAGCCAGCATGATGGCCTGCATTTCGACAAGAATTGCTCTTCAAAAATACACAAAGGACCATGGTTCCAGGGTGAAATAAACAACTCTGCCAAGGTTATGAACACCTGTCGGCAGCAGAGCTCTGTTAATGGTATCGGAGTCGTAATATATACACCAATTTGGATCATATTAAATACTTCTTTCTATCCTTGTAATAATGATATCTTACATTTTGATGGATACGTCGCATGAATATCTATCACTACCAATCATGGCAGAGGTATTGACTATGACTACCTTAGACCTTATATGAGTGCCAGACGTCCTATCCTCCTGTTTTGCATCACATCACGCAGGCTTATGCAAAACGCGATCTACCTGTTGCCTCGATCTCGGTATTTCTTTGTCTAATCTGAAACATGGCAAAACTCTATATGATGTTCCTTTATGACTTGGTGACGGGATGGCGGCTCCTCCTCCATTTGACGGCTGGGACAGCCTATCATATTGCGAGGGGGGAGGTGACCTCATTACTCCGCCGGCCACGTGGTAACACACCATTCGGAAATGATATGGTACGAAGGTACGATATGGGTTAACGGCATGATAATACTATTTTTGCAAAAAGTTGTTATTTATAATTAATTTTCATGAATGCTTAGTGTCTCTGTGTTTTTTTCTCTTGCTGCGATTACGTTCTTTGCGACAGGTAATTGTTGTTCCATCGAGGAGCCCGAAACAGAACCATGGGAGGCAAGGCTATCAGAAGCGAGCCTAGTGAGCTAGTAGTCTCCGAAGCTGCTCGGGAAATCCTAGAAAGGGCGGGGTGGCTAACTTATTTTAGCCGCCTGCGTGAATCAAATGAAACTGTGGCCATGGAATTCTTGCAGAATTTGTAGGAAGAACACTCCGTAGTGGGTGGGAAGCAGATAACGGTCACAAAGGAAATAATCGCGGAAGTAAAAGGATTACCAGCCTCAGGACCAATATGGACGACAAAGAAAGAGAGGTTGCAGAAGATCATAGAGATTTTCCAAGACGAAGGACAAAATCTAACAGTGAAGGGAAAAGGAGTGCTGCCGGCAACGCTAGGAGAACCCTGGAGTGAATTGGCAAAGGTGGTGCAGAGCTACATCACCTGCGAGGGCCGAAAAGATGTGGTAAGACCGCGTCACCTTAAGCTCCTGGCTGTGTTAAAAGGAAAATGTTCTGTGCATCTCCCTGCATTGTTAAATTCATTACTGCATGATGCCTCTCGGAGCCTGAAAAAGGCACACCATGAAGACACAGTAGTTAGCCACCATGGGTTGATCCGCCTGATAGTGAGCTACAGTCTCACTCAGCAGCAGAGTAGCTGGGGGGAGCTTATTACAGCAATTGGAGGGGGAGTGGCATCACCATCCCCAAAGGCTAAGCATCCTGCTAGTACCTCTGAAGCACCCAAGGAGCCCAGAGCATCACCATCCCTAAAGGCTAAGCACCCTGCTAGTACCTCTGAAGCACCCAAGGAGCCCAGAGAATCACCAAAACCCAAGCATCCCTCGGATACACCCGAGAAACCCAAGAAACGCACGGAGTTAGTAAAACGAAAACGTTCCTCTAGAGCATCTGGACATGCAGAAAAACATAAGGAACTGGCCACAGAAGAGCGTGCTGCCTCGAAAAGTAGGCATTCCTCTGTCACGCCAGAACAATCTGAGAAACACAGAAAGGTGGTGGTGGAAGAACAGGTGGCCAGCACACCTGAACAACCCGAGAGGCCTAGGAAGTCAGCTCAGTTGGCAAGAATAAAAGGCAGGTTGGAGAAAATCCAGCCAAGCATTGACCAGCCGATCGAAATAACAGATGAGCCACCAGTGCCAGAACAGGAACCTTTGAGGGAAAATGTGGAACAAATTGAGGACGAAGCAGAAGCCGAGGAAGGAAATGAACATTCTGACTCTGAGGCCGAGGCCGACTATCCGAAGACAGCCACTGAGCAGCCAATTCAGGAGGAGGAGATGGAACAATTGGGGGACAGCCCTCCACAGGTCGCCGTGGAGGAAGAAGAGCTGGCCACTATCTTGGCCAGCCTGGGAGATTATGCTTCACCTTCCAGTCCAACAAATGCTCCTGAAGGACCCTCTGGGGAAGAGACGCATGAAGAATTGCATGAAGAAATGGCAGGAGGAGAAAACCTTCCTACTGTTGACAAAGAAAATGAAAATACCAACTGGGAACAATCTGTTCCCAAGACACCAGAAGAAAACCCACCTGCTGATGACGTGGGGAATGAAAACGCTTATCGAGAACAGTCCGTTCCCAGAATTCCAGAAGAAGCCCTCGATGAAAGGGGAGCAGAACTGAGGGCCACTCATGCGCCCACTGCCGAGGCAAGAGAAATTAAGAAATTGAGAAAGAAACAGCAGAGACTGCTGAATATTATAGCCCAGCTTCGGCAGAAAATTCGAAGTTTGAAAGCCAGTCTGAGAATAAGAAGGACCATAAGGAGAAAAAGAAGAACAAATGCAGCAGGGTCCTATCAGAAGAGAAGGCAAGGGGCTTATAGGCGTCTCGTAGGTCAATACTCTGCTGATAGACCTACGACTGTTCCAACCAGCACTGAGGAACAAAATGCCGTTCCATCTGATATGGAACAGCAGACTGCCGTTCCGGAACAGACTGTTGTTCCAAATAGCCCATTGGGACCAACTACCGTTCCAATCAAAACCGAGCCGCAAGACGACATTCCATTTACAGAGGGGCCATCATACCCCTTTATTCATGTGAAGAAAGAAAGGGAAAACAAAGCAGTCCAAACTGAGGCATCACCTTTAGGGATAATTCGGGATACGAATTCCAGGCAGCGAAACGTGAAGGTCCAGGCAAACCTCCCTGCCTCTGAGAAATCATGGAAAAAGGATCCAAAAACCAAGGCCTTGCATCACGAGATGAAGCAAGCCCGACAGGAGGCTGACCAGCTAAGGGAACAAATGATCCCTCGGGAAAGATACGAGGAGTTACAGCAGTAAACTGAGCAGTTAAAGGAACAAATGATCCCTCGGAAAAAACATGAAGAACTACAGCAACAACTGCGGAACATGAGTCAATCAGAGAGTCAGGCCTTTGAAGGATGGCAGAAGGAACAGGAAAAGGTTGCCAAGGTAACACGTCGACTAGATGTTGTTATTAAACAATTGGACACTGTATGTTCACTGTATAATGATGTTTTGACTTGCAGGGCCCCTGCAAAGAATTATGCTTTATTTCTCCTTGAAAGATACTTAAAATTGAAAATAAAAGCTGTCAGGGCAGGTGCCCCTATTCAGATTAATACTGTTAATGATTTTATTGATTGTTGCAAACATTACGGGGTTAAGGTCCAACGGTTGCTATGTGAATTCTATTTGCACAATATGGTGCTTGAGCAGGAAACTGATTTAAACCCTGGCCCCTTCGTGGGAGATATACAGCTCCAAGCCTTTGTTTCATTTGGGGTCAATCAGTTAAAGTGGCTCAGGGCTTATAATGCCTTTCAGAGGCAGCAGCACAGCCTAGATCTATGGGTCAGGGCCGAGCCTAGAGACCCAGTTCACCTATGGCAATCACACAAAAGCCTCATGAGAATCCTGGGCATCATGGAATTGCTAGGACCCATGCATGAGGATTTGATCCGAAATAGTGTGGAATATTTTCTGGCTATTAAGGATTCTGCCCTGGATGCTTCCAAATTCCGCTATCGGATTTCTACCCCAAGCATCCAGCTCAGGGAGCCATTCAAATACGAGAATTTTGAGCTGGCTGCTGAATGGTTGAGCCTTTATGGCCAGCGCATTTTGCAAGCTGGGCCGTCTTGGTTAGGATACCAGTTCCGTAGCCCAATTATTTGGCACCCTGCACCTGGGTACCAGGCCTTGTATAATATGCCTGCGGATCAATTGAATCACTTCTTTGATAATCTGGTTGCTCACCATGGTTGCAGACCTCCTCACGAGATACCCTCTCCCGCCTATTCTCTTACCGCTCTCCATGTTAATTATAACGTTTTCATGAGGCCATGAAACAGAGTAAGCCGGGGGGTGTGTAGAGCATTGGAAAGGTATGTTTTAATGAATAATTTAGTGGTGTTTCAAGCAATGTTTGCAACCTTTTCTTTGTTATAAACTAGGGAAAATGTAATGAGAATGAGCACGAATGACCCAATCACTAATAGTTATCTTCTCTATGCAGAAAAAGACAAAAGTAGGAAGGCGCGGTGCAAAACGAGAGTTCCATGAGGAGATAACGGCTGTCCCTCCAAAACCAAATAGAATCCAGACCAGGGCGTGAAAATCACGGCAGATCAATCTGGGACGAGATAAAGGACTGTCAGTTCGGAAGACTAGGCAAAGAAAAGAGAGGAGTTAACAGTTTAACAGATCCCTCGGGATCTTTGATCCTGAGGGATCGTTACGTTAAATTATTTTGTTGTATAGTTAACTCCGCCGTTACTTGTATAAAATGGGGCAGCATCGAAGACTTGAGGGACTTTTTATTATCTTGTATCTTTACTTTTTGTTTACAGACTTCACAGTCCGTTAAATTCAGACTATCGAGTCTCTTTGAGACTTAGTTTTGCTGTACTATCATTGATGCATTAATATAATATATTTGGTGTTACTTTCTCCCTGCGTCTGAAGTAAGTTACGGCGGCGTGCCATTGGAAGCTAAGGGCCCGCCTCCAATGGACACTGGCTGATTGTATCATTACAGTTTCGCTTTGTGTGGTTTTTTTATTGTTCTTAATAATCTGATATACTTACATGTTGTTCCATACTCGTTCATCAGTAGTTTTTCCTTTTGTAAATCTTTGTAACAAGTTCACATCATATTTCCAGAATTGGTCACATAACATTGTTCTGAGTTGTTCACTTCTGTTACAGAATTTATAAGTGGAATGTTTTAGCTACATATGGTTGGAGTGACGATCATAAGAAGATGGAATTAACGTTGTATGTGGACTACTGGTGATCATTTCAGATTATGTGTACATATGATTGACGTTTCCTGTTTATTTGATTCAGCTGTCTACTTTTATATATGATTGACGTTTCCTGTTTATGGTGGTTTGCTGTTCCATTTGGTTAAGTTGTTTACTTGTACAAAAGATTGCTCTTTCTTTGTATATAAGTTGATGCCAAGAATTGAGAGTGTTGAACTCGCGAGACTTAGTTTCTTTACTGCCGTTCCTTTTACTGTTGTTCCATCTCTGAACTGTCGTTCCATTTTGCCTTCTTTCTGTTCCTTTTTACTTTCATTCATTGGTTTGGTGTGGGAGGAGGATCAAGGCTATCGAGAGACACAGCAGACGCTATTATGCTCCCAGATCCATGATCCATACTCTAATTCCTTTTCCTTCATCAGTTTCTAGAGGGATGGGTTACTATTTCCGTACCCTTGACTGGTAAAGTTGCTGCGTGTGATTTCTTTCTGCAAAAGTAATTTAGCCATAGCTTAGCATCCGTTTACTCTTTTATTTCTTAGACCTATACTACTGAGCATTACTCTGACAAATAGCCTCAAATTGAGATACCCTTTACAATAACAAAACGCTCCCAGATTGACTTGTAATGTGAGATAATTAGAGGTGAAAAAGGCCCTTGTTACAGCTCTACAGTGGCAAGGTGGTGCTTGGTCCTGCAGCTGATTGGTCCAAGGACTCTAGGTAGTTATATACCTCTTGCTGATTAGGATCTACTTCAGGTGCCTTTCTTGGGCTCGGCTCAAAATCAAAATCTGGTGGAGGAGGAAGACTGTCCTCTCTTTCTGGCCAAAAAGGGCTTTCATCACGTGGAGGACTTGACTCAATGTCTGGCTGAGCTGGAGCTTTTTTAGATGTTTCTTCACCTAAATCAATAAAGTGTGATTGTTTTTCTTGGGTTACACTCTTCTTTCCTTTTAGCCTACTGCTCCTCCTCACGTATGGATTAGTGCTCTTTTTCTGTGCACTATGTTTTCCTTTTTGTTTCTTTATTATGGCAGTAGCTTGAAGATGTGCTAATCTTTCTGCCAAAGTTTGAGAATTTTCCTCTATGGATGGTTCAGGGGATGGATAGGTTTCTTGAATGATTATTTTGCCCTTGTCCTTCTTCTGTTTCTTGTTTTTAGCTCCCTCTTCTCCTTCTTTCTGAATAATTTCCTGAATGTCTATTGTAGGAGAGCCTTGGGATGTAATATTCTTTTCTTTCCTCCTACTTCTCTTTGGAATTTTTGGGGAACTGCTTCCAGAGGCTTTAGTCAGTTCTTGGAAGCGGTTTCTTGTCAAAAACTTTTCCCAAGTATCCTTAGTGTTTTTCAACTCATCTTCAATAAGGATTTTTATGAACCCGTGATGGTAAAGATGGGGTTCAATATTTCCTACTTGTTTTTGAACAGTAAAGCTCATTTTATTCAAGCTTGATAACAGAAAATAAGGCAAATTAAGGGTATAACCTTCCATAAAATTCATCATTAGCCTGGCATGATACATGTACATGGAGCCAAAACGACCCTCGCATGTGATAAATTTCTGGATAAGTAATAACAGAGGAGACCATTCTTGTTTAGATAATCTTCGGAAAAATCACATAACCAATCTTTTGTCGACGTGTTTCGAACCAACCAGTGTACCACACTGGTTGGTTCGAAACGTGTCGACAAAAGATTGGTTATGTGATTTTTCGGAATATTATCTAAACAATGTTATGGATCACAGGAGACCATTCTTCTTTTATTGTATGCACAGGGATTCCTTTTGTAAATACAGAGGTATCCATACCTGGGTTCCGTAGCATTGTTATCCATATTTGATCTTCCACACTTCTGTTTTTGAACCACCTTTCACCTTCTTGAGGAAGACTTGTTGCATCTGCTATTGTGGTCTCGGTCACTGTAAATTTCAAGTCTCCAACCTCCACTGTTTGTCCATTAAAAGACCTTGCAAAAGATTTAGTCACTTCTTTGTTATAGCCCCTGAACTTTTGAATGAATCTCAGCCACCTTGCTTTCTTCAACGACTCCTTCGTTTGAGGATAACCCTCCAGGTATTTTGGTCCTTCTGGTTCAGCTCTTAGTAGCTTTCCCATTCTCGGCTTTAAATTCCGACTGAAAATTCTACTGCGTATGAAGGTTCAGGAAAAAAATGGGCTAATTACGGGGTTCTTAGGGTAACTGGAATGGCCGTAATCGAAGTTCAGGATATAAGCGGTGACTGTAGCCAGGGTTTGGAGCAAGCTGTAGTGGATGCAGCGGAAATGGAGAACAGGGAATGGTATGAGTACCGAGGGAGTAAAGGGTAAGCAACAATAACGAGTTCAACATCGAATGCATGCGGGAGTGAAGTGATAAATGGGTAGAATAACGGCTGAGTCCTTTTGGATCGGATGACTTGTGCACACGTCTCAGCAGACAGTTGCGGGAATTATGGTGAAGGAGAGCCGTAGTACAGTCGGTCACGTCTCACAATTACGACCAATAAATGGGAGAGCAGTCCATCTCGAGTTTAAATTTAGAATGATCGTGGGACCGTTGTGGAATGACATCGTGGACGAGGAGTGGTATGGGGCTTTTCGTATCAAATCATTGCGTTTAGTGGAACTTGCCATGGTTTAATAACTATGCATAATAATGACATTAAATTGTTATTTGGTAGAGATTTTTGATCATACCTTTGGAAGTTTTATCATTTCTTGATTAAGGCTTCTGACCCATTGTTGTTCTTTGATCTTGAAGATGCCCCATGTCTTTGTTGCACTTGGTGATGATGACACTAACCTTTGAATGTGATTTTTTTGAAAACAGAGTGATGCCTGCTGTAAAAGACAGAGTGATGCTCGCTGCGGAAATCGTTTCTGGCTGCGGAAACGGTTTCCAGCTGCAGAAACTAAGACAACACCCCTTTAACTGCATAAAGATAGTTAGAGAAGAACTAACTAAATGAAATAGTCCTGAGAGGGACTTTTATTGATGGAATGAAATGAAATGAGTGGAATGAGATGGAAATGAAGTGGAGTGAAGATGGAGATGAAAATGAGATGGATGAACTGAAATGGCAAATGAGGTGGAGTGAAGATGGAAAGAAAGAGAGACTCTTTTTTTTTTTTGGAAAATATAGAGTGTCAGGTGCCCCTGATTTTCACTCTACATTTTCTGTATAAGACTGCCAATCTATGATTGGTTTTCAGGCTTATACAAAAGTTTTTTTTTTTTTTTTTTCAACTGAAAGAAACAAAGACTAGGCTGATGGAGGAGAAAGATTCCTCTCCACCAGCCTCATTGCAGAATTTTCTTGAAACATTTTGACAAATTCCTCTTTTGAGAGTGGCTTATGATAAATTTTCAATCGATGGCCATTCACAATGAGAGGAGTTTGAAACTCATCAATGGTCTTGACTCGAACTGCTCCATTGCTAAAGACTTCGTCAATCTCATATGGTCCAAGCCAATGAGTCTGAAATTTTCCTCTGAAGTCTTTAAACTTGGAATCAAACAATAACGCCCAATCTCCCTTTTGAAACTTTTTCTCTTTGATATATCTATCATGCCACTTAGTTCTTTGGTGCTGAACTAGATCAGTCCTTAAAATTGCATCTTGTCTTATTTCATCTAGCTCATTTAGTTGCTCCATTCTGTGCTTTTGGGCTTCTGATAGATTCATCCCCAACTGAACTGCCATCTTGAAGGTCTTGACTTGAAACTCAATGGGGAGCAGGACTTCTTTCCCATAAACAAGTTCATAGGGAGAATGTCCTGTTGTATTCCTCCATGTAGTTCTATAGGCCCATAAGGCTTCAGGAAGCCTTTCTGCCCAATCTCTTCTATGTAGATGAACAGCTTTGGTGATGATGTTCTCAAGAACTTTGTTTGTAGACTCCACTTGGCCATTTGCTTGCGGATGGTGCAGAGTAGATTTTCTATGCTTGATTTTGTATTCTTCCATCAGCTTCTCCATCAAATTAGATGTGAATTGACTTCCCTAATCTGTTACAATTTCTCTTGGGACACCAAAACAAGTAAAAATATCCTCAAAAAGAAATTGAACAACTGAATTTTCAGTGGCAGAAGGCAATGCCTTGGCTTCTATCCATTTAGTAACATAATCAGTGCAAACCAATATATACTTCTTTTGTTTAGATGATGGATTAATAGGTCCAATGAAATCTAAAGCCCATTTTTCAAAGGGTTCGATGATTACCTGTGGTTGTAATGGCATTTCATTTGAAAGAGTTGGTCTCCCAATTCTTTGGCAGTTGTCACACCTCCTGACATATTGTTTTGCATCTTTGAAGAGAGAAGGCCAATAATATCCTAATGAAAGGATTTTATAAGTTGTCCTCTTGTCAGCGAAGTGCCCACCGCATGGCTCATCATGACATGCCTTGAGGATGTCAGGCATTTCATCTTCCCGAACACATCTTCTGATCACACAGTCTAGCCCTGTTTTGAACAATTCATTAGAAATCCATGAATAACTCGAACTCTCCTGAATAATTCTTCTCCTTTCATTAGGAAATAAATGTTGAGGTAGTTTCCCTGTAACCAAATAATTAGCAATATCTGCATACCAAGGAGTTTTAGTAGTTACTGCAAACAAATATTCATCTGGAAACTTATCCTCTACAGGAGAATCTTCGTTAGTATTTTGGATTCTAGACAAGAAATCAGCTACTGTATTTCATTTCCCTGGTCTATCTAACACAGTAATATTGAATTATTGTAAAAGTAAAAGCCATCTTGTAACTCTGCCATTAGTAACAGGTTTGTTCATGAGATATCTAATTGCAGAATGATCAGTATGGACAAAAGTTTCATATCCTGTTATATAATGTCTAAACTTGTTGATTGCATGAACAACAGCTAAGAACTCTTTTTCAGTCACAGTATAATTGAACTCAGTAGGAGTCAAATTTTTACTGGTGTAGTAAATGGCATAAAGAACTAAATCCTTTTGACCCAACACAGCTCCTAGAGCTGTATCTGAAGCATCTGTAGAAATATGGAAAGGAAGTTTCCAATTCGGCCCTCTCAAAATGGGTGCTTCAGATATTCTTGTTTTTAATGTTTCAAATGCAGATTGACAGTCAGGATCCCAATTGAATTCACAGTCTTTTGTAAGTAATTTGAAGAGCGGAGATGCTATCTTAGTGAAGTTTTCAATAAATCTTCTATAATATCCAGTAAATCCAAGAAAACTTCTAACATCTCTTTGACAATTTGGAAAAGGAAACTTGGAGATGACTTCAACTTTTGATCGATCAACTTTAATCCCATCTCCTGAAATATGATGTCCTAAAATAATCCCTTCAGTAAACATCATAAAGCATTTCTCATGACTTAATGAAAGGTTTGTTTCTTTACATCTTATAAGGACTTTTTCCAAATTCTCTAATGCCTCTTCAAATGAATTACCATAAACTGTAAAATCATCCATATAAACCTCTACACAATCATGAGTTAGATCAAAAAAGATTCCTAGTACTGCCCTTTGAAATTTTTCGGGTGCATTACATAATCCAAAAGGAAGTACTCGGTAAGCAAAATTTCCCCATGGACAAGTAAATGTAGTCTTGTCCTGATCTTCAGGTGCTACGTGAATCTCATTGTAACCACTAAAACCATCCAAAAATGAGAAATACTTTTTGCCTGCTAAAGTATCTAATACTTGATCAATAAAGGGTAAAGGAAAGTTATCCTTCAAAGTTTCTTTGTTTAATTCCCTGTAATCAATTCAAACCCTCCATTTGCCATTCTTTTTAGGTACTATAACCAAGGGAGAAACCCATCGGCTATCTGAAATTGGATAAATGAAGTTTACATTAAGTAACTTTTGGAGCTCTTCTTTCAATATCTCCCTAAGGTTTGGATTCATCCTTCTTTGAGGTTGTCTGATTGGCCTACTATTTTCCTCAATGTAGATGTGATGAATGCAAGTCTTAGGGTCAATACCTTTCATATCGGTATACTCCCATGCAAATGCAGTAGAATGTTTTTGCAAGATTTTGGTTAGCTCTTCCTGTTGTGATTTTTCCAAGTTTTTGTTGATATTCAATGTTTTTCCTGGAAAAATGTCAATGGCAAAACTACCAAACTCTTCCATAGAGAAAAGAGACATTTGTCTAGATGATAGACACTCAATGTCAGAATCCAACTGATATTGTGTGTGGTCATATTCTGAAGATGGTTCAAAGTTTTCTAATGTGTTCAGAATTTGACTATCTTCACTAATCTCAGAAATGGTAAGGACAGGTTGTATAGTATCTTCATCATCGACCCACTCATCTTCTTCTATTTATGTTATTGCCTTTGCTGGAAGATACAGATTGAACTTCTTTGTTGAATTACCATCTGAAATATACATATCCCCAGACCTACAAGTGATAAAAGAATCAGTTGTCGCTAGCCAAGGTCTTCCTAAAATAAGAGGATGCCCTCCTAGATTACTCTTGGGAGTTAAAATCATGAAATCGACTGGATATTCCCAAGAGTCTAAGGAGACTGGAATGTCTTCTAATACACCATCTGGTCTGATAATTGATCGATCTGCAAGTTGCAGTAAAGTAGGTTTAAAGAGAAGATTAGGAAGTTTTAGCTGTTCCATAGTCTGTCTACTCATAATGTTGATAGCAACCCATAAATCAATCAGAGTATTTGGAAATTCAATTCCATTGATATGTGTTTTGACAATTGGACTACTGGGATCTATATACTTCTGCATGGTAATTTTACCCATCATGATATCTGCAATTTTTCCTACCAGGTGGATTCTTCTTGTGTCTCTTGGTTTCTTTCCTGGTCTTTTAAGGCTCAACTCCTTTATTTTTTTTGCTAGAATAGGAATCTCTTTAATGGCTTGTAACAAGGGAATCTTGATACAGACATTCTTCAATTCATCTAGAAAATTATAGTCATGCAACCAAATTTGTTTTTCCACTCCTTTGTCAATTTGTAATCTTTCAGGAAAAGGAGGTGGGGATAAAGATGCCGATTGCTCAACTATGGGAGTTGTGGGGGTTAACTCTTTTTCTTTTTCTTTTTGAGTACTTGGGTTTTGAAGAGATGCTTCAGAACCCTTATTGGCTTCAAGAGAATCTTCCTCAAAAATGCTCTGCTTTTGAGCATTTATAGAAGGCTTATCTAAGACTCTACCTGGTCTGAGTTGTACATCATTGAGAGGAACAATCATATAGGCAGGAAATTGTTGACCTTCCATCATGTAAGCATTTTGAGGGTTTTTGTTATTGGGGTTTGGCAATGGATGAGAAGGAAGTTGATTTGACTTTTGTTGGAATGGAAGCAAGAGTTGAGAATTTGGATTCTGTTGAGAAGGTTGTTGTTGTTGTGGAAATGGCAATGATAGTTGTGGATTTTGATTTGGAAGTTGTGGAGCTTGTTGGTTTTGAAAAGATGGGGGATATTGATAAAATTGAGCAAATCTCCCATAAGGATTTTGCATACCTTGTACCCATGATTGAAAAGGATTTTGAGGTTGGGACCAAGGTTGTTGCCAAGGATTCCAATTTTGTGGGGATTGAAAATTCATAGAGTTGCTAAACCCTTAATTTTGTTGCCCCTGCCAAGGTCTCCTTGCAACAAAACATAGAGATTCGATTGTATTTGGATCTTCTTGAAAGACAGCTTTGAGCCCAGGAATTGAAGGACAATCCTTGGTCTCATGATTCTCTGAACAAATTACACCTGTTTCTACAATTTTTGCATCCAAGGGACATTCCCTTAGAGCATGTTTCTTCCTACACTTTGGGCAAAAGATGGCCAAAGCCTCAGCTTTTTCTTTCTGCTTATTGTGAATCTTAAGGGTGTCCAGTTGCTCACTAAGACTCCCTAAGATGTCAGTTTTGAATTCATCAAGCATGTTGCCAATCTCAACCCTACTTACTGATCCAGTTGCAGATTTGTTTGCTCTGATGAGAGAAGGATCTCTAGGCCCTTTTTGAGTTTTAGATTTCCCCCTTGAGAGATGGACACATAAGTCTGGTATATCAGGAAGTGGAAGTTGAGATATATCTCCCTTTCCCATCATGTTCAAAATATCTATCCATTCATCTCTAATGGCTTTTAATAGAAGGGCTTTCAAGGTCTCCTCATCTAAGTTACTCATTTTTGCTCTTTTCAAGTTGTATTAAAATCTTTCAAGTAATTCCTCTAAGTTTTCATCTTCTCTTTGCACCATTTTGAATACCTCATCCTTGTGATTGGTGGGCATACAATAGTCCAGGTACCTATCCAAAAGTGTTTGTTTCATATCATTCCAAGTCTTAATGGATTGAGTGAGTAATCCCATGAATCATTTCAAGGCTGCTCCTTTCAATGTTAAAGGAAACAGTTTGAGTTTTTGAGAGTCTTCCAGATAATCATAAGTTCGACACACGACCTCAAACTCAAATAGAAATGTTTCAGGGTCCTCATTCCTGAACCCATGGAAGTTTGGGAGGACAGATGGTGAGATGTTTTTCATTGTGGCTCGGGAGTCCTCATCGACTATAGGAAATTCGAATGAGTTATCCCCATCCCTATTTCCCCCAATGTTACCTCTACCTCCTCCATTGTTTCCTCCTCCTCCTCTACCTCTACCTCTACAACATCCAGTTTCTCGTTCCTCTGTCATGGTAGTTTCCCTGGAGACTTCAGAGTCTTCTGGTTCTTCTACTAAGGGTGAATGAGAAGGAATTTCTCGCTCTTCTTCTTCAGATGATTCTACTTCTTCAATTACAATTTGTCTCTCTGTAGAAGGAAGGAAAAGATCTCTTTCTAGTTCAGATTCGATGGAAGGTGTGGGAGAGTCAACTCCTGCCTCTTGAATTCCAGGAATCCAGCCTAGGAGTGTAAGTTGGAGATGATGGAGGTGTCTCCTGTCTATTCCTTGAAGTAGATGGAGTTGTAAAAATCGAACTCTTGGCTCTAGCTAAAAACCTTCCCCTAGAATCTCTTGCTCTATGCATGTCATTTTTTTTTTATTTTTCTTCAAGTCGGGCTAATAATTCTCTTTCTGATCTTCCAGGTCACTCTAGGTGCAAGAAGAGAGCATACTCAAGAAACTATTAAACCAATAACTTTTCTCTTTTCTGATCCTCCAGATCACACTAAGTGCAAGAGGAGAGCATACTTTGAGAGGTTATCAATTTTCCTTTTTTGAAATTTTCTTGTTTTTTTTTAGAAATTGGCTACCTAATTTCACTTCCTCGGCAACGGCGCCAAAATGTTTGGTCAATTTAGTGAGGTCTAAATTGCTACTTTAAAATGTCAACCCGGGGTTCGTAGACTGACGAAGTGAAGTGTACTATATGTACTAGATAACCATTTCCTTAGTCTTTTGTCGTTTTTAGTTTTTTTTTTAAGTTTTTTTTTGGATTTATCTTTCCCTAATGTGAGATGATGAAAAGGTGATAAAGAAAGTGAAATATGGATCATTATGGTGATCTCTAAGTGGTTTGTCAAAACTTAAAAGAAAGAAAGCTTTAAAATAACTGCAATGAAATCAATTCTTGAAAAGAAATAAAGACATCAAACAATGAACTAATGACATCGGCCCAGTACCTTTGTTACTGAATGAAAATGAAAGTGAAATCTACACTAAATTCAATTAAAAGTAAGAACAACTAATCCACACTATTTCAACTCTTCAACTCAATCTTCCTTGTGAAAAGTTATCATGAAATGTTAAGCAATTTGAAATCTAAAAGAAGTTAAACTGCATAAAAGAAACTAATCACACTACTTTATCTCTCTTGACCTTTTGCCTTTCAGCTTAATTTACCCTGTGAGAAACAATCATGAACAAGTCAAGCAATGTGAGATCTAAAGCACACTAAATCAAGCTATAATGAGTGATATTCTGGTTCCTAATAAAGTTATTTGATTATAGAAAGAAACTGTTAACAGATGAATAGCATGATATCTAAGAGCAGAAAATAAATGTACAACTTAAGGAAATGACAGTACTGGAAATCAAACTTTAGAAAACAAGAGTCAGCGACAAAGACAAGATGATCTCGTATGCCAATAGTTATAAAAAGAAAAGGTGAAAAATTGCCCCGAGCTGCCTAAGAAAACCTGCAGAAAACAATGATCAGTTGTAACCATAAAAGAGCAGCAACAAAAATGTAAATCAACAGAAATCAAAAAGCTTTGTTATGTACAGCTAATATACATGATGAAGTAAAACGCATCATTTAAATGAAAACTGTACAGCTAATATACATGAACATGAAAAAAAAAGTAATGCAAGAATTAAAGGACAACTGTACAAGACTTTAGTGAGCAGGGGCCCTCTGCCACTTCAGCCGATTCAACGAACAACTACAAGTGTAAGTTTAAACCAGTCTTCTCATATATTAAACAGCAAAGTAAAAGTGCAGTGGGGGAGATACAACAACTTCGAATTACATTAACAGAGATTAACCTCCTTAAAGCGTTCATGGACGCGTTATTTATAAGGAAAGACAACTAAACAAATTAACTAAATATACGCTATTAACCACGCTGCCACAGACACGTAAATCCTCTTCAGCCCGGATCTAGGTAACTATCATCATGTTTATTAAATTCGAGAGGTATGGCTGTTGGATTCATGCTACCAGGATGTCTTCGTGGCTAAAGACTGTGCCACGTAGCTTCACGTGCTCAAAAACAGAGCTACGCAGAGCCGTGCCACCGCTGAACACTTCTGTTGACTATCCTTTGCCCCCTGTTTGACCGCGGGCTTTTATGGGTGCTGGATGATCAGGAGGGACACGTTCCATGTCCTTGACTCCTGGAACTTGCCCATGTGGCTCGTTTCTTCAGAGGACACCTGTAGCATGGTGTTTGACAAAATAGCTGCGGAATCCTATGTCGGCTGCAGAAACCTGGGTCGGCTATGGAAACTTGTGTCGGCTGCGGAAACTGAGAAGCTTCCGCAGCTGTCTGAACAAAATTCTAAACCAAACAACAGTCATCAGCGTAGTTAGAAAACCATGTCAAAAGATCTTTTTTAAACTAAAATACAATGATTTAATCGACTAGGTGGATGAAATGAGTGGAAAAAGAAGGCTGAGAGGGTGTATAGGAAGGTGCAGGTTCGAGGCTCAACATATGGCTCCCACCATTCTCAAAGCTAGACAATTAGTGAATCATGGACATATCCAGGTCAATGACCATATGGTAGATATACCAAGTTACCCTTGCAAACCTCAAGATGTGATTACTATAAGAGATCAACAAAGATTGAGAGCTAAGAATATGGAGCCATTCGAGTTTATGGCTCTTTTTCTTCCTGGAAGAGGAAGATCTTTCTAAAATGAATTAGAAATAATTCAATTAGAAGATTAGAGGAGTTGAGCAAAAACAATTCCTTGATAAAGAGAAAGAACAACCTAGAATTTCTAAAACTAGAATGGTATTTTGAGCATAGAGATTCCACTGACGTATGAAAAGTGGTTCTAAACCTTCGAGATGCGGTAATACATCCAAAAAATCATCCCATCTGACGTGCACTCCCCTTGATTCAAGATTAGCGACATGAACTAAATGCCCTGTCCAAGCTAGAGAACTGACTCCGAAGAGTCCTAACAAATGATGATTGAGACGGGGTTTGGCATTTTTGAACCATGAAACACTTGGTCTCCATTTAAGTTGTAGATGTAACCTACCCGCTATTAAAAAGATGACAGAAAGAAATAGCAAGAAAAGAGCTCTAGCATAAAGACCTTCGTTAGTGCGTAAACCAATTGTATACCACCATTGATAAACACCGGAATAAGAAATATTGACTGGACCGGGAGCACCTCCTCGGGTAAAGGCTTCTATAGCTGGTTGACCAAAATGAGGATCCCAAATTGCATGAGCAATGGGTCTTACATGTAAGGGATCGCGTACCCATGCTTCAAAATTGACTTGCCAAGCCACATGGAACAAATTACCAGAGGTCCACAGAAAGATTATTGCCAACTGACCAAAGTGGGAAGCAAAAATTTTATGATAAAGGCGTTCTTCAGTAATATCATCATGACTCTTAAAGTCATGTGCGGTTGCAATACCGAACCAAATATGACGAGTAGTTGGGTCCTGGGCCAAGCCTTGGCTGAACTTTGGAAATCTTGATGCCATATACTTTTCAAATCCTCCTAGCCTTTATCCTACTGCAATAATTCTTGCCAGGAAGAACACCCATGTTGTGACGATTCCACCGAAAAGGTAATGAGCTACTCCTAAAGCACGTCCCTGTAAAATGCTCAAGGCTCTGGGCTAGATAGAAAGAGAAACCTTCAATTTGTTATGGGCCCAAACAATATATTCAATGAGTGGTTCGATAGTTTTTTTATCTATACCGGGTTTCAAGACCAGAGCCATTAACCACTCGGCCATCTCTCCCGGGGACAACTTCTATTCTATCCCTTCATATAATCCCTAACTATAAGCATAAAGTCGGGTCGATACCAACTATACCTGCGACATATGATGATTTTTCATCATCTGGAATGGAAAAAAAAAGAAACGAATTTCCCTCTCCTCTCACACTCAAATATCAAATTGAAAATGTTTGAAAGCTCGATCAATTTATGGTCAAATCCTTTCTTTAGTGCATTTGATTAGAATTGAAAATTGAGGATCGGATGGTATAGTCTATTCAATCTGTTGGGAGCTTGTAAGATCACAACCATGACTATTGCTTTCCAATCGGCCGTGTTTGCATTAATTGCTATTTTATTTTTACTAGTGATTGGTGTACATGTTGCACTTGCCTCTCCCGATGGTTGGTCAAGTAGAAAAAATTTTGTATTTTCGGGTGTATCATTATGGATAGGAATAAATTACGGGAGCTTATTTTCCATGCCTAGCCTAGCCTGTATGATGAAAAGCTTATTGAGGTCAATCTGGGTGGCTCCCTCGCAGAGTGGGATAGGAGATGAGTAAGATCTAATAAGAAGGCATGTGTTGGCAGGGTTCTCTCCCACTTAGGCATGCGGGGTTTCCATGGCACCATAACAAGAGCTATTCGCACCTTTGAGTTTGAGTGAAGCAATCATATGGGCATTAATGATATAAGAAAGAATCTAATGCTCTTTCTTATCCCTCAAAGTGAGGCATAATCGTGTAAGCAATAGTAGCATTCCTTATTCCACTCAAAAAGCTCAGTCCTTATCCCACCCTCGAAGCACGTCTGGACTTAAACCTAAAAGGTATATAAGTAATATCCTTATCCTCAAAGCCTCTAGTCAAATCCTTATTCCTAAAAGGATGTCTGGCTGGAAAGTGGTGATCCGAGACATGTTCTGGACTTAAACCTAAAAGG
This sequence comes from Pinus tabuliformis, assembly GCA_031772625.1. NCBI lineage: Eukaryota > Viridiplantae > Streptophyta > Pinopsida > Pinales > Pinaceae > Pinus > Pinus tabuliformis. The sequence goes on along the minus strand of CM062805.1, from coordinate 519,689,070 downwards.
CATATAGGTCTGGCATGATCTGGGTAAGTAAGAGTTTTGTCCTTATCCCAACTCTAGTGGTTAATAACTAATGCATTCATCATCTTCCTAACAATCTCCGTAATTCTCAGCTAGATCTTCCTAACAATACATAGAGTATTATTTTCTTGTTTGTTCTTCCTACTGATTGGACCAGAGGTTTAGTTTGTGTGACCATAACACATTAGCTTGTTGCTCTGCTTTTGGTCTTTAGGCAAGGAAATTTTGGTAATACATACTAAACAGCTAGGCCCTATAGCACTTGAGTTAAACCATAACATTGATAGGTTAGACAGATCTCTAGATAGGCTTTCCCTGAGTGAGTGGGATAACATTTCTCTGAGACAATGAGGCATTCTACCTTCGCTTGGATGGACATTATACGGTAGCAACTGGCTTCAATTCTATACTTAGCTTGGTGATCGGATGATATTATTTACCTAGCGATTGGATTATATTAAATAACTAAGCTAGTCTTCCGAACATGCTTTATACCTATGCCTCGATACTTGAAATAGGATTTCCTTAAAGTTTGATATGAACAGACAATACCTTTCAAGACAATTTGATCCGTATCATCTCTGTATAATCTTGACTCAATCATGTTCTCCGTGTTCTTCCAAACAATATTGATTTCTTTTCATATGCACTAGTGCTAGATCGAATCAAACATGCTGATTCAAGTTCATGTAAAACTTGATTGATCAAGATAGGTAAAATATTACTGATTTTACGGGACCATATGTTATGATTTGAATCAGTAGGAAATACTACATTCGACAGGATTCACTCAGAATAGGCTCCAATTTTTTTTTTCGTAGTGGTGTGAAAAGAAGGAAGGTTTGGCTTCAAGTTGTTCGAGATAAAATAGTGGGATAGTTGTGTTGAGTCTCTCGACCCTTTGGTAAGTTATTATTCATAAGTCAGTTCTCCTTCCAGATGAGAGTAGGGAAGGGATATAGCTCAGCGGTAGAGTGTCACCTTGACATGGTGGAAGTCATCAGTTTGAGCCTGATCATCCCTAAACCTAATGTAAGCCCTTCCATATTTTTTGGTCAAAGGTATAGTAGTTATATTAATAGCAGGTTACACTTTTGGCGTGTTGTTGTGTCTTGTTACAAATGAGCATAGCCAATACATCTATCTTCAGAGATAAGCTACCACCATTCTAGCTAGTTTGTATTGCTTTGTAGTTGACAGTGTTTTTCCATCATTAATAGAACTTGGGTTTTGCTGTACTATGAGGCTCTCTACAGTATCTTTGTGTGTGTTTCCATTTGATATTGCTACCTTCATTTCGTTCTCTAGATAATCTAGATCAGTTGTATTAGAGCAATTTTATATTTGTTGTTTCTTGGTGCATGTTCTTGATGAGGTCCGGGTACTGAGAGTTGGGTCTTTAACTAATTGATCCTAGAGAAAAACACTCTATCCGACCCAAGAATACTTACATGGCAGAATAAAAGAGAGATGACAGAGTAGGAGATCCTATTAAGTCGTTGCTCAAGGAAGTCTTCATGCGACAAAGGAACAAGATGATGGATAATTTCCCCATATCCTTCGATGACTACCAACAACTATTTGAGAGGTGCAGCAGATTGTACAACCATGCATATCCCTCCCAAATGCTTGAATTTTGAACCTGCGCAAGCTTTCCTTTAAATGAAGTTATAGGGAAAGTGGATCGTTTCCGCTTCTCCCCCTCTATTTCTCTATGTGCGGGGTTACATCCTTAGTGGATCCCCTCGCTAACTCAAACTTTTGGAGATCGCCTGGCTTTTATGAGGACCCGACAGGGGACTCGACTGATAAGGAGAGGACCGGTAGGGGCTGGACCAATGGGAGAGGTCCGACAGGGATCAACTGATAAGGAGAGGACCGGTAGGGGCTCGACCAACGGGAGAGGTCCGACAGGGCTCGACTGATAAGGAGAGGAAATTCACTACTAGAGGAGATGGGGGTACTTCACCTAAAAAGGTAGGCTCTTAAGCCCCGATGAAATGCCGTATGCAATAGAGAAAACTCCCTCTCTGGATTCGACTGAGCTCCAAGGAAAGAAGGAAGGTCCCGGAGGGGCTTGTGCTTCCTAGTGCAAGGACCCGACATGGGGCTTGACTGATAAGGAGAGGAAGTTTGGTGATCCTTTATATTATATACGATCGATATATTGGGTTGTCTCCCTAGAATGAGCCTCTCGATCTCTCAACCCTGAATAGATGGACCCACCACTACTCCATTCTTTGCCTACTCCTTCCTATATAGATAGAGGCTACTAGGCATTCGCCGCTTTCAGGCCATCCACCTTTCTAGGCGGCGGGTTAGGGCGGGAAAAGAAAGAAATGCAGGTGGATCTCGCTTTTCCGCTCGAAGCCCCGCCATATCCACATGGCGAGGGCTGAGGGCCATATAACTTCAGTGTCGCCCTATATATATGGCCACCAGACTACATGAGCGAAGTGGCACTTAGTTGTATAATTTATATAACATATCGGTTTTGTGCCCACAGGCTCTCGTTAGATATATATAGGTAGGGCCCTCGACCCCAACCAATCCCATCTACAGAGATCCAGGCAGTCTATACTATACTCTGATAGGCCCTATATATATATAGGCTGGAGGGGAAATGTGAACGGAAGGGAGGTGGGTGGAATCACCCCCATATCCATGTAGGGCCATATCTGTATAGGGCATCATTCATCAATGCCATAGGACATCATCGGGGGGGAGAGGGTGTGTGTGAAGGGGCATCCATCGTTGATAGATGTGAATAGACCATGGATGAAAGGAGAGCCTTACCTCTACCTCTATATATGTCTGTGTTCCAACGCTGCATTCCAAACCAATTCCTACGCTGGTAGGATAGGATAGTCTTTTATCTCCGAGCACATCAAGACGATTCAGTGAATCTAGTAGGTTATTACTTCCTCTAAGGCAGGGGGCAAGGCATATCCTGTTAATGCTTTCTGTATGAAGAAATCAGTTGTATCTGTCTGGGCCCCGATAGGATCAATACTGAACCCACCCCCTAAGCATTTCGTGAATCAAGTGGTCTAAGGCTCAAATGCCTAGATCTGAAAGTGGATAGGTATGTTGGAATGGAATCTCATAAATGATCGATCATGCTGGTATAACCACTATTTTAGTATAGATAATAGAATATGTTATGTATACCAATCCATTAAGTCATATAGGCAACTCCGTTAGTTTCAAAGTCAATATAAACAATGTTTGACTCGTCCTTTTATAATAGGTCTTTTGCACTTGGGTTGAACTGGTCACCTGAACTAGAATTGACTCATGCATACATTGTATATATTTATATGTATGCCACTTGACATAGAAACAACAAACTTTGAATAAAAACGAGTTGTGATCGGGATTTCATTTTGTAGTAATCTCAATATTAGAGCATGGAACTTACTGCTTAAGACTAAAGCAAGTAGTGGAGCTTACTTTACAACTTAAAACCTCCACCATTGAAGTTCCTGTCAGTCAGTTAGTCAGCCAGAAAGAAAGCCAACCATCGCTTCTAAATCAGTAATAGTGGTTGGTTGGCGTAATTACGTATTTAATGAATGAATGCATAATGACATATATAATGATATATCTCTATTTGTATACGATATTACGAGTACGATCGATGATTTGAGCTACGATCCAATACGACGCTAAAGCGTAATGACATATATAATATATGCATTTTCTGGTGTAATTAAATCGATCATGACGGACAGGTTCAACAACGTCTCTATGCCAGTATCCATTTGTATAGATCTGTTATAACTATTTCTAGCTATGCTCTATTACGATCTTGTATGATCAGCTATGCCCCATGATCTGACAATGGCTATCAATACAATAATGACTAGCTGCTGCATCAACTACTGGGCACGGACTGGAGCTTATTAAAGCAATGAGACCAGAAATGACAAGAAGCACTGACAAGTACTGACTACTTGGCACTAGCTTCATGCACTAAGCTGCACTGAAAGAGCTTCTTCTTCATTCACCAACAAGAGCTGGAAGAAATGCCTAGAGCTTCTTGATGTCTCCATTCTTTCTTTGAACAATAGCTGCCCCGTGAAAGCCTTAAGAGACAAGCCCTAGTAGCCGCCTTCTTCCACCTGCCCGGAAAGCTTGCCCTGGTAGTTGCGTATCTATGCCCCACCCAGCCACATGGGGCTCTATTAACACATCTAGCTCTTGTTTCCGCTGGGTTCCTATTATAGATATAGATTCTTCTCAGTTTAGCGGACTGAAAATATTGAGTGAATCGGGGCAAAAAATCTCTGTTCCAACTTCTATCAACTCCCACCCGAATGGAGCTTTCAACAATCACAAATCAGCTCTCAGTGGAGTTAGAGAAATTTTGAAGATATGCGAGTCTCACATATATATGCTAGTCTCATATCTATATTGATGTATTTATTTGATAGACACTTGCTTTCGTTCGACTCGCTGTAGTTTGACGTGGATGACTAGCCTTACATAGTCTCCATTCTTTGAACCGTACCATAGTACCGTACTAGCCTATAGAGACAAGCCTGAGGTTGGTTACCACCCTAGAGTCTCTATAGTACCTAGTCTTAGCCTGCTTTCAAAGCAGTTAGTATTGGCCAAGTATCACGTAGATATGCGATCTCCTATTCAGTTTCTTCCCCTTGTTGATTGCCCATTGTTTGGGTTGTAGTCCCCATTGTCTTTTCTTATTATCCTCCCTGTAGCAGCATAGATTCTTTACAATAAGTACCTGTAAAACTCACTATAGCTCTAATATATATATTTTATAGGTTCCTGAGCTATTGTAACTAGTCTAATCATGAAGCTTGATTACTCTATTCTACTAGTTTGATGCTTACTTGTTCTGACTCACTTAATGGAACTGATTAGGTTAGGATTTTGAAAAAAGCTTAATTATGCAAATAAGGGTATAGTAATAACCATAATAAATATGGAATCTACAAGCTTGTACTATTCATATATAATAACAACATGATGTCTCCTGTATTACTAAGCTTCTAGCGTTTAGCTAGCAGTCACCTTTATGGGATTCATAGTATTCCAACATCAACTTATGTGTGATCCTAGTTATAGTATAATTCCCATTAAGATAGAATATGGTACAAAAGTGTTTACAGCCTATACAAGTGTTATGCTAAGCTATGGTTCTTATCCATCTTCAGTAATATCGTAATAAATACACCTCTATGAGAGTGATAAGTAAGAATGGTCACTACCACTTGCATGGTTCATATTCATAATAGTGATACAAGTATCTATCTGACTAATCATGATACCTTTGTTCCCTAATCAATGTGATGCTTTGTATATTCAATTTACTTATTGGGTGGGGGGCTTATGGTCGAGCCTCCTTGCGCATCATGATTGGATTCAAGAGCGTAATGACATCTATAATATATGCATTGTCTGTTAAACTGTAATGACATATATAATGAATGAATGAATAATGACATATGCCCATAGCAGCATTTTCTGCTAAAGCATAATGACATATGCCCATAGCAGCATTGCTATCCACACGTGCCATTTAGGAATAGCCAAAAGCGAACGCTGGCACGAAGATCTGAGATGTCTTCCCGGGCGGGCATCATTTTCAAACGGAAAACACATCCGATCCCATACCGACCTCAATATGTGAAATCGTCTTACGCCATATGTACTGATCTTGATCGGGAGACATGGACAAGGAAATATCTAAGTACGCCTATGAAGAAAGCGTAATTACATATATACTATATGCATTTTCTGCTAAAGCGTCTCTAATGACGCGAATCGAATATGAAGTAGAATGGCTACTCGGCAGACATGCGTAATGAAATATGTCGAATTACCGCTATCGAGTCATTACGTAATTACATATATAAAAAATGTCTGGAATCACGGACAAGTTTTAGTGATGGCGGCCCTCTCCTTAACAGTTGAGCCTACTTGCACATCCTTTTGGTCGAGCCTACGATTCGGGTGTACCATCTTCTTTATCACTCCGAGAGAAAGGTTCGGGAAGAAGAGGAAATATCAGAGGAATCCGAATCGGACCTAAATGGGAATGACATGAAAAGTATTTTTCAAAACCCATGATTAAGGGCGTTACTACAATATAAGAGAGAAATGGATAAAAACTGATTAGTGTAGATAAATTTGGTAGAATCTGTTTATGGAATAGTCTAATAAATAGTCATCTCATTCCCTTATTCGTTCCTTCTAAACTTACTTTCTTTCGTACTTAACTGAAATGTCTGTACTTAATAAAAGACGAAAGGGTTGAATGTTTTCGAAACCGTATCAATAACGCCTCTTTTTAAGAGAAAGATTTAAAATATAGATAAAAAAAGGGTGAGCAAGCGAACTCTCGACCAAGGGGGAGAGGCACGTAGTCGCTTGTCCGCATCGAACAAGGTTGAATGCTTTTGAAACTATATCAATACTTAATAATGGAAATATTTGGCAGAAATATGTGTCTTTCCTCACTGGGGATTGGGGTGGGTGGGTAAATAGTCTTCGGATGAGCCATCCTTCCTCTCCTTAGATTTACTATAGTCGCCTGCTTCCTTGATGCTTATTGGGTGGGGGGCGTTGGTCGAGCCATGCTTACGCATCCTCTCCTTGACAGTCGAGTGTGCGTTAGCATCCTCGCTTTCCTAACGTCAAGTGAGCGTTCAAACCCTCACCCATCGGAATGAGTGAGTGACTCCGTCCCTCTCCTTAATTGAGAGCGTGCTTACGCACCCTTGCCCCATTCCCTAAAGGTCAAGCAAGCAAGAAATTCATTTTACTTATTGGGTGGCCCCTCTCAAGTAAGTAACTAAAAAGGCGATGGCAGCCAGTCGAGCGTTCGTTACCTCTCCCATAGGTCGAGAGTTCGATAGGTTCACCCTCATACATATGATGGATGAGCGATAAATCCCTCACCCTACCGGGGGCATGATGGCGGCCCGTTGGTCGAGCATGCTCCACATCCTCTCCTTATCAGTCGAGCCCCTATCGGTCCTCTCCCTTATGGTCGAGCAACTAAAGTTTCAATTTACTTATTGGGTGGGGGGGGCTAATGGTCGAGCCCCTCACCATCGAAATAGTGAGTGACTTCATCCCTCCAGTCCTCTTGGGTTTACTTATTGGGTGGGGGGGCTTATGGTCGAGCAACTAAAGTTTCAATTTACTTATTTGGTGGGGGGGCTAACGCTCGAGCCCCTCACCATCGAAATAGTGAGTGACTCCGTCCCTCCGGTCCTCTTGGGTTTACTTATTGGGTGGGGGGGCTTATGGTCAAGTAACTAAAGTTCCTCTCCTTATCAGTCGACCCCCGTTGCCAATCCTTATCAGTCGAGCCCCATTTCTGGTCCTTATCAGTCGAGCCCCGTTGTCGGTCCTTGAGAGTCGAGTGTGCTTACGCACCTTGTCGGTCCTCCATTTTGGGGCCCCTCCGCCAAAAGAGAGTTGCTTGTCTTAGTTACTTATTTGAGAGGGGCCACGTTACCTCACCTTGCTGGTCATTGATGCTTATTGGGTGGGGGGGCATTGGTCGAGCGTGCTTGCACATCCTCTATTTCACTCTGAAATTCACTTAGTGAAATCATGGGTTTCGGAGAAATTCCCCTCTCCCGTTGGTCGAGCGTGCTTGCGCATCCTCTATTTCACTCTGAAACACCGATTCTTTGTGGAGCAATTCGATGGCGGCCCTTATGGTCGAGTTGGCTGTAGCACCCTTCTATTTCAATCCACAATCTGTGGAGATGTAATTAAGATTTAGTAGACAATGCATATATTATATATGTAATTATGCAAATTGCAATCTCATAATGGAAAATATTAGATCAAAATTTCCTCTCCTTATATTGAGAGCCCTGCCGGGGGCTTCCTTTCCTTAATAGTCGAGCATGCTTATGCATCGTTGATGTAGGAGGGACGAAGTCACTCACTATTCATATGGTGAGGGATTTGCAGAAGGGAAATGCCTCATATCTTTATATATGTTGCGGTTGTTTTCACAAGATTGATATATTTTCTAGTCTCTGGTACAAGAATCACTTCTTTAAGGACACAGCCTCAAAGGCTATATGCGCATCCACTTCGTTTTGATTCATTTGACCCATCGATTTTTCTAATCATTGATCGAGTGATGGTCTCACTCTCACCTTCCATATTCATTTGGCCCCCCACCCAATAAGTAACTCAAGGTCGAAGGTTTCAAGCTACGCATCCTAGCTCCTTGACCTCTATTATATATGTTGCATCGGTCATTCACCAAAAAAAGAGAATATATCCTGGCCAAATATCTTCCAGACCATATCTCTTTATCTCATTCCATTCTTCAATTAGGTTGTTTCAATTGCATCGGTCATTCACCAACAGCAAGAGAAGACCTAATCCTAGACCACAATCTTCAAGACCTAACCTCATTCTGAAATGAAAATGATTCGGTAGTTTCTTAGCAAATTTTTAGCGAAACTGCCGAAAGAATATTACATAAGCATTACCTTATGATGCTTCAACCAGAATAGATAAGGCTTTGAGCCCCGTACTTAGGGACTTATCCATAAATTGTCCTAACTAGTTGTTTTTACTGGACAAGAAGGGTTGGTTGTTCCACTGCGGGACGCGATAAGAAAGGGTTGGTTGTTCTGTTCTTACTTCCAAAGACAGACAGAAGGTAAGACATACTCTTCTACCTATCCTAGAGAGGTAGGGGAAGTAAGGATAAGCTTGACCAGTACTCATACTCATTAGGAAGCTAGGTCAGAATGCGATCAGCGTAAGCATAGGTGTGAGTATTTGCTATAAATATTAGTGGATAGTTGGCTAGATGGAAGTAGTAGTGGTAGGGGGATGGTTAGAATGGTCTTGGTTGTACTATTTGGTAGGGGTAGTTCAAGTTGCAGGTGATAGTAGTTCAAGTTAGGATCTGCCTTCTGATCGTCCTGATTGCTATGCCTCCCGCCCCATAGATAGGGAAGAAATCTTGTCAGACGAGATAGGGAAGACAACCAAGTAGGAAGGGTTAGATCGGATAGGAAGCTAGATAGATAGGCCAGGTTTATAGATAGGATTTACCACTCCAATCAATAGGCTTTTTAGGAACTGTCTGCCTGTGAAATTAACTAACAACATATCCGCAGATTTCGGAGTTCTTTAGAAGGGAATTGCTCCGTTAATCATCTGTGTTACGGAGTTCTTTGGAAGGGGATTGCTCCATTAATCATCTGTGTTACGGAGTTCTTTAGAAGGGAATTGCTCCGTTAATCATTTGTGTTGTGAAGTTCTTTACCACCTTGACCCACCGACCCAGAAGAATTTCATTTCTTCCTTCCGCGATGAGGAAGCGTAAGATGGCTCGACTAAAAGGAGAGGTTTTCTCTTAATAGCAGAGCTCGGCGATAAGGTTTTCGTGCCCCAACTAGGTCCACTGAATCCACATATACTCCTGTTGGTGGGTCTACTGCTAGATAAACTGCTTAATCAACGTCTTAATCTTATGCTGCTACTGCTACTGTCTTTTCTTCTGTTTCTATCTGGATCTATTGCTGGTTTTGGCAGACTGGCTATGGCTTTGGATATAGTGACTGGTCTGGTTGGATAGGATGGATGGGAGGACGCTGGCTTGGGATGACTAGCCTTGCTTAGTGAGCGACCGTGGGAAATGAAAGTGGGAGAACCTGGCCTTATGACTTGATACACTAACGGGGTGTACTCGTAATCATCGTGGAAAATTGAAGAGTGAGAAGGTGGCCTATCAGTTCTCCATTAGTAGCCCTAGTACCCGCTAAATTGGAGAGTTCAACACGCTTGCTCAAAGTGGGTAAATGGAGTAAGAAAAGGGGAATCTTTCTCTGAACTTCCTACTCTCTTCTCGAAACTACCGCAAGTGATTGTTCTCTGTGCAGTGCCAACAGATCTCCTCACTTATTGACTTGAACCACTAACCTAACGAGCTAACCTAACAGACAGAAGGAACTTATGGCACCTGACAAAGAGCAAACAGCTTATCTCAACTACTTGACTTGAGTCCTAATACTGAAAGACGTCACTTCAGGAGTTGACTTTAGAAGGAAATACTATATGAGAAAAACCACTAGCACTAGCACTTGCTCGGAGTATCAGTACCGCAAGCCGAGAAATCAATCAATCACTTCCTTCTGCGATAAAAGGAGTGAAAGGTGATGAAAAGCAACTTAAAATCCATGAACCAAAGGACTCAAAAATGGAAAGAGCGTGCGAGAGGAGAGAACGAGCCCAGACACCCCTCTTTCTCTCTACGACCACTTATAGCTGGAACTAAAAGTACAGACTCTCTATGTTACACAGTAATTTCTCACTGTCTCCCTGTCAGTCACCCTACTGTGTTAGGAGTTCACAATAATCAAGTTCATGCCCTCTGAACTGGCCAAAAAACCCACTTTTCCAAAGTTTTCATCATGAGCGCGACTGTTTTTAAAATAACCACGCTGACTGGTGCTTCATAACAGACCACATGCACTGCCAGCGCGGAAGCACACGAGTTTTCCGCGCTGGTCGAATTTCATGACCAGCGCAGCCTCTGTTTGTATTAAGTTGTGCTGACATGGGCTTGTCTATTATTACTCTGCGATGTCAGCGCACCAGTCTAGTTATGCACCCGCGCTGATCCAGTTTGGGTGAATTTGTTCCAACAGCCAGCCTTCCAGATAACTCCAGACTTGGTTGTTGGCCTTGTGAGTATCGCCTCCCTTCTATGGCATGTCTGTTCGTCATTTGAAACCACCCCCTTGAAGATAAGCTCATCCTTCCACCATTCAAGGAGACTCCTTCTCCTATTTAAACCTCTACCATTACCATGAGCAGCTAGTTTTTGGAGTTTGTAGTTTGGATTGTGTGGAGTTTATAGTGCTCAGATTGCTGCTACTATAGGTAGTTGGTGTGATAAGTGTGGAATTGCTAGATAGCTTAAGGGAGGTTGTGTTGCTTGTGTGAGAGAGAGAGCTCTTGTCTTGGGAGATCTATCTCTAAGGGTGAATGCTTGAGAGACTTGCTGGCTGGACCCTCTTGAGAAGGATATCGACGTCAGAACATTTGGTTGTACTCTTATCTGTTATTGATTAATAATATATGACTACTATTATGGTTCCATTCTCATTTGTCTCTGCAATGGTTAATGTGAATTACATCTTTTCTGACTGATGTATAGTTGCTTTTATTAGATTTCACGCTTGTGTTTGTCTTTCTCTTCGTGTGTGCAGGTATCTATTCACGGAGGTCGCGGAGGATCGTGACCGGCCAGAGCGAAGGAGTGAGAGCGGCATCTCTTCATCAAACAATAGCGTTGGAATCCAAGTAGGTGTCCATTGCCTATCTTTAATTGCAATTAGGAACTTGCATAGTAGCATTGATCGATTGTTGCTAGACCCATTCTGGGCTAGTAGGGATCGCCTCTATCCGTAGAGGGGATTTACCTCTCCAACAATTTGGTGACTCCGCTGGGGAGCTGGCCTCTGTCCCTTTTCATTCATCCTTGTTTTGAGCTTGCTTGATTGCTCTCTCTTTGATGATTAGGGGTTAGTCTTTTACCTTTGGATTTCCTGGCTCAGTCTGGGAAGTGCTTTAATTGTTTGAAGAACCCTTGCCTTGGTTTGGGAGCTTTTTGTTTGATTCTACTTGTTTTTTTGCCTTAGCACGGTTTTAATTGAAACAGTCGCGCTGACGTCGCTTGCCTGTTTCTTGAGTCTCGCGGTCATCGCGCTTTCTCATCGAAGAGTCGCGACAGTTCTGAAATCGAACCAGCGCGGATAACCCGTGTCCTTCCGCACTGACAGCGCATTGTTGCTACGCGTGACCTCTGGTCAGCGCATTGTTGCTGAGTTCTACCCGCGCTGATCCTGTAGAATTCATTTTGATTCAAATTTGCCTCCTGAGCCTGTTGGTTTGACTGTCCCTTACTCTTTCCACTTGGTTTGTGGCTTGTTTTTCATTGTTTGAACTGTGAGACACTTGCTTGCGAAGTCTTGTCGGGCGGATTTTGTTTCGTGTCCAGTGACCTAGTCTTGTCATCTCGTTTTCGCTGGATTGATTTTGTCTTATCGCTTGTTCACAAAGATCCGTTACTACTTGCCTTTGCTTTTGCGAAAACCTTCCTCTTTTGCTTTCTTTGCTTGGTTGTTTAGGTGATTGTCCTCGAACCAGTCCTTCGGTTGTTTCAATTACTTCTCACCACCCAGACATAGATTACAATTGCTTGGGTTCAACCAGCTCTTTTCACGCTTGTTGTGTTTTTCATTGAGTGATTTTGTTTCTCTTTACTCGGTGTTGTTGTCTCTCAAAATTCATTGTAAGTGCATTTTGCCATTGAAAAAGAAATCGAACTAATATCTTTTGCATTCAATTGTTAATCAAAGGAAGAGCATTTTATTGATTTGCATTCTTAAAAGAAAAGTTTCATTTCTTTGTCATTAGCTGCATTAGATTGTTTGGTTGTTTGAGTTCGTTTCATTTGATTGAAAATTCTTAACCTTCTCATAGTTAGAATTCATCGAACGAAATGGTGTTCTTTGGCATGTAGCTTGCATCTAGGTAATTTTGAGAGATCACACGATAAGGCCTGAAATCGAAACTAAATTCAAGATCAACCATAAAATAAACTGAATAAACCTAAAAACGCATTGGAACTTAACGCAAACATCTAGAGGTCTAGGTTAGAGACGTGTTCCGGCGTCTTTAAACATAGTCACTATTGTTTCACATTACGGTTGGGTGATTCCTCCTTCTGTGAATCTATAGTGGTCTAACACGGACTGTGCTCCCACGTACCATCGCGTATATAGGGAGACCCCACTAGGCTTTTATCCTTGATCCATAGGAAGCCGAGTCCACCGCCTTGTGAACCGTAACGCACCGAACACAGCATTCGGGAAGATTGACTGCACTACGGAAAGTCCTTGGTTCTCATACGATTGCCAAGGTGTATAAGCAGTTTTACGGATTGCTTGCTAAACCCTTTACCTAGAGTCTCCAGAGTAGTCACTTTTGATCCTTTTCGGACCCCCTAAAAGAAAAGGTGCCTGTGAGCGTCTTGTCACTTCGTGCTCATTAAACATTCGAAGGAGACTGGAGTCATCTTTTCGTCCTTTTCTCGACTCTTGAAACATGAAAAGGTAAAGTTTGGTTCCTGTGTCTTAAAAATTTATTCGGCCACGATAATATTACCTGGTTAGATCTTGTGTGCGTTAGCTTGAGTAGGGTCTTTATCGTTAGTTTCCTTTAGGTTTTCTGTGGGGTCTTGTCATCCTGGCTGACCTGTCAACTCCCGGTCCAAGTGATCAAGGTTCTCCATCTTCTGTTGCTCCTCAGGTACCTGTTGTAAGAGATACTCTTCCTGTTATCCCGAGTATCCAGCCTATCAACGTACATGCCCCGGGCGACGAGGATTACGAAGAAGATTGGAATCCTATCTGGGAGCCTGATAAAGACGATATCCCTCTTACTCCTCCCGGTATGTCGTCTCCGATGTCCACTTCCCACATGGATGAGACATCTCCCAGCACAGGTGAGACGCCCGTGGTGTCAAATATTGAAACCCCCATTCCAGCTACTTCTCCACTCCCTCCGCGATATCAGTCAATGAGGGATAGAATAGCTGCCAGAAGACCGTCTACGACTATATGGGATCCTAGTCTTATTGCCACCACGGGACCCTTTGTTTCACAACCCCTTAATACGCCTGTTACCTCGGTTCCCACCAATCCAACTGTTTGTGTAGTGCACTTGACTCCGGTTGTTAGTGCTGTGACAGCGTCTTCATCTACGAACAATGGTGCTGGTCCTTCTCACAGTCAGGGCCAGCCGAAACTTTTGTCTGGAGTCGTTGATCCTGCACAGAGTGCTCAACCCTCTTCTGGTGCTGTTCCAGGAGGAGGGCCCTATGATAGCCAGGGGCAGCCCATTGTGGACCCGAATTACCAAGGTCCCCTCTTTTATTATGACTCTACTGGTCAATACCTTCAGTTCGCTCAATCCGCATCTCTTCAACATTTCGTTGAAGTCTCGGTACCGTTGTCCATCTCTTACGACGCCAGTACTCATACTTTTCGTGGGTGCCAGGTAATCCCTGGGCAGCCTCAAGGACCGCCAAATCAAGGCCAGCCACCTTATGTGCAAACCCCTCAAGCGCAGCCACTTTATGGCCCACCTGACCCAGGACAATCTGGGGGCCCGCAGCGACAACCCTACCCGGGACAACCCTCGGCCGTTGGTGGTCCGTCGTTTTCCTATCAGAGTCAACCTTCTGGTTACCCAGGGCAACCTGGTATCCAGCAAGGTTACCCAACTGGACAACCAGGGCAGCCTTATATCCAACAAGGCCAACCTGGTTTCCAGCAGGGTTACCCATCTGGACAAGCTGGGCAAGCTTATACTCCTCAAGGTCAACCAGCAGTCTAGCAGGGGTATCCTCTTGGGCAAGGGGGGCAACCCTACATACAGCAGGGCCAACCTACTGCCCAGTCTGGTCATCTTTCTGGGCAAGGGGGGCAACCCTACGTACAGCAGGGCCAGCCCACTGCTCAATCCATGCATCCTCCTGGGCAAGGGGGGCAGCCTTCTATACAGCAAGGCCAACCCACTACTCAGCCTGTGCACCCCTCAGGGCTGACGGGCCAACCTTCTATACAGCAAGGCCAACCCGCTATCCGCCCTAATCATCCATCTGGACAGGCTGGCCAACCTTAGGGTCAACCAGCCGTCCAGCCGGCTCAGCCATCTGTTCCGCAAGGACAACCCTTGGTGGCTCATGGACAACCTGGCACCCAGCAAATTCATCCTTCTGGGCAGGCAGGTACATCCCAAGCCCACCCAGGTCAACCTTCCGGCCAGATGATCCGAACCCAACCGGTTCAAGGACATTATTCTGGACCCCAAACTCAAATGGGTTATCAAATGCAAGGTGGGCCACAGCCTCAACCTTCTTACCAAACACAGCCTCCTTATCGGGCTCAGTATGGAGCTCAGCAAATGTATGGCTACCAGCAACCCTAGGGGCAAACTCAGTTTACTCCTTATCAAAATTACCAACAGATGCAGGTCACTCCTTACCAAAATTATCAGTATGCTGCACCTGCAGGGCAAGTTGCTAATACATGGGGTGCTGGGGGGCAAACACAAGGACAACTGTCTGCATATGGCCAGAATCCGTATCGACAGAACTCCTATGGGCAAGGTCCCTATGCAACAGGTCCTTTTGGGCCAGGTCCATCTGGACAGGGTCCGTGGGGGCAACCACCATCTGGTTGGAACCCTAATACTGCCTCGAATCCGCAGCCACAAATGTCCTTTAACCCTCAGTTGCCTTTCTTAGCGACGTTGGAACTTCCTGATGTGTCCAAGTTGACAAATGATCCTATTTTGCATAATCCGTATTGGCCACCAGTTCCAACTAAAATACCAGGTGATTGTCCAAAATTTGATGGCAAAGCTGGTGAAGATCCTCAGGCCCATGTCATGACCTATCACCTTTGGTGTTCATCGAACTCATGGCTTGATGACTCTATCCGGCTCCGCCTCTTTCAGAGAACTCTCACTGGTTCAGCCGCTAAGTGGTATATTGAGATGAATCGCGGCATGTTTCAAGATTTCAACTCATTGGCTATGGCGTTCTTGACTCATTTTTAGTTACCCATTCGGTACGAGACAGGGACACATCTCCTCACGTCTCTCAAACAGGATACAGCTACGCACATATCTGATCATATACATGAATGGAGAAGGCGTCGTCGCTTGATCAAATTTTGGATTCCTGATCAACTCCTGACCGATTGGTTCACGACTTCCTTTGTCCCTAAAATTGCAAAAGACATCGCAATGGGAGCTTGTGTAACTGAAGAGCAAGCGATCGCGCAGGCTTAGTACCTCGACTTAGTGTACTCTCAGTTGGGTACTTTATATGAGTATTTGCCAGATGCCCCGAGGCTTGGAAAGTCCAAGGCTCTGCCGAAACCATCTGTTGATGGAGTCATTGGCTCTGTATCAAAGAAATCGGCCGCAAACCATGGGAAGCAGAAACAAAACGCTTCTAACGAAAGTGCTTCTCAGGGCCAATCAAATTCTGGGAGTAACTCCAAGGTAAACGCCATTCAGTCCACCGCGGCGGATAAATCCTCAAAAGGGAAAAAGAAAGGGAAAGCTAAAGATAAATCTGGGCAGCCCAAGCAGGATCCCCCTAAGCCTCCCTCCGAGGAAGGAGCTAAACGAAAACCTAAATATCCTTGTCTCATCTGTGATGAGGATCACTACACTAAGGACTGCCCGAGGCGGTCCGAAGTTAGTTGACTTTTGAAAGGTGCTCCTGGGCCTCCTGCCATGCTTAAAGAGCCTTTCCCTTCCCAGCAGACTCAAATGGTGGCAGATCCGTCTCAATCCTCTTCCTCGTTCGGTTCTCAAGTGTTCATGGCTGGAACGATTCCCATCCATGTTTCAACTCGAGCGAAAGATTATCCATCTCATACCGGGAAAGAGCCGGAGGTTCCCTCCAGCGCTCCTCCATCCAGTTCTGGTCCCCTTCACATCGAACGGCCCAGCACTGAGACGATCCCCAGACCCCCTCCGAAAGGTGTACTCAGGAAGTCATCTTATAACCATAATGCTCGTGCTGCCCAGCATTATAGCATTGTTGAGGACTTAGCTCAGGCTCTGTCTGCTATGTCCGCGTTAGAAGTCCTCCAGAGCTGCCCCTCCCAGAGGAAGTCCTTGCTATCAGCTATTGGTGGCATCGACCCGGTAGATTCGGATTTGATCTCTTTTGATCTTGAGGGTTTTACACAGAGACTGCCTCACCAAGTGGCCTTCCTTATACAGGTCATCATCAATGGCAAAACGATCCATCGTACAGTTATTGATGAAGGTGCCTCAACCTGCATCATGTCTATTGCTTGCTGGAAAGCTATTGGTTCTCCTACTTTGAGCCAGTCACCTACGACCCTAGAAGCCTTCGATGGAAGAGAATCTCGTCCCTATGGTATCCTCCAACGCTTGCCCATTTCTTTAGAAGGGAAGACTGTAGAGGTGGAGGTCGAAGTTGTTGACGCCAATCTCACCTACAACCTCCTCCTTGGACGTAGCTGGACATATGCCATGCAAACCGTGGCTTCCTCCTTGTTCCATGTCATTTGTTTCCCTCACCAAGGGAAGATTGTCACGGTGGACCAGCCCTCCTTTTTCGCTTCTTCTTTTGAAGGTAATGTGCCATTCGTGGAGCATACCTCCAAGTCATTAGTGAGTGTGGGTGCCGGACTTTTCAAAGATCCCGCTTTGATGGGAGTCTTTCCCCTCCCACCTCCGAATCTCACCCCTGTCAACATGATCTCAGTACGTTCTGATCCATGGGTTCTTACTCCCCCGAATCAGGAAGACTCTTGGGGTGATATGATGCCGTTGAGTCCTGCCGAGCTCAACTATGTCGAGATTGTCGCTGCATCGGCTCCCCCTCCTGAACCTGCTTTTCCAAGCAGTGTTCCCAATTCATATGATCATTTTCCTTGGCTGGGTGATGAGGCTACTTCGGATCCACTGAAGGAAACATTTCCTTCCGATGAAGCCATCATAGAGACCATGTCTCTCGAAGAGCTCCCTTGGTCAGATCACCACCATCGCTCTTCGTTTCTCCCTCCACATTCAGAAATGGTCGCATGTCTCGAGCGGTTTGCTTCATGTGTCCCATCCCTGCCCCTCCAAACACCTGTTCAGCTGTATCAAGTGTCTTCCGAGGGAAATATGGGCAACATCACGCAAACCCAACCCATCGGCATCTCTGTCAAACCAGGGGTTGTCGATAACATTTACATTGGAGTCACGTGCACTCCTGAGGAAGTTCAACTCTATACTGCTCTATTTCGCAAATTTCGTGATGTCTTCACATGGTCCTACGAGGAAATGCCTGGCATCGACCCTAGTATCGTGGTGCACGAAATCCCTACATATCTAGGTGCTAAGCCTGTTCGTCAGCGCTTACGCCCAGTGCACCCTCAAAAGGCTGTAGCCATCAAGGCCGAAGTCGAAAAGCTTCTTAGAGCTGGTTTCATCTACGCCATTCCCCTCACAAATTGGGTGTCTAACATAGTCCCTGTGAATAAAAAGCAGGGCACTATCTGGGTCTGTGTTGACTACCGCGATATCAATCGTGCCTGTCCGAAAGATAACTTCCCTACGCCTTTCATCGACCAGCTTATTGATGACTACGCAGGAAGTGAGATTTATTCGTTTATGGACGACATCTCTGGCTATAACCAGATCAACATAGCTCCTGCAGACCAGCATAAGACAGCTTTTATTTGTCCTTGGGGCACCTTCGCCTATAAGAAGCTCCCTTTCGGTCTAAAAAATTCCGGTGCCACCTTCCAGCATGCGATGTCATATGCTTTTCATGATATTAGACACATTGTACAGCCTTACTTGGATGACCTCCTAGCTCATTCAGCTAAGCGTCAGGACCATCCCTCTCATCTGCGCGAAATTTTTCTCCGCTGTCGACACTACCGTATTCGACTCAATTCGCACAACTGTGTCTTCTGCGTAGAATCTGGCTGACTGCTCGGGTTCATCGTCTCCCGAGAAGGCATCCGTCTAGATCCCCTCAAAGTCGAGGCCATCTTGAACCTTCCTCCCCCTGCCTCTTTGCAGCAATTGCAGAGCCTGCAGGGCAAAGCCAATTTTCTTAGACGATTCATTCCGAATTATGCCAAGGTGGCTAAGGGTTTTACACGGTTATTAAAGCGAGACACGCCCTTTCGTTGGGATGCTATCGCCCAGGAATCTTTCGAGTGACTCAAAGACCTCCTTGTCTCAGCTCCGCTCTTAAGACCTCCGAACTACCACCGTGATTACACCCTCTATCTAGCTGCCGCTGACACCACCATCGACATGGTCCTAGTGTAGGATGATGATGACGGCACCGAGCACGTTATCTATTACCTTAGTCGCAACCTTCTGGATACGGAAACTCGCTACGCATATGTCGAGAAGTTGGCATTGGCAGCTGTCTGCGCCGTTCAACGTTTCCGGCACTATATCCTGTTGCGCACAACGACCGTGATTTCTGACTGCAACCCAATGACCTACATTTTGTCGCGTCAACTACTGGGGGGCAAATACTCGAAATGGATTGTAATCCTCCAAGAGTTCGACTTGGAATTTACTGCGGCCAAGTCTAAGAAGTCTCTGGTCTTTGTTGAACTGCTCTGTTCCTTGCAATCTCATTCTGCACCATCTCGTTCGGAGGAGCATATCCCGGATGAAACGTTGTTTCTCATCAGCACCCTCGACCCGTGGTATGGGGACATCATAGTATATTTGCAGACATCTTCCTTCCATCCCAATCTGTCGAAAGTTGCTCGACGGCGGATTCGTCACCAATCTCAATTTTAGTCGAGACCTCTATTGGATTGTCCAGGTATATTCAACTTGTCCATTCATTGTAAGTAACAGGATATAATACCGGTATAGGTCATACAAATATGATAAATGTAGATTCTTCTTTCTGAACATTGCCATTTCATGAACCTTAGGAGCCATGTTGTCGATTGAGAGGCTCGACCAAACTCGCATATATACGTTGTTGAGATTTTCCCATTTGTTTTTGGTTCCTGAATAATTCCCCATGTTAGGAAGGTTATTAAGGATGCTGTCATTATTAAGACATTGTAGTATGTTTGGTAGTATGATGACTTTCCCTCTTCATCAGCAAGTGGATACCGTTATAGACCCGGGAGCATGGAACCTACAACTAAGATGATTCCCGTGATCTAATTGTGAGCTAACATTTTCTATAATGATCTGAAAAATGGATTCAATGTTCCGCCTCGATCCAAACACGTGGAGTAAAACTTATTAGGTACCATTGAAAACTCGATGGCATCTAATAAGTTTACCTACTATTGGATTTGAACCAATCACTCTCACCGTATGAAAGCAATACTCTAACCACTGAGTTAAGTGGATCATTTATTCTCATAAGTAGAGTTGGATTTATAAACGATTCTAAATCAAAATCGAATTAAATGTATAGACAATGTATGTGTCCCTGGCACAGATCGAACTTATTGGAACATATTGGATCATGAAATATCTACCTTGACATAAAGTGATCCATCTGGTTAGTATAGTAGTGTATCACCAAGACTGGCAAGGAAGGGCTATAGCTCAGCAAGGTAGAGCACCTCATTTACACGTGCGCTAATGGTTTTCAGGAGAGTTTATCGATTCGTCCGATCCACGAAATAGATTCTATGTGAAATAGTCTTACTCTATAAATTTGTTTCTCTGGGGAACAATAGCATGACAAAGATTAAGTTTGATCTGATTCGAATTACGGATCTAATTGATATGGTCAATCCCAGCTCTGTTCAATGCCAGGCATAATGAGTATAATGCGGGGACCTCAAAATAGATTCTTTTCGCTCTATGAACTTTTAGGTGTATGAAGTGTCATATTTTACTTTTGGAGCGATATAAGAGACTCTATTTGAGTCAATCTATGTCCGAGCAAGGCAGACCTACGTCAAAGAAACATTTTGAATAACTTTGGGATTTCTTCCGAAGGGTAAGAATTTGGAGCAGACAGAGCCATATTAGTATCTTACCGGAAAGAGGATAATGGCAGACTAACCGATCATTCCATCAGTTAATGAAAGAGCCCAATGCGAGAAAATGCATGTTGAGTTCTTGGAACAGTTCAAATTATTTTGATAATAAGAACTTTGATCTGTTCTACCGAGAAGGTCTATGGTTCGAGCCCGTATAGCCCTATACATTCCACTAAGTGATACTATTTATATATATCCCCTCATAGTCCGTCCCTATGACTTGGCCTTGAAAAGTCTTTTAGATCATATCAATCTCATGTCCTTATCGAGATCGATGGATGGGAATGTTGGACCTGAGCAGGCATATTAGTATTTTGGATCGATCGAGATTGATCCGATACCAAATGATCAAACCTGTTAAACACACATGGACAACAAAGACAATGTGAAAGATAAATCATGCAATTCATTCTTTTTATTAACATGAGATATACATTTATAGTACATTATGTGACTCTTGGGTTTCATATCCCAAGGTCTCTTGGACTGCTTTTGTCCATTCGACTTCCACACTAACCCATTGAGGATTAGGTGTCCAACATTCCCCCCCTTAATCTGAAGGGTTATGTATGAGTCCAAGAAGAGAGCTGTAATACAAAATGTGCAAAAAATGCATGGCAGCACTAGGCTGAATGTGCTCTATGAAATGTTGGTATAAAGGGCAGTGGTTTAAGGATGACCACCAACACTGGAATGCTTAGTGCAGTTCCCGGAACTCTTCCAAAACTGGCAAGAAACTGAAGTTTTCTGCTAGAGGAAGTGATCCTATTGTTTTAAAGAGGGAAACTTTCAACCATAAAAGGGAGGTCTCACCCCGCATAAAAGGTAAAACTTCAACCTGAAAAGGGAAGTCTCAACCTGTGATGGTTTAAGGATAACCAACAACTTTGGAATGCTTAATGCAATTCCTGGAACTCTTCCAAAATTGGCAAGAAGCTGGAGTCTACTGCTAGAGGAAGTGTTCTCAATTTTGTTCCTGGAACTCTTCCGAAACTGGAAAGAAGCTGAAGTCTTCTGCTAGAGGAAGTGTCCCAGATTTCCAACTGAAGGCATGTTCACGGGCATCTTTGTCTCTGGCTACAACTCTGAAACTGGTGTGGCAGGTTGTGGCTCAGGCTCGCTTGATGTGACTTTGAAGCTTGTAGATGACCATCATTTCCCCCCCTGTCAGATACAAGGTGAGATGGTGGAGGAAACTCAACTGCAAGACTGTTCAATACTCTGGAACAAGTTCTGACATGTGTTTGGAATATATTCTTGGCTGTTGATGCCCATTGCCAAGAAGCGATCCATCCAAGATGAATCTTTGTTCTTGCAGGACGTTTATTTCTAAAGCATCTGTGTGAAGAATGGCTGGTTTTATGACAGTGCTTACATGGGTGAAGATCAAAACAATGATCTTTCATATGGCCAACTCGGTCACAGTGTTGGCATTTCACGATCTGTTGTTTTTGTTGTTGTTGTTGTTGCTGTGGAAGAGGGGCAGAATCTGGAACAGCTGAAACTGAACTGTCATAAGGAGTAGGTGAACTGTCATGAATGAATCTAGCACTCTGAAATTGAATGGGCTTGGCGTAGTTTGGAATATGAAAGGACAAGTCCTTGTCATATCCAAGACCAGTTCTGTGCTTGTTGTGGACAAGCTGTTCCCAAGGTCTGATGATGGGCTTGGGAAGTGCAGACTGAGTTTCTGCATCTGCATATACAACTGCTGCTTTATTGGATTCTGGATCTGATTCAACCTCAATCTTACTAATTTCACCACTTTTTGGTTTAACCTTGAACAACATATTGTTTTGAGCAGAAAACAATTTGGAATGACAAATCTGTTGAAGCTCATCTTGCTGGAACTTAGATTCTAGTTGCAAAAAATCAATCTTTTCTTGTGCATCATGCAGGCAGGTCTGAATGTCACAAAGAGTGTCTTTGCTAACATTTACCTTCCCACCACTAGAGGAGTGTATTACTGTGTTCAGTAACTCTAATACATCATCAAATCTGGCCATTGTCTCAACAAAGAAATGAACACTCAACAATCCTAGTGGAGACTATAGCAAGTCTAGACAAACCCCAGCTATTGAAGATTTCAAAAATTAAGAATATCAGTTTGAAAAATACATTGTCCAATACCAAAATTTTAGAGATTCTATTCTTTAAATTGTGTAGAAATTTCACATATGACTAGACTTTTTAAATTAAGCTACGTAGCTGATTCCTTCAAACTTTATAGAACTTGCCTCTATATCCCTTCTGGAAGCTCAGAAATGCAAAAAGAATAAAAAATCTGCGAATACCAGCAATGGAGACACGGCTCAAACTCCACGAATATACACAAGGGTAGCTCGACCTCTTTATTCAATAATAAACCCAAGAATCTCAACCTCTTTTTTATTGGAAATGACCCCAATGATGTAAAAAACTTCACCGAAGGTATTCAAAAGGCACTCAACTAATTCCAGCTAAGAATTTAGCCAATCACTAACAGATTTGTGTCCAGCAAGAATGAGAGGCTCAAAGTCCTTCCAACACAGATACAATAGATATGTTTCACCCTTAAAATGCTCAGGTATACCAAGATATGCTTTGTATGGATGCACAACTAGATGACTTCTTCCTTCTTTGAAATTCGAACTTCAACTACAGGAATGGATTACATATACCTCTGATATATCAACTCTAATAATAACAGAGATCTGAAGTAGAATATACTAGCAAATGTTAGGAAGAACAGTGGTTGTAGATAAGTGTTATAACATCAAAGAAGCTCCATCATTACAGAGAAAACACCACAGTGATAATATATGCAACGTATTCAGCTCCAAGACAGAGAAATACATATGGAGTGCCTTCAATATATTCACAGCCACACATCCATTGAGATGAGGAAGTTTGAGACCCTTTATAGCAGAGGTACATCACCAAACATCACTTCCAATAGTCTATACTCATTAAGATTTCAAGCACAGGTACAGTGATATGTTGCTCAACTGGCGTTGGGAGCGGTGACAACCAAAGTACAAAATTCTCGAAATACAAATTAAATCGTAATTCTCAGATACCAAGGAGGTAAATCTGCTCAAATGCATCCATCTTCTCGCCTCATGGCCAGTAAGCCGAATCTGGAAGTTAGATCAAATGGCTGTCGAATTGATCTCCTCACGCCTCTTCGCTTCAGTGATCAATCTTCACTACCTCAATAAATTAATGCGGTCCTCTTCTCCAATGGGCCACATTGTTGGCACGAACAGACACCACCACAAAATTTAACAGAAGGACACAACCGTGATTTAAGGACGACGATGGCGGAAGTGTTTTGATCATGAGTTATAAATCAACACGTCGAGAGGGTCTCCCTTATGCTGCCTATTGAGCTAATTACGCTGCCTTCCTGCCAAGTGAATTACCTTACGTTGCCTTATATGCAGCCTGTGGAGCGGATATCCCTTGCTGGCTTTTATTTACCTTACGCAGCTCTGCAATGTCGCTTTATATTAACAGGCACCATTGATAAC
This sequence comes from Pinus tabuliformis, assembly GCA_031772625.1. NCBI lineage: Eukaryota > Viridiplantae > Streptophyta > Pinopsida > Pinales > Pinaceae > Pinus > Pinus tabuliformis. The sequence continues at coordinate 519,664,925 of CM062805.1, read as the reverse complement.
CCAGATCGGTCTGGTGCAAATCCATAACTACTCCACGGAGAAAAGCTGCCTCTGATCCGATCCTCACAGATCAGTAGTTTCCCTGCACCAACAAACTACTCCTGCTCAGAAGCAATAGATCCAACGAACAGACACCACCGCGCTTCCACTACGCAAATCCACACTAGGCTATTGAATGCACCTCCTCACAACAGAAATGTTGGTACTGGGCGCTCCCACGTCTTCCATAGGTTGAGATCTGCTCTTATACCAACTCCTCACAACAGACATGTGAAGAGAAAGATGATGGGTCGTTCCAGCAATGTGTTCAACGTTCAGGGGTCGCCTCTAGATGGTTATATGTTATATAACGGGTCAGCTTGGAGTCAACCAACATGGAATTTTTAACCATTACAAATGCTTATTCGTACAACTCAAACTTCAACCCAGCATCATGAAAATCAAAGGCGGTACTTTACAGAAGATACCACAGCAAAGTCGGAACACATTATATATAAAAACACCAAATTTCAATACATATTATGTAAAACGTTGTTTAGAACGCAGACCATACGACACAGTCACACCAACACTCCAGCATATTCATAACATAGACAACCATTAAATATCGGCATACCATTTTTGTAGGGGAGGTCGCCTCTGACTTTAATGCACCTCCGTTGCACGCTCACTCCGCCACAACTCCTCTAGGCAGCACACCTCCGGCACTCTCACGCGTTCAACATCCGAAACAGCAACTTGACTCTTCAACAGTCGGAATAAAATGCATGAAATTTGGTAGGGATATGTCAGTGTGAAAAAATGCAGAACAGGGGTAGGAAGAAAGCCATCATGGTGTATACAACGTTCAGAAAAACGCAGAAGGTGTCAGTTCTGCCATATCAGAACATCAAACGTTTATGGACAGTCGCCTTCTGGCAAACAGGGAGCGCAGATAAAATTTCAAGAGTCAGGACTGTAAAAGATAGAGGGCACAGGTAAAGTATGGCACAAATAGCGCTGAGTGAAGGAGCGTTTCTCTGCGCATCAATGAAATAGGAGCAGAAATGGACCAGAGGTGTTATAATTTTAGTTTAAAAATAACCAGGGACAGCAAGGTGGCTCTCCAGCTTCTCGTTGAGAGGATGGCGGATGCGTTGCGTTTGTAGACAGAAATGGCAGTATGGAGATAGTGTTATTATGAGGTCTGCTTATGCAACGTTTTGGATATGGAGTGGCTGGCAGTGCAACGTGTGCCTCAAATTTGGGCGCATTAATTTCCCAAGATTTCAGTACGCATAATTGAAGGGAACGTTTTATGCAAATCAATCAACACAGATATGAAAAGCATATTTGAACTAATGAACCATCACTCACGCCATACTACAAACTTCAATCTCAATGACCAATATAAATTTATCCTAACAAATAATCACAAACCCACAAGCTTAATTAAGACATAGAAGCGTTGGTTTACACGGGCCACAAAAACAAGTGGCTTACATAATATTGAGAAAGTTATGATCGTACCAGCTCTGATACCATGTTAAACACACATGGACAGCAAAGACAATGTGAAAGATAAATCATGCAATTCATTCTTTTTATTAACATGAGATATACATTTATAGTACATTATATGACTCTTGGGTTTCAGATCCCAAGGTCTCTTGGACTGCTTTTGTCCATTCGACTTCCACTCTAACCCATTGAGGATTAGGTGTCCAACAAAACCTATAAACTATTTTTATTTTTATTTTTTATCGCTAGTTCTTCGAAAAATTCGAGAGTTCTCTTGAATATCATATTTTCCAAGCAATCCATAGAGTAGTCAAAGTATCGATCGGACATGTGACTTTTAGCTCCATCCAAACGCAATGCATTCCATTGGGGTTGAACAAAATTTCCGTTCAATCAAAAATCTCGGATGTATCTATCGCTCTGCTAAATATCGGGGCGAAGATCTTGATCAACTAGGATTCTCTACAATAAGTTATGTGCGGTAAATCGAGCCTATTTTTGAACCATAGAAGTGGCAAGTACGATGGATATTCCGAATACCTAGACAGAGAAATTCTCTGGAGTTGATCCATCCTAGCTAAAGGCGAACCTTTGGTTCATTCTCTTTCTTCACCTAAGATCATCACATGGTTTTTGCGACCCAAGATTTTCATATTGGGACAAACACTCTTCCTTGCCTCTAGTTCCATTCTGGTAACATATCACAAAAATGCAATCTACCGGCTATGCATATTAGATCTACATCTGGACCAACGTTTGCTTTAATCTACCCCACTATTTTATATAATACACATATTTCATGGAATGCGTTCTGGTTCTTATATAGGGGAGCTCCTCTAAGTGTTCCAGTTGGTGGAGCTACTCTCGGACGAATTTTTAATGTTCTTGGAGAACCTGTCGATAATTTGGGTCCTGTAGATGCTTGCATAACATCTCCTATTCATAGACATGCTCCCGCCTTTACAGAGTTGGATAAAAAATTATCCATCTTCGAAACAGGCATTAAAGTAGTAGATCTTTTGGCTCCTTACCATCGTGGGGGAAAAATTGGTTTATTTGGAAGAGCTGGAGTGGGTAAAATAGTACTCGTTATGGAGTTGATCAACAACATTGCTAAGGCTCATGCAGGGGTATCTGTATTTGGAGGAGTAGGAGAACGTACCTGTGAAGGGAATGATATTTACATGGAAATGAAAGAATCGGGAGTAATTGATGAACAAAAAATATCAGAATCAAAAGTGGCTCTGGTCTATGGTCAGATGAATGAACCACCCGGAGCTCGCATGAGAGTCGGTTTAACTACTCTAACCATGGCCGAATATTTCCGAGATGTAAATGAGCAATACATATTATTATTTATTGATAACATCTTCTATTTTGTCCAAGCAGGATCAGAGGTATCTGCCCTATTAGGCAAAATGCCTTATGCCATGGGTTATCAGCCAACTCTTAGCACAGAAATGGGTTCTTTGCAAGAGAGAGTTACTTCCACAAAAAAGGGATCCATAACCTCGATTCCAGCAGTTTATGTACCTGCTGATGACTTGACCGACCCTGCTCCTGCTACGACATTTGCACATTCAGATGCTATTAATATATAAACAAAATATATATTATCTTGTATTATTACACGTAAACGAACAAAGTAACTCGCACGTACCCGGAACTTCCGTAGCTCAGGTGACTCGCTGTTCGCTCGTTCCTTATTTCTTCGTCGAGTCGAGGGGGATAACGTCGATCGAATTGGGGAACAAGAGTGATATAGGAGACATGACTATGGGAAAACAACGATTCCCTATTCCCAAACAACCCATATTATCCACACTTAACCAGCATTTGATAGATCATCCGACCCCGAGCAATCTAAGTTATTGGTGGGGGTTTGGTCCGTTAGCTGGTATTCGTCTAGCCATTCAGATAGTGACCGGCGTTTCTCCAGCTATGCATCACACACCTCATGTGGATCTAGCTTTCAACAGCGTAGAACACATCATGAGAGATGTTGAAGGGGGCTGGTTGCTTCGTTATATGCATGCTAATGGGGCAAGTATGTTTTCCATTGTGGTTTACCTTCATATTTTTCGTGGTTCGTATCATGCGAGTCATGGCAGTCCTAGGGAATTCGTTCGGTGTCTCGGAGTTGTCATCTTCCTATTAATGATTGTGACAGCTTCTATAGGATACGTACTACCTCGGGGTCAGATGAGCTTTCGGGGAGCTACGGTAATTACAAGCTCAGCTAGCACCATACCTGTAGTGGGATATACTATAGTGACTTGGCTTCGGGGTGGTTTCTCAATTAATATTAGTGAGGAGAAATCCCATTGATTTCGAGTCAGATATTCAATAATGAAAATGATTTCCCAATAATAGAAACTCTCATTCTCCAAAGCGTCCTGTAATCTTTAACCAATTTTGTGCTTCGATGTAATTGCCCAAAGAAAGTGCTATAGCTTGTTCCCAATACTCAGTAGCTTGATCGAACCAAGCCTCCATAGCTTCAGGATCTCCCTGTCAAATGGCCTGTTCTCCTCGGTCAGGATAGGTAAACTTGGAAAATTTTTCTTCCCTCAGAACCATACTTGAGAGTTTCCTACCTCATACGGCTCAATCCATTCTTTAGTCCTCTACCAAAATTTCCAAAGAATTGGAGATGATTCATTGGGAGTTCATATTAACCAAAGGACCAAAAAAAGTCAATGACATGAGTTTCTGATTTAACTTCCAATCAATTCAATGATCAGGTTCTATCTTTTCTCCTACCCTCAAAAAGATGAAGTATATCTCTTTCTATACTTCAGATTGATTGTCCAAATCAAAGTCTTTTTGCAAGGTAACTATCTCAGTTCTGTATAGAATTTTTGGAGAGTACTCTCTGGCTGGAGTACCTCACATCTTTAGGATTTGATGCTACACCACTGCTCAATAGCTTAGTAGATCAACTCTATTACATAATTTGATTCTTGATTCTTGTCAATGAGCAGATTTGGTCATATCAGCCCGAACCTTCTTTCAATAATTGATATTTATGGTGCCTCCATCATCAATTGAATTTATTATCCATGGAATATTTAGGCTCTATCTATTCATATTCGGGGCTCATTGCCTTTAGGCGGTAGTACAACATGCCACTGGGACTAATGGGGAATAATAAACAACAAGGGGAATAATCCCAATATATGAGCGCATCTCTATTCTTAGGGATGAGTTGAGCCTATCTTTACGCCTTGGCTTGATCTCCATGAAAATGATGTTCTTTCTCCAGAAAGGATCTAGTATATATAGTATTATTACTAATATAGCACCATACAGTCGCAAAGCCTGCAGCATTTCTTCTTGTCCCAGGAGCAAAGGCACCGGTAGTCGATCCGGAACCCATTGACTAAGCACCAACAACAACAGAGCTAGCATCCAGGCCAACATACCCACTAGTAGTAGTCCTAGCATCCCTTTGCTTGGTTCCTTCTATAGGATCTGCTTCTTAACCAGCGGAAGCACCGGTTGATCCAGTTGAAAAAGCAGTCAGTGAAGCAGGGGCCCTAAATAAATTCATAATGTGCTATGTCCATCCTGTAGCGCCGCTGTTATGTCTCTCTTTTTTGTTTCCCTCTGTATGTAGTAGCCACGCATGTGTTAGCATGTGTCTGTACCTATTATTAGCTGTTACTGATACCCATTCTGCCCTATTATGTATGCCCGTTAGCTTACTTAGGTGGACCGGTCTATTAGGTGTAGTGTGAGGTGTACACAGTTATGCCCAGCCTTCCTTCCTGTCCAGTATCCCTAGTCCGCCTAGTCCAGTCTGGGTCGTCCAGTCAAGGTATTCCAGTCTGCTATGTTTTGTAGTTGCAGCGTTAGGTGCGCGGGGCTAAGATGCTGCGTGAATGTGGATAGATATATGCCTCAAAGCTCTAAGTGGTAAAAGCTTTGTAAGGGCCGGGCAAAATGAAACGTCGATTGATAATAATAATCCATTTGCAGTTCATATGAATATAGAAGCGTCGCTCACTATTGGACCGTTTGGGGTCACCCGTAAGCAAGAAAACCAAATTCATTGATTGGGTATGGTGGGGTGGCTAATTTCTCTGAAACTGAGCACGACTCTTTCATCGATCGGCTTTCATTGATCATTGAAGTTCATTTTATTGATTCGAGTAGACCTTGCTAAACATCCATCCAGTTTGAAGCGGTTGTGTGGGGAGGTATGGTGGGTTGGGGTTGGGCTATTGGATTTGAACCAATCACTCTCGCCGTATGAAAGCGATACTCTAACCACTGAGTTAAGTGGGTCATTTATTCTCATAGGTAGAGTTGGATTTATAAACGATTCTAAATCAAAATCGAATTAAATGTATAGACAATGTATGTGTCCCTGGCACAGATCGAACTTATTGGAACATATTGGATCATGAAATATCTACCTTGACATAAAGTGATCCATCTGGTTAGTATAGTAGTGTATCACCAAGACTGGTAAGGAAGGGCTATAGCTCAGCAAGGTAGAGCACCTCATTTACACGTGTGCTAATGGTTTTCGGGAGAGTTTATCGATTCGTCCGATCCACGAAATAGATTCTATGTGAAATAGTCTTACTCTATAAATTTGTTTCTCTGGGGAACAATAGCATGAGAAAGATTGAGTTTGATCTGATTCGAATTACGGATGTAATTGATATGGTCAATCCCAGCTCTGTTCAATGCTAGGCATAATGAGTATAATGCGGGGACCTCAAAATAGATTCTTTTCGCTCTATGAACTTTTAGGTGTATGAAGTGTCATATTTTACTTTTGGAGCGATAGAAGAGACTCTATTTGAGTCAATCTATGCCCGAGCAAGGCAGACCTACGTCAAAGAAACATTTTGAATAACTTTGGGATTTCTTCCGAAGGGTAAGAATTTGGAGCAAACAGAGCAATATTAGTATCTTACCGGAAAGAGGATAATGGCAGACTAACCGATCATTCCATCAGTTAATGAAAGAGCCCAATGCGAGAAAATGCATGTTGGGTTCTTGGAACAGTTCAAATTATTTTGATAATAAGAACTTTGATCTGTTCTACCGATAAGGTCTATGGTTCGAGCCCGTATAGCCCTATACATTCCACTAAGTGATACTATTTATATATATCCCCTCATAGTCCGTCCCTATGACTTGGCCTTGAAAAGTCTTTTAGATCATATCAATCTCATGTCCTTATCGAGATCGATGGATGGGAATGTTAGACCAGAGCAGGCATATTAGTATTTTGGATCGATCGAGATTGATCCGATACCAAATGATCAAACCTGTTAAACACACATGGACAGCAAAGACAATGTGAAAGATAAATCATGCAATTCATTCTTTTTATTAACATGAGATATACATTTATAGTACATTATGTGACTCTTGGGTTTCATATCCCAAGGTCTCTTGGACTGCTTTTGTCCATTCGACTTCCACACTAACCCATTGAGGATTAGGTGTCCAAGATTCCCCCCCTTAATCCGAAGGGTTATGTATGAGTCCAAGAAGAGAGCTGTAATACAAAATGTGCAAAAAATGCATGGCAGCACTAGGCTGAATGTGCTCTATGAAATGTTGGTATAAAGGGCAGTGGTTTAAGGATGACCACCAACACTGGAATGCTTAGTGCAGTTCCCGGAACTCTTCCAAAACTGGCAAGAAACTGAAGTTTTCTGCTAGAGGAAGTGATCCTATTGTTTTAAAGAGGGAAACTTTCAACCATAAAAGGGAGGTCTCACCCCGCATAAAAGGTAAAACTTCAACCTGAAAAGGGAAGTCTCAACCTGTGATGGTTTAAGGATAACCAACAACTTTGGAATGCTTAATGCAATTCCTGGAACTCTTCCAAAATTGGCAAGAAGCTGGAGTCTTCTGCTAGAGGAAGTGTTCTCAATTTTGTTCCTGGAACTCTTCCGAAACTGGCAAGAAGCTGAAGTCTTCTGCTAGAGGAAGTTTCCCATATTTCCAACTGAAGGCATGTTCACGGGCATCTTTGTCTCTGGCTACAACTCTGAAACTGGTGTGGCAGGTTGTGGCTCAGGCTCACTTGATGTGACTTTGAAGCTTGTAGATGACCATCATTTCCCCCCCTGTCAGATACAAGGTGAGATGATGGAGGAAACTCAACTGCAAGACTGTTCAATACTTTGGAACAAGTTCTGACATGTGTTTGGAATATCTTCTTGGATGTTGATGCCCATTGCCAAGAAGCGATCCATCCAAGATGAATCTTTGTTCTTGCAGGACGTTTATTTCTAAAGCATCTGTGTGAAGAATGGCTGGTTTTATGACAGTGCTTACATGGATGAAGATCAAAACAATGATCTTTCATATGGCCAACTCGGTCACAGTGTTGGCATTTCACGATCTGTTGTTTTTGTTGTTGTTGTTGTTGCTGTGGAAGAGGGGCAGAATCTGGAACAGCTGAAACTGAACTGTCATAAGGAGTAGGTGAACTGTCATGAATGAATCTAGCACTCTGAAATTGAATGGGCTTGGCGTGGTCTGGAATATGAAAGGACAAGTCCTTGTCATATCCAAGACCAGTTCTGTGCTTGTTGTGGACAAGTTGTTCCCAAGGTCTGATGATGGGCTTGGGAAGTGCAGACTGAGTTTCTGCATCTGCATATACAACTGCTGCTTTATTGGATTATGGATCTGATTCAACATCAATCTTACTAATTTCACCACTTTTTGGTTTAACCTTGAACAACATATTTTTTTGAGTAGAAAACAATTTGGAATGACAAATCTGTTGAAGCTCATCTTGCTGGAACTTAGATTCTAGTTGCAAAAAATCAATCTTTTCTTGTGCATCATGCAGGCAGGTCTGAATGTCACAAAGAGTGTCTTTGCTAACATTTACCTTCCCACCACTAGAGGAGTGTATTAGTGTGTTCAGTAACTCTAATACATCATCAAATCTAGCCATTGTCTCAACAAAGAAATGAACACTTAACAATCCTAGTGGAGACTATATCAAGTCTAGACAAACCCCAGCTATTGAAGATTTCAAAAATTAAGAATATCAGTTTGAAAAATACATTGTCCAATACCAAAATTTCAGAGATTCTGTTCTTTAAATTGTGTAGAAATTTCACATCTGACTAGACTTTTTAAATTAAGTTATGTAGTTGATTCCTTCAAACTTTATAGAACTTGCCTCTATATCCCTTATGGAAGCTCATAAATGCAAAAAAGAATAAAAAATCTGTGAATACTAGCAATGGAGACACGGCTCAAACTCCACGAATATACACAAGGGTAGCTCGACCTCTTCCTTCAATAATAAACCCAAGAATCTCAACCTCTTTTTTATTGGAAATGACCCCAATGATGTAAAAAACTTCACCGAAGGTATTCAAAAGGCACTCAACTAATTCCAGCTAAGAATTTAGCCAATCACTAACAGATTTGTGTCCAGAAAGAATGAGAGGCTCAAAGTCCTTCCAACACAGATACAATAGATATGTTTCACCCTTAAAATGCTCAGGTATACCAAGATATGCTTTGTATGGATGCACAACTAGATGACTTCTTCCTTCTTTGAAATTCGAACTTCAACTACAGGAATGGATTACATATACCTCTGATATATCAACTCTAATAATAACAGAGATCTGAAGTAGAATATACTAGCAAATGTTAGGAAGAACAGTGGTTGTAGATAAGTGTTATAACATCAAAGAAGCTCCATCATTACAGAGAAAACACCACAGTGATAATATATGCAACGTATTCAGCTCCAAGACAGAGAAATACATATGGAGTGCCTTCAATATATTCACAGCCACACATCGATTGAGATGAGGAAGTTTGGGAGCCTTTATAGCAGAGGTACATCACCAAACATCACTTCCAATAGTCTATACTCATTAAGATTTCAAGCACAGGTACAGTGATATGCTGCTCAACTGGCGTTGGGAGCGGTGACAACCGAAGTACAAAATTCTCGAAATACAAATTAAATCGTAATTCTCAGATACCAAGGAGGTAAATCTGCTCAAATGCATCCATCTTCTCGCCTCATGGCTAGTACGCCGAATCTGGAAGTTAGATCAAATGGCTGTCAAATTGATCTCCTCACGCCTCTCAGTGATCAATCTTCACTACCTCAATAAATTAATGCAGTCCTCTTCTCCAATGGGCCACATTGTTGGCACGAACAGACACCACCACAAAATTTAACAGAAGGACACAGCCGTGATTTAAGGACGACGATGGCGGAAGTGTTTTGATCATGAGTTATAAATCAACACGTCGAGAGGGTCTCCCTTATGCTGCCTATTGAGCTAATTACGCTGCCTTCCTGCCAAGTGAATTACCTTACGTTGCCTTATATGAGGCCTATGGAGCGGATATACCTTGCTGGCTTTTATTTACCTTACGCAGCTCTGCAATGTCGCTTTATATTAACAGGCACCATTGATAACCCAGATCGGTCTGGTGCAAATCCCTAAATACTCCACGGAGAAAAGCTACCTCTCATCCGATCCTCACAGATCAGTAGTTTCCCTGCACCAACAAACTACTCCTTCTCAGAAGCAATAGATCCAACGAACAGACACCACCGCGCTTCCACTATGCAAATCCTCACTAGGATATTGAATGCACCTCCTCACAACAGACATGTTGGTACTGGGCGCTCCCACGTCTTCCATAGGTTGAGATCTGCTCTTATACCAACTCCTCACAACAGACAGGTGATGAGAAAGATGATGGGTGGTTCCAGCAACGTGTTCAACGTTCAGGGGTCACCTCTAGATGGTTATATGTTATATAACGGGGTAGCTTGGAGTCAACCAACATGGAATTTTTAACCATTACAAATGCTTATTCGTACAACTCAAACTTCAACCCAGCATCATGAAAATCAAAGGCGGTACTTTACAGAAGATACCACAGCGAAGTCGGAACACATTATATATAAAAACACCAAATTTCAATACATCTTATGTAAAACGTTGTTTAGAACGCAGACCATACGACACAGTCACACCAACACTCCAGCATATTCATAACATAGACAACCATTAAATATCGGCATACCATTCTTGTAGGGGAGGTCGCCTCTAACTTTAATGCACCTCCGTTGCACGCTCACTCCGCCACAACTCCTCTAGGCAGCACACCTCCGGCACTCTCACGCGTTCAACATCCGAAGCAGCAACTTGACTCTTCAACAGTCGGAATAAAATGCACAAAATTTGGTAGGGATATGTTAGTGTGAAAAAATGCAGAACAGGGGCAGGAAGAAAGCCATCATTGTGTATACAACGTTCAGAAAAACGCAGAAGGTGTCAGTTCTGCCATATCAGAACATCAAACGTTTATGGACAGTCACCTTCTGGCAAACAGGGAGCGCAGATAAAATTTCAAGAGTCAGGACTGTAAAATATAGAGGGCACAGGTAAAGTATGGCACAAATAGCGCTGAGCGAAGGAGCGTTTCTCTGCGCATCAATGAAATAGGAGCAGAAATGGACCAGAGGTGTTATAATTTTAGTTTAAAAATAACCAAGAACAGCAAGGTGGCTCTCCAGCTTCTCGTTGAGAGGATGGCGGATGCGTTGCGTTTGTAGACAGAAATGGCAGTATGGAGATAGTGTTATTATGAGGTCTGCTTATGCAACGTTTTGGATATGGAGTGGCTGGCAGTGCAACGTGTGCCTCAGATTTGGGCGCATTAATTTCCCAAGATTTCAGTACGCATAATTGAAGGGAACGTTTTATGCAAATCAATCAACACAGATATGAAAAGCATATTTGAACTAATGAACCATCACTCACGCCATACTACAAACTTCAATCTCAATGAGAAATATAAATTTATCCTAACAAATAATCACAAACCCACAAGCTTAATTAAGACATAGAAGCGTTGGTTTACACAGGCCACAAAAACAAGTGGCTTACATAATATTGAGAAAGTTATGATCGTACCAGCTCTGATACCATGTTAAACACACATGGACAGCAAAGACAATGTGAAAGATAAATCATGCAATTCATTCTTTTTATTAACATGAGATATACATTTATAGTACATTATATGACTCTTGGGTTTCAGATCCCAAGGTCTCTTGGACTGCTTTTGTCCATTCGACTTCCACTCTAACCCATTGAGGATTAGGTGTCCAACAAAATCTATAAATTATTTTTATTTTTATTTTTTATCGCTAGTTCTTCGAAAAATTCGAGAGTTCTCTTGAATATCATATGTTCCAAGCAATCCATAGAGTAGTCAAAGTATCGATCGGACATGTGACTTTTAGCTCCATCCAAACGCAATGCATTCCATTGGGGTTGAACAAAATTTCCGTTCAATCAAAAATCTCGGATGTATCTATCGCTCTGCTAAATATCGGGGCGAAGATCTTGACCAACTAGGATTCTCTACAATAAGTTATGTGCGGTAAATCGAGCCTATTTTTGAACCATAGAAGTGGCAAGTACGATGGATATTATGAATACCTAGACAGAGAAATTCTCTGGAGTTGATCCATCCTAGCTAAAGGCGAACCTTTGGTTCATTCTCTTTCTTCACCTAAGATCATCACATGGTTTTTGAGACCCAAGATTTTCATATTGGGACAAACACCCTTCCTTGCCTCTAGTTCCATTCTGGTAACATATCACAAAAATGCAATCTACCGGCTATGCATATTAGATCTACATCTGGACCAACGTTTGCTTTATCTACCCCACTATTTTATAGAATACACATATTTCATGGAATGCGTTCTGGTTCTTATATAGGGGAGCTCCTCTAAGTGTTCCAGTTGGTGGAGCTACTCTCGGACGAATTTTTAATGTTCTTGGAGAACCTGTCGATAATTTGGGTCCTGTAGATGCTTGCATAACATCTCCTATTCATAGACATGCTCCCGCCTTTACAGAGTTGGATAAAAAATTATCCATCTTCGAAACAGGCATTAAAGTAGTAGATCTTTTGGCTCCTTACCGCCGTGGGGGAAAAATTGGTTTATTTGGAAGAACTGGAGTGGGTAAAATAGTACTCGTTATGGAGTTGATCAACAACATTGCTAAGGCTCATGCAGGGGTATCTGTATTTGGAGGAGTAGGAGAACGTACCTGTGAAGGGAATGATATTTACATGGAAATGAAAGAATCGGGAGTAATTGATGAACAAAAAATATCAGAATCAAAAGTGGCTCTGGTCCATGGTCAGATGAATGAACCACCCGGAGCTCGCATGAGAGTCGGTTTAACTACTCTAAACATGGCCGAATATTTCCGAGATGTAAATGAGCAATACATATTATTATTTATTGATAACATCTTCTATTTTGTCCAAGCGGGATCAGAGGTATCTGCCCTATTAGGCAGAATGTCTTATGCCATGGGTTATCAGCCAACTCTTAGCACGGAAATGGGTTCTTTGCAAGAGAGAATTACTTCCACAAAAAAGGGATCCATAACATCGATTCAAGCAGTTTATGTACCTGCTGATGACTTGACCGACCCTGCTCCTGCTACGACATTTGCACATTCAGATGTTATTAATATATAAACAAAATATATATTATCCTTGTATTATTACACGTAAACGAACAAAGTAACTCGCACGTACCCTCCCTTCGCATAGCTCAGGTGACTCGCTATTCGCTCGTTCCTTATTTCTTCGTCGAGTCGAGGGGGATAATGTCGATCGAATTGGGGAACAAGAGTGATATAGGACACATGACTATGCGAAAACAATGATTCCCTATTCCTAAACAACCCATTTTATCCACACTTAACTAGCATTTGATAGATCATCCGACCCCGAGCAATCTAATTTATTGGTGGGGGTTTGGTCTGTTAGCTGGTATTCGTCTAGCCATTCAGATAGTGACCGACGTTTCTCCAGCTATGCATCACACACCTCATGTGGATCTAGCTTTCAACAACGTAAAGCACATCATGAAAGATGTTGAAGGGGGTTGGTTGCTTCGTTATATACATGCTAATGGGGCAAGTATGTTTTCCATAGTGGTTTACCTTCATATTTTTCGTGGTTCATATCATGCGAGTCATGGTAGTCCTAGGGAATTCATTCGGTGTCTCGAAGTTTTCATCTTCCTATTAATGATTGTGACAGCTTCTATAGGATACGTACTACCTCGGGGTCATATGAGCTTTCGAGGAGCTACGGTAATTACATGCTCATCTAGCACCATACCTGTAGTGGGATATACTATAGTGACTTGGCTTCGGGGTGGTTTCTCAATTAATATTAGTGAGGAAAATATTAGTGAGGAGAAATCCCATTGATTTCGAGTTAGATATTCAATAATGAAAATGATTTCCCAATAATAGAAACTCTCATTCTCCAAAGCGTCCTGTAATCTTTAACCAATTTTGTGCTTCGATGTAATTGCCCAAAGAAAGTGCTATAGCTTGTTCCCAATACTCAGCAGCTTGATCGAACCAAGCCTCCGTAGCTTCAGGATCTCCCTGTCAAATGGCCTGTTCTCCTCGGTCAGGATAGGTAAACTTGGAAAATTTTTCTTCCCTCAAAACCATACTTGAGAGTTTCCTACCTCATACGGCTCAATCCACTATTCTTTAGTCCTCTACCAAAATTTCCAAATAATTGGAGATGATTCATTGGGAGTTCATATTAACCAAAGGACCAAAAAAAGTCAATGACATGAGTTTCTGATTTAACTTCCAATCAATTCAATGATCAGGTTCTATCTTTTCTCCTACCCTCAAAAAGATGAAGTATATCTCTTTCTATACTTCAGATTGATTGTCCAAATCAAAGTCTTTTTGCAAGGTAACTATCTCAGTTCTGTATAGAATTTTTGGAGAGTACTCTCTGGCTGGAGTACCTCACATCTTTAGGATCTGATGCTACACCACTGCTCAATAGCTTAGTAGATCAACTCTATTACATAAGTTGATTCCTGATTCTTGTCAATGAGCAGATTTGGTCGTATCAGCCCGAACCTTCTTTCAATAATTGATATTTATGGTGCCTCCATCATCAATTGAATTTATTATCCATGGAATATTTAGGCTCTATCTATTCATATTCGGGGCTCATTGCCTTTAGGCGGTAGTACAACATGCCACTGGGACTAATGGGGAATAATAAACAACAAGGGGAATAATCCCAATATATGAGCGCATCTCTATTCTTAGGGATGAGTTGAGCCTATCTTTACGCCTTGGCTTGATCTCCATGAAAATGATGTTCTTTCTCCAGAAAGGATCTAGTATATATAGTATTATTACTAATATAGCACCATACAGTCACAAAGCCTGCAACATTTCTTCTTGTCCCAGGAGCAAAGGCACCGGTAGTCGATCCGGAACCCATTGACTAAGCATCAACAACAACAGAGCTAGCATCCAGGCCAACATACCCACTAGTAGTAGTCCTGGCATCCCTTTGCTTGGTTCCTTCTATAGGATCTGCTTCTTGACCAGTGGAAGCACCGGTTGATCCAGTTGAAAAAGCAGTCGATGAAGCAGAGGCCCTAAATAAATTCATAATGTGCTATGTCCATCCTGTAGCGCCGCTGTTATGTCTCTCTTTTTTGTTTCCCTCTGTATGTAGTAGCCACGCATGTGTTAGCATGTGTCTGTACCTATTATTAGCTGTTACTGATACCCATTCTGCCCTATTATGTATGCCCGTTAGCTTACTTAGGTGGACCGGTCTATTAGGTGTAGTGTGAGGTGTACACGGTTATGCCCAGCCTTCCTTCCTATCCAGTATCCCTAGTCCGCCTGGTCCAGTCAAGGTATTCCAGTCTGCTATGTTTTGTAGCTGCAGCGTTAGGTGCGCGGGGCTAAGATGCTGCGTGAATGTGGATAGATATATGCCTCAAAGCTCTAAGTGGTAAAAGCTTTGTAAGGGCCGGGCGAAATGAAACGTCGATTGATAATAATAATCCATTTGCAGTTCATATGAATATAGAAGCGTCGCTCACTATTGGACCGTTTGGGGTCACCCGTAAACAAGAAAACCAAATTCATTGATTGGGTATGGTGGGGTGGCTAATTTCTCTGAAACTGAGCACGACTCTTTCATCGATCGGCTTTCATTGATCATTTAAGTTCATTTTATTGATTCGAGTAGACCTTGCTAAACATCCATCCAGTTTGAAGCGGTTGTGTGGGGAGGTATGGTGGGTTGCGGTCGGGCTTTAGAACACGAATGATCATTTTCTATTCTATGTTTCAAGAGAAACAGATTGATTTTGACTCCTTCCTTCCGTCCGTACTATGGAATGGTATGGTTTCGGTTCCAGACGTTCCGGGGCGCCGATCGGAATGGATAGGTTGTTCATTCATTGGGAGCAATTACTGCGACGATATCTAGGGATGGCTGGCTATTGGGTTCTTGACGGGTAGGCGATGTATTTACATATCCGGCGGGTAGGACCCAGTGGTGGGTGTAGGTCGACGATGGCGGGGCACTCATTATTCATAGTGGTGGGGACTACTTCGATTGAAATCTAGGTTCCTGCATATCAATACTATTGATAGGATACCAAACCTACGCAGTTCCGGTGGCCCACAGCACTATGGGAGGGTTTTGAACCTTACAAGCCATCCATCCAACCCCGCCCATTTGATTGAGCCACTCGGCTATTCAGTCGGGAAGCTGCCCAACCCCGGTGGGTGGGGAGCCGGCAATGAGTGACACGTAACTAGTAGTGGGCTTGGGTCGGCGATAGCAAAGCCCGCCATAAAAACTACCTTACAAGCTGATACCGTGGGCGGGGGGTTTGGGGGCGGCGTATGGAAGGAGGGCTCCACGAACGTCTTTCATATGCTATGCTGGGGGCAAAAAAACATATACCCCCATGAACTACCAATAGCACCCGATACATTCCACTATCGTTTCTGATCAGATTCGTTTCACTAAGTTAGGTTTACAACGCCCGCCTACCCATTCCATCAAGAGTGTAAAATCACCTTATTACCACAGCTGCCCCCCTTACCGGCCGTAGTGAGTCCCATCAGCAGGAACTCACAACTCGACACTTTATTCACTTCCGACCATCTCGCTCATAAGTTAGTAAGTTAAGTAAGTAAGTAAGAGATTAAGAAAGGAAATGAAAGTGGAAGGAGGGAAAACAAAGTGGAAAACTCGAGTGACTGATATCGTCATCTATACCTATGGAAGGTTAGCTGCGCTAACTCAATCCCATCTCACATACATACCACTTAGGGGCTTTAGCCACTCTCCACTAGGGTGGGTAAGATGACTAAGGACACACACATATTTTTCACGCACCACCTCGACCGAAGAAAGAAGGCCTTTTCATATCTAGCAAAGGGCTACGCTCGGGCAATATAGTAAATAAAAAGGTTTGCTCTGGGTAAAGTCAGTCGCGCCTCCCATTTCCCCCCACTTTTTGGTGGGCTGTGCGAACAAGCAGTCTTGCCCGTAATGACTCGCACACTAACTACTCTCTCTGCCACCCGGTAAGCGTGGTCAGTATTATAGATCTGACTTACTGAAGAAGGTCAATGAAATGAATTCCTTTCCCTCTCCTCTCCCTTTTGGTCGAGCACCTAAAGGTCCTCTCCTTAACAGTCGAGCCTGCTTACGCATCCTAAATAGTCGAGCCCTCGCCTCTCCCTCTCCCTTATGGTTGAGCAGCCTAATGGCACCTCTCCCTTATGGTTGAGCCTGCTTCCGCATCCTCTCCTTATCAGTCGAGCCCCTGACGGACCTGATGGTCAAGCAACTAAAGTTCCTCTCCTTATCAGTCGAGCCCTATTGCCAGTCCTTAACAGTCGAGCATTCGTTACCTCACCCTGTTGGGGAAATCCTTATGGTCAAGCCCATCTCCTTATTAGTCGAGCGTGCTACGCACCCTGCCGGTCCTCAATCGTGAAGCTGTTTACTTTAGGGGTGGTGTTGGTTATTCTAAATCAATGTAGTACATCACAGTGATTCCCGAAGTGAATGGCGGGTTCTATATATCTACCTCCCTACCTATGGCGGGTAGCTTGGCGTGCATTGGTTAGTAGTTGTCTTTTGCTTATTTAAGTGAATCGAAGAGCCCAGAACTTAGTCATTTTGAAGGGAAAGCCCAGATAATAGCACGCACATCGATGGGTGGGGGATTGAGTGAAAGTGATTTATTCATGGAGGGTGAGCGGGGGTTTTGATCTATAAGCCCCCAGCATATTGATTTTCTTTTATTTCCCCGGTACGATGTAATTAGCAATACGATGCAGTTGTAGCTCTCTATAAGTGGTTTCTTAGGGTGCCTACATTATTGTCCTGACTGGATGCTTGTAGCTTCTTTATGTTTTTATAGGAGAATCAAACTCCGTCCGAAGCCCTGTATCCAAAGTCAAATAAAAGCTCCTGTAATAGATAGTTTTCAAATACAGCTCCGAAGATAATAATAGTGTTATGGCTAACGACAATAGCAAAAGCTCATAATATATTTGATTTAGAGCGTAGCAAAGGTAGGAACTAAGAGCCACATGAAAGGTGTAGCAAAGGCCAGCATGAGCTCACCTGAAAAGGCAAGGAGCTCACTAGAAAAGGCAAGGTTGCGTCCCTCTCTACGAAATCTATAATGGATTCCTTCCCTAAAGAATCTCCATTTTCATGGCTGATTTTGGTTCTTGAGGATTCCCTCTACTTGTGTTCTTCGATGGTTTCCGAAGTTATAGGCTAACACTGATAGCAAGCTTGGGAGTGCACAAATGGATTATGGGTGCATATGTGTGTGCACATAAGTGTTCATTGTATTGTAATGTGTAGCCGACGTGGACCTTCCCTGCGATTGCTAAGGTTGATCCCTTGCCCTGGTTGCTAGGTTGATGTCGTCTGACTAGTGATTAGATATGTCATTATGGCTGTTAGGATGATTTGGAACTGCTATCAACCACCACTCTACCATGCCTGCCATTGTCCTTGCATTGCCGATGAGATGCCTTTTTACATACATCATTGTTCAGCCATCCATCCCACTCCATTGGTTGATGACTTGGACTACACATTAGATTGCGGATGATGGATGAGAAGCACCCTGCCTTGCATTGTTTCTATGACGACCTGCGATCAATAAATCATTCAAAGTGCACCGCGATCGATGTATGTGGATGTAGGCACCCCTATCTTTCTATCCATCTTATCTTTATATCCATCTATGGATATAGCTCTTGAATGTAGGCCAGTGTCCGTGATTTCTCTACTCCTGAATCCAGCCAGTGGCCATGATTGAATGAATGTTATGCAGTGTATTCCCTGCCTGTGATTGATGGCATTGGTTGTACACCCACTCAGGTAAGACGGCGTGTTTGATTGTTCTGATACCCCTATCGAGATCGAACTAGAAATAATAGTGATAATATTTGGTAAGGTGCGAAGCTGCTTGTCCCTCCGGGGGGAAAGGGCGACTATACTTTTATGCTATTCACATCAGGGAATCAAATAATACATATGGAACAAACAAAATGATCTCATCGATTCCATATATTTATGCAACGCTCATGAACACCCCAGTCTACTACCACTGGAGGCCATTCGATACAGTTTATGATGTTCAAAAATCCCTGTTCTTTTCTCTCTTATTGCCGGCAATGGGTTCACCTTTTCTTTGTTCCAGCGCAAGCGTCCTTGTGCTTTGTCACAGTATTTAAGTATAATAAAGCTAATAAGAGAATGAATTTCAATTTACTTATTGGGTGGGGGGGCTTATGGTCGAGCCCCTACCGGTCCTCAGGTTGGGTAGATGTGTAGTGAGGAACGATAGGTAGTCTCGGGTAAAGATGGGTCATCTTTCTTTCTTATTCGAGTGAAGCTGATGCTGGAGGATACATCACTGGGTCCCCCTGGTATGGATATGAAGCTCCTGTTGCTTACGGATCTACATAATCTGGGCTTTGCATCTCCCTATGCTTCTAGATCTGCTGTTTGTAGCTCGGATACTGATAGGACAATTAGGGCAGGAACTACACGAAGGGATGCTACTTGTTCTAGTGAATGAACTGGATCACACTCACAATCTTGAAAAGCATAATCATATTCTGGAACATCCGGCTCTGTATCTGGTTTTCATAATGAAATAGGCTCTATACTATAAGCTCTGCTATCAGGATATCGCTTACAAACTTCAGAATCTCTTATATCATGAACATAAGCATATAGATCTCTATCCCGAGCATCAAAATCTTAATCTCAATCACTAAACTCTTACTTTGGATAACAATCCCGATCACTAAGGTTGTATTACTCAGGTTGTATAGATCTTGGTCTATATATGTGACTGAGTAAACAGCATCAACCGCTGGGTCTACTACTATTCTAGGTACCTTTGCCCTAGCCTTTGCTCTAGCCTTTGCTAGTGGTGTTGCTCTACTATGTATGCTTCTAGGTCAATAGAATGAGGTACCCATGCTACCATGCCATATCTAGCAACCAAGCTACTTACGGAGGTGTCTTATATATTCTTTGCATGGCCCAGGTCAGTTTCCCTCCTAATTGATAGCCCGGTGAAATTGTGGTAGTTATATATGAGCATGTGGTAGTTTAGGTTACCCAAAGATTGCTCTATTCGCGGTGCAAACAAAACACTTCTTTGGCGATGTCTACCGAGATAAACAAAGGTGAGGACCTAAAAATTTAAAAAATAAATAGTCGCCCTTCGCTTGCACTCCAAAAGGTTTGCATGCCCCCAGGTATAAAATATGGTTTCAAGGTTACCCCTCAATTTTCAGACAAAACATTTGTTCTATCGGGAGAGGCCTACCTCTTACAGGTTACCCAAAGATTGCTCTATTCGCGGTGCAAACAAAACACTTCTTTGGCGATGTCTACCGAGATAAACAAAGGTGAGCGACGACGACCGCCAACTCACATAACTTTGACAAGAGAATCTTATTCTAGACTGACCCCTCTTCCACCGACGGACGGGGTACAGACTAGTCATATTCTCCTACGGAAACCTACCCTATACACGAAGTTTTCCTGCCGAAGCAGACCAGGACGCATGCCCCCTGGGTTTTAGTCATATCCCTTCGAATTACTCGCGCTCATCGGGAGGACGGACTGGGAATTGAGACATTTCTTGCGTGAAGAGACCATTTAGGGACGATATATGACTATTTGCTATGCGTGATCCAGGAAATGAAAGCTGGTCCACGAGCTTGACCACTCTTCCTTCGTGCGGAAAACACATTCCTATAAAGAGTGAGGAGACGATGGCTCCCATGCAATAAATATAGTCTCGTCCAAGGAGTAGGTTATAATCCAAGGGTCCTTGAACGACCATGACGTTCATGTGAACTGTCTTCCCTCTCAATGTTGTGGGCACATCGGGAAGGATCCCTAAAGGTCGACTGGTTCCTTTATCAAACCCTGTCAGATTTCTCATCTTAGGCAACAGCGATGGCGAACCAAGCACTTTCAAAGAAATAGAGGAAAGGATACTCACAGAAGCCCCCTCATCTATGATGGTACCAGCCATGACCATTCTATATATTTGAACGATAATTCAGAATGGTATGCTTACTGGCAAATGGGGTCTGCCTAGTCGATTCCAGTCGAAGGAGACAACTAGATTGCTTGGAGGTGGGACTGAGTAGACGACCGGGTATGGCTCTGACGAACTTCCTTCCTGCGGTAAAGGAATGGGTGGATTGCCCCCATGTTCGTCGGAGTCCGTGTTGATGAAGAGAATTTGGACGGTGTCATCCTTGTTCTCTTCAGTGACTGTATCATCCGAAGATAAAACCTCTGAAGGCAAGACCGGGTCAACTGCTGCCTCTACCTTTTGACTTTCGTATGGTATGGATTCGGTTGGTTTATCTTCAATGATAGGCGCTTCAGCCGACCACTTGAGCGGGCCAACTGGGTTCTCAACTAGTGACGAACTCGGCAAGAGTTTTTTATATCCAGGAGGAAGTCGTAACGGTGAAACCGGACGATCATCCAAAACTCTTTTAGCGTCGTCTAAGAAGGGACAACGGTGGAGGGCATGGTTGCCTTCGCACAGTTTACAAGGAAATCTAGCTTTCCCTTTTTGTCCTGGGGCTTCACTTTCACTAGTTGACGGTGTGCTTTCAACATGATCTCCAGAGGTTGATGACACCGGACTGTGCAAACGAGGAGACCAGTCCCTTAGTATCCGGGGGATGCAAGGACAATCTCTGTGAAAGTGGTCTCCTTTGCAAATGACACATGGCGATTTAGGACTGGTCGGTGCTGTGTGTGGATTTTGGTTAGACGACACTCGTTTTCCCCCATCCGCCTTTGGCTCCTTCTTCTTTTTCTCTTTCTTCTTCTTTCCCTTCTTCTCCTTAGGAACTTGGCTTTTAGCTTTACCAGTTCCATCAAGCGAAGAGGAAGGAGGAGAGGAAGAATTAGAGGAAGTAGAAGGCT
This sequence comes from Pinus tabuliformis, assembly GCA_031772625.1. Classification (NCBI taxonomy): domain Eukaryota; kingdom Viridiplantae; phylum Streptophyta; class Pinopsida; order Pinales; family Pinaceae; genus Pinus; species Pinus tabuliformis. The sequence continues at coordinate 519,643,046 of CM062805.1, read as the reverse complement.
GGTGGGCAACTCTGGACTCGTCTACTTGTTGATTCGATTGTTCAGGAATAGTGGTGATCTGAACGACATTGGTTGAGAAGAGCCATACTGGCAAGCCAATTTTCAGTCCTAGAAGCGACAATGTGGCCATATGGGGCACACCAACATGTCCCGAAGAGGAGAAGGGACTAGGATTTCCACCAAGGGGAATTCCTTGCTTGGTAGGCTCCATTTTCTCAACCCAAAGATCAACGTAGGAAAAGGGTATGAATATTCCGTTTAAAATAAATTTTAACATGCTTTGACACAACTTGTTTTTTCAGTTTTAAAGAGTCGAGAAAAAATAAAAGATGACTCTAGTCTCCTTCGATTTGTAATGAGCCTGAAGTGACAAGTGCTCAGATGGACCTTTTCCGTTAAGGAGTCTGAAAAGGAACGAAAGGGACTGCTCTGGAGGTCTAGGTAGAGGGAGTACCAAACCAATAGCAAAACTGCAGAATACTTTTTACGGTACGACAGTCAATCTTCCCGAATGCTGTGTTCGGTGCATTGCGATCAGTAGGGCGGCCAACACGGCTTCCTATGGATAAAGGTTTTAAGCCTATAGGGGTCTCCCAATATATACTCGACTGTACGTGGGAGAACAAGTCCGTACTGGCACTTATCGTCTCAAAGTGGAGGAATCACCCAACCATCAGTGAGGACAACAGTTACCAGGCTTTACGACGCCGGAATACTTCTCTAGCCTAGACCTCTAAATGTTGTGCGTTAAGTTACAAAGCGTTGTTAAGTTCATTGAATTTATTTTAAGTTGATCTTTCTTATGAAGTTTTCCTTTTGGGATCACCACGAGATGTAGATGTAATTCCTAAAATGCAATCTAAAGATGATAATCAAACTTTTATCTCTTTTCAGCAATGAAAATCCTAGCTACAAGGGAAAAGAAAGACACAATCTTTTTGCAAAGAGCAAAGAGCACACTGTAAATGCAATTTTCCTAAATCAAGCCAAACAGACTGTCAATATGCAAATGCACATGCATGTGTTTTGTTTTTCACTTTCTTAATATTGATGCCTAAAAGGAAAGTTGTTGTACAAATCTGAATTCGCTTTCAAGTGAAAAACACAAACAAGCTTCTTTTTGAATCAAAAGGTAGAGACGATTACGACACTTTATGATTTTGAAATAAACACTCGTTTCGACACTAGAAAGTCACAAATTCAAACCAAAGGCAAAAGTGAAAGCATAATCGATTGTAAACAACAAATAAACTTTCTCCTATGATAAAAATCGACACTTGCGACAGATCTAAATCAAAGGACGACAATATGACTATTCTACTTTTGCAATGGAAAACTGTAAATGACGTAACAAACACACAAAAACATATACATTTTCTTTTATACAACTGAGGCAGAATATCAGCAAATAAAAGGGGTTTTTAAACAGACACAGACACTGATCACAGGCTGCAAAAATCAGAGACAAAACTGAAAAAATTGAGCAAAGAATCTCAGCTGCACAAGGCTAGGCTGATCAACGCACCTGCTACACAGAGAAACTGGATTGCAACGCAGGTTTCCCTCTCGGGAATTGCGCTGAAATGCAGGAACTCTTCACAGTACCTGCTCTGGGGCAAAAACAAGAATTCTATCTGGGTTCTGGGTCACGGTTTGCAGTTTAATCTATGGTTTTTGGCCGAGTAAAAGCAATCAATAATGCACAATCAGAGGGTAGATTTAATGAAGGTTTAAGAGCTATCACAAAGGGCAATCAGATCATTTGTGAATCAGCTTGTTCAAATCATAAACAGATCCAGTGAATGGATTGAAGCAGTAGATGTCTACTTTGCATGTGTTAATGGCAAATGTAGTTCGATTCTCTACTTCTAAGTTTATGAAACAAACAGCAAGAGAAACACAAACAAACCAACTAGACGATCGCTCCCCAGCGGAGTCGCCATTTTGTTAATAGGAAAAGTGTCTATTCAGAACGACCCTATCCCACTAAGGTGTGACAGTGACCTTAGAAACAAACAGAGAAAACTACTTTTGTATTCTTCTTTATGAACTATAAACAAAGAGAAATAGGATGAACCAACATGTGTCTTGCACTAGTCCTTTGATCCAATCTCTCTCCTCTTTGACAGCTTCCAGCTACCTGTTCCCTTACTTGCCCAGCTTCACCAAGTACCTGCAAGATCACAGAAGAAGGAAACTATACAAAGACATGGGTTCATACTCATAAAAAGCTTAGGATCAAATTTAAGCTAAACATACAAATGTAACAAACATTAATGATACACAAGCATGTAGGAGAAACTCAAATAGTTTTATTGATATAACAAGAAGGTCCAGGAGGAGTTACAACCGATGATTCCTGATCCAGCATCAACCTCCCAGCAGAGAAGCCCCTTCTTCACCTCCAACAAAGCATAAATCACCCAATACTCTGATATCTATCTCAAAACCAACAACAATTCTCTGCAATGTATAATATTCCAGCCTCTGGATCTCTTGGATGAGGGATCCATATATAGATGTATGCGAGGAGGATGAGTCAGCTCATGAATTGATTAGTGGCTTCTCTCTGTCAGTTCTTGCTTCCACTTGGAGACTGAGAGCCTCTTACTCATCCTTGGTCGAATTCAGTGAGGCAAGTGTCATTGGAGAAGATTCTGGAAGCTTCCATTGTCTCTCCACCTCGTGGAATGACTCTGCCACTTGTCATTTCCCGCTCAACTCACCGTGGTAGTGCATTTAGGTGCGTTGCAACGCACCTAGCTAGTGTATTTGGGTGCTTCGCAATGCAGCTAGCTAGTGGAGCAGCTGAAATGATCCTGATTTGACTAGTTCTGAGCAGTTTCTAGTGGAGAACTTTTGGGAGAAGCTATAATTTGTTGACCTTGTTCCTTTAGGAGTTATAACAACACTTTTAAGGACTTAGGAGCCCTTGGTTTATGGACATTTCATGCTTGGAGCTGTAAGGCACAAAAATGTCTATAACAAGAGGAAGACAATCAGAAGAAAGAGGCGTGCAGTACAAACAGATGAAGTATGGTTGCAGGGGGAGTATGATCAACAGACAATAAGGATTATAAAAGCAGAGAATTCGATCCCGTTTGGAAGATACCGTAGCTAGAGGATAAGAAGGTGGATAGAGAAGAATATGGTAAATAATAAGGTGTTGTCTACATATTCCACTTTTTGTCTATAAGAGAAAGATTTCCCGAGCAAGCGGAGCGGGGAGAGGTGAATCAATTCCAATATCGTAATGTTGGCGTGTGTATTAAGCAAATCAATCTAGAAATAAGTAGGGTTTCGCTCAGGCTTGGTACGATAAGATTCCTAGCAATAGTAGCTATAGGAATGGAGGAATAAGGACCAACAAAAGTAGCAAGTTCACCTACTATAATAGCAGATGGGATAGTTATTGAGGTTACAATAGGATTGGACAAAGCAGAAGGTGCTTGTGAGTTGGCGGAAGAGGAGGTACCAGTGACTATGCTACCTACGTGTTACCAAATTGACATTGGGGTGGTGAAGTTCTTCAATCTAAAACCCCAATTAATAGACAAACCTCCGGATAGACTAGAAGGAAGAGGGGGTTTGGGAGCTACGGAGGCTCCTGTGCCCTGGGTAGAATACTATGGGAAAGGATTTGTCAAGATTCCTAATTGAGCATTTCTAGATTGTAAGGGTGCAACAGTCTAACTACTACTCCTTTACTTCCCTATTGGAGCTTCCTGTCAATGAATAAGCATTTCTGTAGGGTATGGCCTGGTAGGTTATGGTAAGTACAACACTGAAACTCATTGAAGTGGGTCGGTATTGGGGGTTACAACTGGACCCACCAAAAGAGGGTGTAAACTTACCAGGTTACTATGTGGGAGTAGCTTACTCGGGAAAGACTGTTGCGTAGATTGTTTTCGTGCTCGGGCAGGTTGAATGATATGGATAAAATTAGGTTGATACTTCATAATAGTAATAAGAATATGAACTAAAGGGATAGACATCTTGAAGGAGATTTCATACACCAGAACTGGTCTGTTCAATCCGCTGCATTGGCTCTCGAAAGGGCTATGGATCTGAATCTTCAACTCCACATCACTTTTCTACCCCGGCTGTTCACTCTGTTACTGGTGGATATGCTATTAGTAGTGCTTCATCAACTGAATCCACTACTGCCTTTGCTTGGTAAACCGGATATGCAGAATATATCCTTGTACCGTTAGTGTGAGTGTGAGTGTAGATGTTTCATTTTTTAGGTAGGAGAGTGTGTTTCATAGCTGGTATTGTGAGTGTTAGTTTATGGTTGGAGAGCTCCCAGCCTTGTGAAAGTCGCTTTCCCCAGCCCTTCTTTCCCCACTGCAGGTAGACCACTAATGCACATTACCTCTTCCCCAATCCACCTATCACTTTGAAACTCACCCCAACAGATTGAATAAGAAAGAAGGAGAACCCTTATCCACAGCCATAGTATTTAGCAGCCATAGTAAGTAGTCAGTCGCAACAATCGGAGTTTCACAACCCAACTCCCCTGTACAAAGCTAGTTTCTGGATTACATAGTGGCATCACATGGTGAGTTAACGTGTGAGGATAGGACCTGGTAGGGGGCTCGACCAACAAGAGAGGAGTGTTAACGCTAACCATTCATATGGTTAGGCCTGGTAGGGACTCGACTAAGGGCCCAGTAGGGACTCACTATTCCTTTGGGAGGGAGAGGAACAAATATCTTTTGGGCCCCCCCACCAAATAAGTGCCCCAAAATCCGCTATCATGCGTCAGCATGACTTGACCACCGCCATCAACTTGAAGAACAACAGGCCGCCATCGCCGCCATCAATTTGAAAGTCGCTTTTGGGTCACTTTCACTAGGGAAATGACCGATTTCACCACTCCCTTGTCCTCGTAACCTCGGATGAGCCCCTAACGAGCCTTATGGTTGAGCCTGCTTACGCATCCTAATGAAATATACAAATAGATTATATATGTTGCAGTAGTTTTCAATGAGATGTAGAATTTCAGGATGAAATAACTAGAATTGGTAATTAGAGATATCATAAATCAATATCATTATATATGTAATTATTCATGAATGACTTGCGTTGCTCAATATTCCAAACTCAAATAGTTTTATTGATATAACAAGAAGGTCCAGGAGGAGTTACAACCGATGATTCCTGATCCAGCATCAACCTCCCAGCAGAGAAGCCCCTTCTTCACCTCCAACAAAGCATAAATCACCCAATACTCTGATATCTATCTCAAAACCAACAACAATTCTCTGCAATGTATAATATTCCAGCCTCTGGATCTCTTGGATGAGGGATCCATATATAGATGTATGCGAGGAGGATGAGTCAGCTCATGAATTGATTAGTGGCTTCTCTCTGTGAGTTCTTGCTTCCACTTGGAGACTGAGAGCCTCTTACTCATCCTTGGTCGAATTCAGTGAGGCAAGTGTCATTGGAGAAGATTCTGGAAGCTTCCATTGTCTCTCCACCTCGTGGAATGACTCTGCCACTTGTCATTTCCCGCTCAACTCACCGTGGTAGTGCATTTAGGTGCATTGCAACGCACCTAGCTAGTGTATTTGGGTGCTTCGCAATGCAGCTAGCTAGTGGAGCAGCTGAAATGATCCTGATTTGACTAGTTCTGAGCAGTTTCTAGTGGAGAACTTCCGGGAGAAGCTGTAATTTGTTGACCTTGTTCCTTTAGGAGTTATAACAACACTTTTAAGGACTTAGGAGCCCTTGGTTTATGGACATTTCATGCTTGGAGCTGTAAGGCACAAAAATGTCTATAACAAGAGGAAGACAATCAGAAGAAAGAGGCGTGCAGTATAAACATATGAAGTATGGTTGCAGGGGGAGTATGATCAACAGACAGTAAGGATTATAAAAGCAGAGAATTCGATCCCGTTTGGAAGATACCATAGCTAGAGGATAAGAAGGCGGATAGAGAAGAAGATGGTAAATAATAAGGTGTTGTCTACATCTTCCACTTTTTTTCTATAAGAGAAAGATTTCCCGAGCAAGCGGGGCGGGGAGAGGAAAATCAATTCCAATATCGTAATGTTGGCGTGTGTATTAAGCAAATCAATCTAGAAATAAGTAGGGTTTAGCTCAGGCTTGGTATGATAAGATTCCTAGCAGCAGTAGCTATAGGAATGGAGGAATAAGGACCAACAAAAGTAGCAAGTTCACCTACTATAATAGCAGATGGGATAGTTATCGAGGTTACAATAGGATTGGACAAAACAGAAGGTGCTTGCGAGTTGGGGGAAGAGGAGGTACCAGTGACTATGCTACCTACGTGTTACCACATTGACATTGGGGTGGTGAAGTTCTTCAATCTAAAACCCCAATTAATAGACAAACCTCCGGATAGACTAGAAGGAAGAGGGGGTTTGGGAGCTACGGAGGCTCCTGCGCCCTAGGTAGACTACTATGGGAAAGGATTTGTCAAGATTCCTAATTGAGCATTCCTAGATTGTAAGGGTGCAACAGTCTAACTACCACTCCTTTACTTCCCTATTGGAGCTTCATGTCAATGAATAAGCATTTCTGTAGGGTATGACCTAGTAGGTTATGGTAAGTACAACACTGAAACTCATTGAAGTGGGTCGGTATTGGGGGTTACAACTGGACCCACCAAAAGAGGGTGTAAACTTACCAGGTTACTATGTGGGAGTAGCTTACTCGGGAAAGACTGTTGAGTAGATTGTTTCCGTGCTCGGGCAGGTTGAATGATATGGATAAAATTAGGTTGATACTTCATAATAGTAATAAGAATATGAACTAAAGGGATAGACATCTTGAAGGAGATTTCATACACTCTGTTCAATCCGTTGCATTGGCTCTCGAAAGGGCTATGGATCTAAATCTTCAACTCCACATCACTTTTCTACCCCGCCTGTTCACTCTGTTACTGGTGGATATGCTATTAGTGGTGCTTCATCAACTGAATCCACTACTACCTTTGCTTGGTAAACCGGATATGCAGAATATATCCTTGTACTGTTAGTGTGAGTGTGAGTGTAGATATTTCATTTGTTAGGTAGGAGAGTGCGTTTCATAGCTGGTATTGTGAGTGTTAGTTTATGGTTGGAGAGCTCCCAGCCCTGTGAAAGTCGCTTTCCCCAACCCTGCTTTCCCCACTGCAGGTAGACCACTAATGCACATTACCGCTTCCCCAATCCACCTATCACTTTGAAACTCGCCCCAACAGATTGAATAAGAAAGAAGGAGAACCCTTATCCTGAAAATCAATTGAAGTACTTCTTCATTCAACGGCACGCAAATCCTTCCGTGAAATTGTATTAAACCATCACTATCTAATGTATATCCTTCATACTCGGAAATCCTAATTTTTTTCTCCTATAACTCCGATTTAACCTACTTGTACTAATCACCATGAACATGTAATCGAGTAGCAACCTCTAAATCTATCTTTATAGGGACAATTGAAAATATTCAGCTTAAAGAATCTACAACCTTATTTAACATTTAGAAGGAGATGTCTCTAAATTGGCCACACTATATGTAATTATTGTTAATGGAATCCTTCTCAAATTTATCTGTCTATTTTCATAAATTTGTGATGTAGTCTATTTTTCTTATCAATGTTCTCGTGATTAGTTGTATGTTCTCTCTCCCTTTTTTAACATTCCTTAAGGTGCTTCATGTATTCTTATTCTTGACTATCTAAAAGTAGTATTTTTGTCTAGACTACTTCAACAATTGAATCACATTAATGAGCATTAGAAATCCTTGAACTTGAAGTAACAATCTCTTGTGATTTTCCTCATACTTAAAATTCATGAAAACTTAAACCTATGTACACTTCAATGAACTGAGATAATATATCCATTTTGAATGTTATGTTCCACCATAAATCTAGGATTTCAAGATAGAAACTTGAGAATATTATGTTTAATAGAAGTACCTTGCTTAACTATAGTTTGGAGGTTATGACATTAAAATAGCATAAATTTATCAATATTAGTCATATACAATGCTACAACCCTAATTTGGAAATAATATACATAGAGAAAAATGTCCACAAAAAATATAATAATGATTGTGGGCTGAAATTGAAGTGTATATAACTTCTACAATAGTTCTAGAAATAGCTATTATAACAAAACATATAAAATACCACAATATCTCTAATGACACTATTCTTAGTACAATACTCTACATAGAATAATAAATATGATACCACAAAAATGTTCCACAAAATTTATATGGTCAAATTATTATAACTTCCATGAAACTTCCCAAATACCTATTTACAACAATTCTGAATTTCCTTGTACAGATCCTCCAAAATAAAATATGAAAAATAAAATGGAACAAAAAACTTTCTCTCAACCCAAGAATGGACATTGATACCACTTCTTTTCTTCCTGAATGATAAATATGACTCATAGAAAAGATATCCAATCTAGTTTAAATGATACGAAAATAAAGAACAACAGAGTGACAACGTAAAACCAACGCATTCAATACCTTTCCGTGCTATCTTCATAGGCTTCTTCAAGGTATATATCTTAACAAATCCACCTCTTTTTTGTCTCGTTCTAAGAACTCCCTCTTAATCAAATCTTCAATCCGCCTTTTAATTTGCATGAAATCTACCTTGAATAGCCCTTCAAGTTCCTGAGCACATTCACTCGCAAGTATTTTGTATTGTAAAGCCTTTTTTGCCTTCATAATGCGTACTATCGATGCATCAATAACAAAACGTCTGTCCTTATGAATATCCTCCTCCGATGATGATTTTTTCTTGTCGCTCAGCAGTGGCATTGGAAGTTTTATCTTCCCTTTTTTATCTGTAAAATTAAAATTGATTTTGAAGTCATCTGATGCAGTTACCGTGGTCGTATCTGGAATCTTGAGAAGAATTTTATACTTGTCACAGGCCAGTGAATAGAGAAGTCCATCAATTTCTTCCTCTGCCAAATTCAAGTGCTTTTTGATGTTGGAATAACTCAACTTTTCAGAGGCATTGAACAACAATAATATTGCTGTTTGGCAAGTTGTTGCTATCAGTTTTACTGATGTTCTATCAAACTTACCAATTATAGTACAGGATCCCAAGGAATATATCCATTTAAGCTTTTGATGTTGGGCTTCTGCGGAATAATAGTCTGTAAATGCTTCAACACATCTAACCATCTCTGGAGGTAAATTAATGTGAGGGCACTTGTATGTTGGCCAAAATCTAGTTGTCAGCACTGTAGCTGTAAACTCTATTCCCAGATGTATATTTCTATTATTTTCAAGATAGGTTTCGAATTTACTTTGTCTCTCCTGGGATCCTGTCCAATCCGTTAACATACCAGCAATCTGTGACGTTAATTGATCACCAAATTTCTGCTTCAGCTTTGACAATATGATCTGCACATAACCAATATTTGTACGTTTGCCGAGCAGAATTCTACGAGTTAGTTTTTCTCCGTAGGATTCAACAAACCGATCTTTATCCCAGATATACTCTACAAATTCCACCACATTTTCAATTATATCGTCTCTGCTCAACGTTTCATTGCTGCTATCCTCTTCAAGTACAGTATCACAAAGTGTAGCCAGCCACTCAGCACTGCTACTTCCTGCAATTCCTTTATTACAGAACACCTCAAATACTTGTTTCAAAACCCTGGAAAAAATATTATTCTCCTGAAAGACATCATCATCATATTTCGTATACTGGTCCCGTAATTCTATAACCTTCCTCACAAACGCAAACACTTCCCGCAACAATAAACTTTTATCCCTTCTGCCTGCATTCTGCTTTAGCACAGCATCTTCAGCTTGTTTAACAGGTGATGTTACTTCACTAATAACATGCTGCTTAAAAATATTTTCAATTGATTCCCATCCATTAGGTACACTATCAAATAGCCTCCCCATCCTCAAAATATCTTTATATCTATGTTCCCTTAGCAAGGAAGCGCATCTTGAATGTTCATCCTCAAGAAGATATGTCATCAAATGGGAAAACAATACATTCTTTACATTCTCTAATACCTTTTGCTCGCTGCTCTTATGCAAATATCTTGCAACTCTGTCCTTCTCGAGTATGAAAGCTTCATCCACCCTTGACATATAGTCCGTATAGGAATCTTCTAAAATCCATGAAGAAGCCTTCCGAGAGTAGAAATCTGCAGTATGTTCCAACATGGCCACTTCAAAATCATTTGTATAGAAATCCATGTCAACCTCCAGAAAAATGGCGACAATATCTTTCAAAAGGGTCTCGGTCTCATCTCTTGGCTCTCCTTCGCGTTCGCGCTCTTCATCAATAAGAACAATCGCCGCATTCTTCACATTAATTCGGATTTCCCGAAAAACAAGGTCTCGGAAGTACTCGATTCCAACTTCTCTGACTGAAAGAAGGGAGGGATACCAGACATCCAAATGTTGGAAGAAAGCGAACATGGAACGGAGCATGGCCTTGAAAATTTTCCAGCGTTTGATAAGTTCTCTCGGCAACAATTGGTCATCAGTCCGTTCCCTCAAAGCCGGTGAAACCGTTAAGGTTATGTACTCGTTAATGGAATCCCTGTATCTATTATAGAGTTCCGGTTTCTCGCGAATATAGTAGACGACAGTGTAAATAGCCATTTTGTCGTCCACAGGCACCTCAAAGTTGACATCTTCTTCCAACCGGCTACTCAGCTGTAGGATAGCTTTGTAAATAAAAGCCCAACCTTCTTCCAGATCAAACCTCTTGTCTTTCACGGCCCTGTTGACAATAGCCCATCCTTCCTGCACGTTTATGATACTTCCACTGCTCCTCGTCATTTCGAAACCAAAGCTAACTGACACTGTTTTCTTAGGGAGAGAATACTTGGTTATCAGAAGGTATGATAGCAGAGTACGCGCTCCACTCTAGAGAAGGTTGAGAATCTGTTTGTGGTAAACGAGTGATTGCAACTTTGTATTTATAATATCGTTAAGGCTGGGTTATGTGGGCCCGGCATGTGAATGTCCCCTCCCGTCGGCAGGTTCCGTCGCGTGTTCATGATATTTATTTTAATTTCATTTGATTATGCCCATTAAAAATAAAATTTAAAATTACAATAATAATAATAGAGAAGTAAACTATTTTTAAATTCTATATATATATATATATATATATATTTTATTTTTTTAAAGATTATTTTGAGTAATTTTTCATATTATCTTGAGAATATGCGTTTGTTCTATTTTTAATATATTATCTTTTTTTGTAAATTAGAGTCTCCACATATTAGTAGGGCCTTTTTCTCCAATATACCATGATTTTTATGTTTATATAAATGGGAGTATATATAAGGGAAAGTCACACCTTATTAAAGGGCATCTACAATGGTGCTGGTGCTCATAAATAGTGGGGATTGACAAGGAATTATGTGTTTGTTCTAGCTATAATATGGCATGATGTTTATGGTCAATAAAATGGGTGAATCCATAATGGAGTGAGATTTTCTCTTACTAATATAATGGTTGGTTATTCATATGTTAATGACACAATCAACATAAGGCAACCTGCTTACTCCACCTCCACCTAGATCTCTATAGTTATTGAAATGGGGTATTTGTAAGGGAGTGAATCATTATATTAAAAAAATAATTGATTTATTGATTTGCGATAAGGGGCATCCAAAAAGGAGTGATGTCTCCCACTAACATAGTGGGCATCCGCAAGGAAGTGGTGCTTCCCACTAACATATTGGGCATGATTTGACGAAAATGAAGGCACCCACGAGGATATGGCCTTTCCTTGTAACATAATGGTTGATTGGATACATGATGAGTATGTGGTATGTTTGTATTTTCAAAGATACACTTTGCAAGTTTTTTATGAGATGTTATTGGGATAAAATTACATAATTAAGCAAAAAACACATAATGCATTGCCAAAAGCTCACTATTAAGCATGGAACTTGAGAAAAATCTCATAATGTGTTGTCAAAAATTCATAATAGCATTGAACTCATACACAGCTTATGTTGAGAAATGGCAACAAGAAATTGCAATTTAGTTTGTCCTTGAATTAAACTGAGAATTAAAATCGAATTCTATTCTCATAGCAACTTGTAAATAGTTAATTAAGTTTAATTAACTTAATTAGCATAAGAATTTCGAGTTGGAATTCTTTCTGGAGGCATGTATGTGTTATCCGTAAGTTTTAGGGGTCCAATATGAGTCTAAATTGAGTTGTAAATTAGATAACTGAGTGTACTGAGTTATGTTCAGTTAAATTAGTTCCAAATTGCTTGTGGAACTAATAAAGAGTTAACAGTCAGTTGGTGCACTAGTGCATCCACAAGTGTCACTGTAGTTAACTGAAGATTCCCTCATCAGAAATTCATGCATGTCAATTCTTAGAAAGACCGAGTTGAGAATAGAGTGCAAGGACAATATACTATGAGTTGTGTGATTTACTGAGTTGTATAGATCATGCATGTAATTAGAGAAGAACATATCTTTAGATTACACGGTTTTGGAAGGATGAATTCCCTTTAAATACAGGCTATTCATCCTAGGAATTATGCAAGAGATTCGAGGCTTTGAGAGCTGCTGAATAGGCTAAGGATTTGGCTTGAGCTAGCTTTTGAGCTGAGAGAGTTGAGCATACTTGTACGGAATTGCTTTGGTGAAAACAAGCTTTGTATTTTCACTCATATTTCTGATATGCAAGACAGATAGAGGGGTTTTGAGCATTGGCTTTCCCTAGATACATGTTGTGTCTTCTTCTTGTTCATATTCTTTTCATCGATCTATTGGCTTTCACTAGTTGAAAGTAGAAGTAGATTCTTGTCCTGTTCTTCAGTAAATTGCATGAGCTTGTGAATCTATAGGATTTTCTACATGATATCAGAGCTAAGAATAATATGCTAGATGAGATTTCGAAGTTTTTATTTTTGGGTTACAGGTGAAATTTGAATTTTCAATACATACTTCTAGATCGGCTCATGGCCTTCTACAGTTTGTGGCTCGAGTATGTCTTGGAAGGAAACTTGAATTTTATAGCCTGGAGGGACACGATAGAGGCTGTGCTAGAGGATAATGGCTTGAAATGATTTGTTGATCAAGAAATTCCTAAGCCAAGAACATTAGATGCACAGAATTTGGTTGAATGGAAGAAGTGTGTGCCGAAAGCGAGGCAGATAATCCTTGAGGGAGTTTGAGACCACATTATCTTGAGTCTGGATGGCAAGGAAACTCCATACGTTATGTGGAAAACATTGATGGCCTTGTATTAGGACAACCATGACCAAAGGAAATTGGCATTGAAGGACAAACTACGAAAAATCAAAATGGAGAAAGGAGACACTATTCAAAAATACTTGACCAAGTTCACTCAATGTCGTGATGAACTTGGAAGTGTTGGAATCATGGTTGTCGAGGATGATCTAGTGATTCTTACTCTTCTAGGGCTCCCAAAGAGTTGGCATAATTGTCAGGACTCTGTCAATGGTCGAGAGAAGCTGTTAGATTAGGAACGACTGTGGTGGGATTTGATGTAGGAGGAGATCACGAGGAACACTAGACATGGCTCTTCAACAAAGATGGATGATGAAGAGAATCATGCCTTAACGGTTAAGTCGAAAAAGGGGAAAAGGAAAGCTTTTCATTCAAAATTGGATTTTTATCATGGAGGTAAGATGAAATACATGATGAAATTTAAGTGGTTTCATTGTCACAAGCTGGGCCATTTTGATGCAACTTGTCGACTCAAGAAGTCCAAGAAGAAGTCCTAAGGAGGAGCAATGGGTGAGGCTTTGGTGTCTCAATTCGAATTAGAGTTTTCCCTCATTGCATGCATGGTATCACAAAAGATGCAGAGTGTATGTTACTTATACAGTGGAGCTTCATTCCACATGACTGGTGAAATGGAGTTGTTTAATGACATGGAGGAGAAATATCTCAAGATGCATATCGAGATGGGTGACGATGGGAAGTATATTGTTACTGAATTGGGAACGATTACTTTTCAGAGGAGTCATGGGGCTCCACTCACCTTGAATAATGTTATGTATGTGCTCGGGCAGAAGAAGAACTTGGTATCTATTTCCATCCTTGAGGATAGAGGCGTTCATGTGATCTTCTCGAAAGGAAAGTTGTTCATTCAACACATAGTCTCGGGTCAAGTAAAGAAGATAGGGATTCAGATGAAGAATATTTATAAGTTGGAGGTAAAGGAGAGTGCTTCTTTGAGAACAAAAGCAGATAGGGTGGAGAGCCGAGACGTTGGCGAGTTTTGGCACAGGCAATTAGGCCACCTGCATCATGGGGCTTTGAATATATTACAACGGATCTCTATCAGTCTTCCCAAAGGTACACTTGAGCTAGTTGATATATGCAAGGGGTTTACTTTGGGAAAATACACCAAGTCTTCCTTTAATTACAGAGACAGTCGAGCAGAGGATATTCTAGAGCGAGTCCATTAAGATGTGTGTGGACCATTCTCAGCAACATCCACGACCAAACACAGGTATTATGTTATATTTGTTGATGAATTTTCTCGAAAATGCTCGATATTTTTCATGCAGAAAAAGGATCAAACTTTAACAATGTTTTGTGAGTTTAAAGAATTGGTGGAGAAAGAGTTAGGAAATAAGGTCAAATTTATACGAAGTGATACCATAGGGGCACTTCTCAATATGAATTATGGTACAAATGGATAGAGGGACTCGCATGGAAAATTTTAGGGGCTAATGTTCGCCCAGTGGGCTAATTTTCCATGATTTTTCCACAAAAAAGATTCGCCAATTTCCAATTTTATAAAAGACGATTCGCCCAAATTTTAGAATATAAAATTATTTTACCTTAAAAATCGCCAACATTGTATAGAGGCTATATATAAAATCATTATAAATTTGAATAATTTTACAAATATATCAATAAACATTTTATAGTTTGCATATTAGGGATTAGTGAGATTCGCCAATGTTTTTAAACTTCAAGAAATTTTTCCATCCTTAAAATTTTCCTTGAGAGGGAGTGAGGTTTCAAGGCTTCACCGATGTAGATTGCGCAAGGATTCCATCGGACCTGAAGAGCACATTAAGAGGGATCTTCAGTATTGGGTCAGAGACAATCTCTTGGTACAACAAGAAACAAAGATCGGTTGCAATCAATTCGGTAGAGGAAGATTACATGGGTGCGAGTTAGGCAGCATGTGAGGCCATCTTGATGAGGAAGATCTCGAATGGTTTATTTGGTGAGAAGATGGATCCAATTGTGGTTTATTGTGATAATCAGAGTTGTATCAAACTTCCTAAAAATCTAGTTTGCTATGATTGGTCCATGCATATTGATATATGATATCATCATCTCAGAGATTGTGTATTGAGGTGGATTATGTTTTTAGAGTACATTCCCACGAATAAGAAATATGCTAATATTTTGACAAAGGCATTGTCAAGATGTAAATCAAGTTTCACAGAGATAGGATCGGGGTAGTTGATAATCCTTTTCTTGTTGAGAAGGAATGTTGAGAAATGGAAACAAGAAATTCCAATTTAATTTGTCCTTGAATTGAACTCAGAATTAAAATCAAATTCTATTCTCATAGCAACTTGTAAATAGTTAATTAAGTTTAATTAACTTAATTAGCTTACGAATTTCAAGTTGGAAGTCTTTCTGGAGTCATGTATGTGTTATCCCTAAGTTTTGGAGGTCCAGAATGAGTTTAAATTGTATTGTAAATTAGATAACTGAGTTTAACAAGTTATGTTTAGTTAAATTAGTTCCAAATTGTTTGTGGAACTAATGGGGAGTTAACAATTAGTTGGTGCACTAGTGCAACCGTAAGTGTCACTCTAGTTAAATGAATATTCCATCGTGAGAAACTCATGCATGTTGATTCTAAGAAAGACCCAATTGAGACTAGAGTGCAGGGAAAATGTAGTATTAGTTGTGTGAGTTACTAAGTTATATAGATCATACATGTAATTAGAGAAGAACCTATGTTTGGATTGTGCAGTTTTGGAAGCATGAATGCCCTTTAAATACAGGTTATTCATCCTAGGAATTATGCAAGTGATTAAGTGCTTGGAGAGCTACTGAATAGGCTAAGGATTTGTCTTGAGCTAGATTTTGAGTTGAGAGAGTTGAGCATACTTGTGCAGAATTATTCTAGTGAGAACAAGCTTTGTATCTGCACTCATATTTCTGATATATGCAAACATATAGAGAGCTTTTGAGTAGTGGATTTTCCCAAATACATCTTGTGTCATGTTCCATTGATTTATCTTCTTCTTATTCATATTGTATTCATCAATATATTGGCTTCCACTGGTTGAAAGTAGGAGTAAATTCTCAACCTGTGCTTTAGTAAATTGCATGAGCTTGTGAATCTATAGGATTTTCTACAACTTATAATTATGTAGTTCACATGCCATGAATCTTATCATCAAGATCCTCAAACATTCAATAAGAAGGATCCAAGCTATAAATAAGCACGAGATCAAAACATCCATATGCAAGTGAATTGGAGGGACAAAATATTTGGCTTAGATTTCTCTACATATTGTTGAGTGTAAAACATCAACATTGGTGTAATTAGATTCTAAGTAAGAGCTAGAATTGCTTCCTTACCATGATAAAATGGTAGGTCATACTTGCTCAACAAGAAGATATTGGGGCTAAGGACAAGGGGTCTAGATCCTAAAACTAGGAGTATTGCAACATATATCAAGGTATATAATCTATTCCTATAAATATATTTTATTTAATATAGATCTACACTTTCACCCTTCCCCCCACCCTCCATCACTAAAAAAGACAACCCTGTGTTCATGGATTTGTTATGCATGTTGAGTTTTGTTTTGCCAAACTAAGTAGCTTAAAATCATAGGTTAGAGATAAATTCATACTAAATTACATTTGTGATGTTATAAGGGCATGAGGAAGTTTCTGCTTGTCTAATTGTCATATAGGTAACCATGTTGATGATTATCACTAGAGCTAGTACAAGAATTGTGTGGATATATTGGAAATTTGTTAGAACTTTTGTAGCTTTATCCATCCTTTCCCCGTTCTCTTATGAATTTGTTTATGGCCCCCCATAATGTATATTATAAGGCCCATCCAAAACTAAGGTTGATCTCTCTTTGTGCTTAGAAAACTCATTATTTTTACCTAAACAATACTAAGTATTGTTGTTGCAATTAATTATTGAATGATTATAAGTGGTTAATTAATGTTGATTGTTAGAGAAAATTTTTTCTCAACTTTTGTAACTTAGTTTCAATGATATGTTCATAGTGAAGTGTTATTTCTCAACTTGTTAGTATTAGTTGTTCTTAGGTTTGTTGTGAGGACATTAGGTACGACCCACACAATGACACCCTAAAAGTATGGAATATGCTTGTGTTTATGTTATTGTAGTCATTCTAATGATTATTTGTAAGAAATAATACATAGCTAGCTATTTGTTCATCGTACCATCCATGCAAAAACATTTTCATGGCATAGTTACTTCTTTTATGGAAAAAAAACTTCACATCTAGCTTGCTCTAATAGATTTTACTTGTGTTGTGTGGCTATGATAGAGTTCTTCATTTTTCTATAACATTTTGTAATTCCCTATATGTTTTCCTATAACACTCTCTATTTCTTGTAGGATTTCCTAAAACAATGCACAATTGCTATAACATTGTTTCCAACTTTATTTTATTGCACTTGTAAACATTAGTGGGCATTATAAGGAGTGCGTTGGACCATGAGCTACTTCATATTTTCTTTGTAAGGGATTTTTTTCCATATAAATAATATTTATTTTCTATATCTTACAAATATAGTTGCAACTAAATTTACAACATCATTTCCTTTTGTCCCTATAAGATTTGCTTTGGTTCTTATTTTCTTTAATCAATTTACAAATTTAGTAGAACTTAGATTTTATATTTTCTATGATTAGTTGAGTATCACTCTCCCTCATTGAGTAATATAAGGTGGTCATAGAATATTTAGGACTCTCAATATCTACTATAAATAAGTGCTTGTGTGTAGTTGACATATATACTACACAATGGCTTTTATGTTTTTACAAAGCCTAGTTTGACATTTAAGGTAGATAGCTAGCAAGTGTAAGCATTATTACTACCATTTTAAATCCCACCACCACAATTTAGTGTCATTTCCTAGGAGGTGTTAAATATTGCATATCATTTTTTCATATTTAACATTTTAGTGGAACACAAGAAAAAGAAAAAAAAATATAGCTCTAAAGAGAATTTAGAATAGATTGCAATTTTTTGAAGTTTCTTAAGCATATATATGTTAAATTAGGGACAAATAAACAAAGTTTTCACCCAAAACCACTAACTACAAACCAATACTTTCCAATAAATAACAACAAAAATGTTTGTGAACCTTTCTCTTCAGGAAGGGAAAAAACTTTTGAGTACTTCTCATAAAGAGAAGCAATCTGTTTTGAGAATATGTTAGAGAAATAAGGAGCCCCATATCACTATACAATATTTTATTATCGGGACCAAATAGAGGTCTTCGAGTTCCCTATCCAAGAAATTAATGGAGAAACAAAAATGAGAAACATCAATCCATTTTCACTCCCTCACTTCCATGTCCTAACTATAGAGAATAACAACATTTTCTTGTTTGAGTTTTTAGTCATGTGCATGACCTATGATTACACTTGAGATAAGTAGAAGCTCAAGCTATTCCAATACACATTAAAGGAAATATAATTCAGATGATTGATGAGCATAAAATAAAATAACATCACTAGTTGGGATGAAATGAACATTCTTCCACAAGTACAAATATTGTTTCAAAGTAAGAGGAATAAAGGATGCCTTCTAAATGGCCCAAGCAGAGATCAATAATTTCGTGGAATAATATGACGAAATGTTTAATATTACTAGAAGAGACAACACAACTACATTGTGCATGGAAACTTAGTCAGACATGTCTTACTAAGGGGAATAAGAGAACTCATGGACATACTCAAACTCCTATGAAATGGAGATATCTTCCAATTATATTAATGGAAATTATGGAAATATTAAAAAACACTCTAGATACACTAGAATAAAGATATAAGTGGTAATGAAATTACAATATAATCCTCACATCCTACTGATGGGCCGAGGAACTAACATATTTTTGTCAACTCGCTACTTTATTTTTTTACTATATTTATCTTATATGAACCTTCATAATCATCCTTTCTACATAATTTTATCACATTCCATATGTACATTTTCCATTTGAGCTACAAAAGGTTAAACATAGGCAATGATTCCATTTTTCTACAATTTTGTGTGATTTTCTTTGTAAAAACAGGTTAATCTGTGAACATTGCATAAATTAACAGATTTTGTACCTCTCTTTTAAAACTGTAGCAAATTCAATGGTCAGCACATATTCTGGGTCAACGAAATCAAACGAGTCATATATGTGGGTGGAAAAAGTGGAAAGCATGGTGAATCACCTATCTGGATCATCAAAGAAGTAACTAAGTCATCACTATGCCAATGTCAAAGTCAAGATCAACTTATTGTGTGACCGAGCGCAAAGATAGAGTATATCAACACTATTACATGGCAGAACAACTAGGATTAGGTGAGCGTGAAATTTTCATAGAATCAAATAGTCTTGAATAATAACACATCAATAGGTTACATGTTCATATTTACTCAATAATTCATAAGCGAGGCATAGGAATTAAATCTGAAATGTACTGAAAATTAGTAGTAGAACACTTAGTCATCATCTTTCTTCTAATTTGTAGCATTAATTCTAAAAGATGTTATTTAAAAATCACTATATTTGGGTCTCACTGGGAAGAGTAGGGGACACATATATACATTAGTTTTCAATTAATATATAAACTATTTTCTTCAATATAATCTCAGATAGTTGATCATTTTCTTCCATTGTGCATTCATGAGTAATTGAGGTAGTTAAGAGAGTAGGTTCCTGTGTTTTCTTAAGGCTTAGGAGATCATCTAGAGACCCCCATTTTTGGATGCACAATGCTACTGTTATGAAACCAGCTCACAAAAAGATAGAAAAGATAGATAAACGCCTTAGAAATAAGCCTCTTCAAGGGGGGAACCTCCTTTACATTACACAAATGAACAATTCTTGGATGATACAAATGACAACATCTCCTTTCTATATATAGGAGTCTAAGGGGTCATAATATAATCAGAGCCGACATAACAATAATAATGTAAGGGCACAATAATAACAATAGTGGGCTTCTATGGGGCACAATAATAACAATATGGGGACTACATAGGCACAACGATATAATAAGGGGATTGTACTAATAACAATAAGGGTTACAATAGTAGTATAGGGACCTAACATGCCCCTCTCCTTCAAAAAGTGTTGTCCACAATGCTTGGGTAGTTCTTGATGCTTTTGTATAAAATTCTTGTCCTCCCATGTGGAATCTTCAGCCAGTAAGTCCTTCCAGTTGATTAGATACTCTAATGATCGATTTTTTAGACGTCGGGTTCTTGTTTTTGTGACTGCTCCAGGCTCCCATATGATTTTTCCTTCCTTGTCAGGTTCTGGCAATATTGTTTGAACTAGGATCTTCTGCAACTTTTGAATGAGTGGCCACACTTCTTCGTCCTTCTTCCATTCATCCCTTGCTTCGTTTATCCAATCTAGTTGGATAATATAAATAGCACAAAACAATGCTTCCACATCCTCATCCTCTCTTGAGAGTGCATCTACAACAACATTTTGCTTCCCTTTTTTGTAGATGATTTCAAAGTCATAACCCAACATATTTATGACCCATTTTTTCTATTCTTCTAAGGATAATATTTGTTCTAAAAATTATTTAGGACTATCATGATCCATTTTTACCTTGAAGTATCTTCCCATTAGGTAAGGTCACCATTCCTTAACTGCATGTAGTATTGCCAACATTTCCTTCTCATAAATAGCTTGCTTGAGATGTAGCCGTAAAAATACCCAATCGCTTATATCAAAACTTCTTTCACTATGATGTTGATTTCCCTGTTGTTTCATTCAATTCTGTAGCAAAGTAGTGTTATCCTTTAAAAGTTTGAGAACTTGTTGTCGATGCTCAATGTGATCTTTCACTGCATGAATCTTTTTCTTCTTGATATGTCCTTCTATATTGAGTGTTTGAGGAGTTTTAATTCCTTCCAATGCATTACAAGATATGGTTGGATTCATTTCTTGATGTTCGATGTGATCTTTCACTTCTTGAACATTTTTCTTCTTGACATGTCCTTCTATTTTGATAGTTTGAGGAGTCGTAATTCTGGCCAATGCACTACAAGATATTGTTGGATTCATTACTTCTTTCTCGATGTGATCTTTCACTTCTTGAACCTTTTTCTTCTTGATATGTCCATCTATCTTGCGAGTTTGAGGAGTGGTAATTCTTGCCAATGCTTTACAAGATATAGTCGGATTCATTTCTTCTTTCTCTGGGGTTGGTTCCTGGTGTATATCCTCTTCTTTTGATGTTTCTTGATCATTTTCTTCCTCCTATTCATAATCTATGTAAAATAATTTCTTCTTAGCACACTTATGATCTTTAGTGTATTTGCTATCACAATTATAACAAAGCCCCTTTTGCTCCTTTTTCTTCCAATTGTTGTGGTGTCAACCTTGTAGGTTGTGAAAGGCTAGGAGAAACAACACTTCCATCTTTATAGTTGTGACGGGTATACTTCCTTGTTTCCATAATTTTGCTTTCCACTTTTCTTTCCAACCTAAATGCCTTGTCCAATGAATCAGGTTCCCAAAGATGAACCTCATGTTGAATGTTATCCTTTAAAGTCCCTATAGAGACATCAATCCTCTGCTTCTCTGGAATATCATTTTCCCTTATATTCAATTTTTCAAAGTCCTCAATGTGCTCTGCCATTGAACACTTTTGTTTGATATTTAGCAATTGGCTAAAGAAGGTGTTGCTCTTTGTATCTTCATAATGTGCTATCATTTCCTCTATGAAAATTGACCATGTAACAAGTGGTTTACGAGAACAAAGCCCTTTATACCATAAAAATTGATTTGGTTCTAAATAATTAGATGCAATACATACCTTTTGTAACAGTGGTACACCATGTAGATCAAAATATTTCTCCATCTATAGTATCCAATTTACCGGATCCTTGCCAACAAACTTCCTCATCTCGCTTTTTCTTGATTTTAGTATATCTAACTTGAAACGACTGTAACTCTGTAATTTTGGATCTTTAAGTTTTGAAGGTTTGGCCTAAAATATCCCTCTGAGTCCTCTTTCTAACTCCACAAGTTTGATCCTAATTGGATTCCCGAAGAAATATTTATTCCCAATCTCCCGTGATGACCTAATTATAGACTAGTTCAGTAGAGTGAACTTGTACGACATTCCACGTGTCACAGTTTCAACCTTAGGTTCTAAAAATTATACCCAAACACAATACAATCCGTCCTCTTTCTGTAAATTTTTACTAAATTGCAATCTGATGCATAGAGAGAAAGTTATGACGATTTTCCCAAGGTCACCTGTTTAGGATGTAATTTGAGAGTCTACAAAAACCCTAACTTCCTTAGATCATATATCTGAAAAAATGTGAGACGAGATCTAAAATTTAGACCCAAGGTTCAAACCGATTTATTCTCAAATGGGTTTTTGTTTTGGCTTCTAAAACTTCGTAGCCAAAGCGTTATAATGAAACTTCCACGATGACCTATTTTAGATGAAATTCTAGAGCTTGAAAAAATGCTAACTTCCTCAGATCATAAATCTGAAAATATAGTGAGACAAGATCTGAAATTAGGACTCGAGGTTCAACATGATTTCGTCACAAATGGGGTTTTTTTTAGCTTCTGAAATGTCGTAGACAAAACATTATACCAAAAATTCCACAATGACTTGTTTGGAGCAGCGAAACCCTAGAATCCAAAGCTCTCATACCAAATGTTATGAAACCAGCTCACAAAAAGATAGAAAAGATAGATAAGCGCCTTAGAAATAAGCCTCTTTGAGGGGGAAACCACCTTTACATTACACAAATGAACAAATACAAATGAGAAGATCTCCTTTCTATATATAGGAGCCTAAGGGGTCATAATATAATCAGAGCCAACATAACACTAATAATGTAAGGGCACAATAATAACAATATGGGGGCTACATAGGCACAAAAACATAATAAGGGGGTTGTACTAATAACAGTAAGGGTTACACTAGTAGTATAGGGACCTAACAACTACTTTGTAGTATAAATTTTTTATTGTCTCGTAATTCATTCATTTCCATATAAATTTTGATTCTCTATTTTCACACTAAGTACTATGTTTCAAGTTTTCTTTTGATTGCCTTTTTTTGCAATTGTTGCTCAGTTTCTTTGTAGACCATAAACAAGTCCTTGAAAAAAAAATTAAAAAAGAAAAAAAATCAAATTTAGATCATCTCTATTGATTCATTGAAGAATTTAGATTTTCATAATCATTCACTAAAATTAGATCTCATTTCATGCTCATTCACATGATTTTCTAGATAAAATTTACAAAGAATTTATAGAATAAGTTTGAATGCTTTCACAGAAGGTACATCTCAACACTTTCATAAACTAAATTTACCTTCTTTCTTAGAGTAAATTTGAATGTTTTCATATATTAATTTTGAATAATTTCCTAGATTAAGAGTGCATGATTTCATAGATTAATTTTACATGATTTCTTAGAATAGACTTATATGCTTTCTTAGATTAAATTTCCATCCTTTCATAGATAAGATTTATATGCTTTCATAGAATATATTTATCTTCTTTCCTAGATATATTTTAATGATCTATTAGAATAAGAACTTATCTTCTTAGACTAATATGTCTATTTCTTTCATAGAGTGATATTTATTTCATGTTGATTTACTTCCAATAGAATTAGAAGCTAAAATCATAGCCTATATTTTGTCGTATAGGTCATAACTTTACAAGATTGATAATTTAATGTGACATAATTTAAACCATAATTCATTGACCATACCTACAAACCTTATTGAACCAGTGTTAGAAGGATTATTATAAGATATAAAAATCAATATTCTACGCTGACTAGCCATGTACATGGACACCTTGTAGCTAAGGAAGAAACCTTAAGTAGAGAGAGCCTTGGCTATATTTTACCCCAAGTGTACCATGAGGATTCCAAGAAATTTATTTCTACTTAATGTTGTATATAATTTTGTAATGTTTCATGAATCAAATAAAACTAAGAAATTTCCTTCTTTTCCAAGATTGAAGGAAGTGTATCAAGGAGCTTAGGAGAATGTGGACTCACTCTGATTCATATATTAAAGGAAACCAAGAGCACCTAGATCATTTTAGAAGGATATGAACTACAATCCTCCTTAGTATTTGGTTTTTATAACATAAAATTATCTTCTCAATCTTCGTACCAATCTTGTCCACTTATTTCAACTAGGCAAGGTTAGTGGAAATATCCAAGTCAACCTATCAACCTCGCTCATCCAACATTCCAAAACATTCCTTTAGTGCAAAACCCTCAATATACCAATCCTCCAAGATTGTAGATATCTCCAAACCAACAAAAACAAACATTACTTCCTCCTCCTCCACCAGAAAACCCATATATAGGCATTATATGATATTCTCGAAGTCAACCATAACTATATACACAATGAGCCCCTAATCTGAATGGTATGCAAGTGCAACTAGCATATAAGAATTAACCAACATATGAATCTCATTCCATATATCTTCAAGAAACCATCCTTAGCACATGAATTGGGTTATTGCTACCAATCCAATATAACATTCATTTTCTAAAATGGAAGATACCATCCCACAAAAAACAATTTGTCAACCAAACTCATCATATCTCGAAAGAATAAACCTTAATAAATGTTACACCTCTATGGAAAATGAACTTCTAGTGGCTTAAGAGTTTATGTGTCAAGATACCTATCCTATGGGAAATCAAGGATATTTCCATTTATAAGTAGTTCATCAAGGAAGAATGCCTAAAGAGGTATGGGAAATCAAGGATATTTCCATTTATAAGTAGTTCATCAAGGAAGAATGCCTAAAGAGGTATGAAAGGATGAAGAGAAACTCCCATGTAGTCAACATAATAGGAAAAATTGCAAACCATACGCTTGGCAAGTTTTTTATCCCAAGGTATTTGGATCTAGGAACAATGTAGTAAATGTATAGATCATACAAATTATGGTCTATAATGCACTGATAAACATAGGGGAATCCATTATATCTTGACCAAGAATACCATGGTTAGATTATGACTCTCACGATTGATGAAAGATAAATCCACTATAGTCTTATTTGTATATAGATCAATAATGAATATTAAGGGAGTATTGGAGTATGTGTAAATATCTTTTGATTCCTATAAATATACTGTTGATTTCATTGTCTTAGAACCCACATATAAAATGAATGGGTACCCTCTTGTCCTAGGAAATACCATGGTTGGAAATAATTAATTAATACACATTAGATGTGGAGTAGGAAGTGTGACCATTACCAATGGTCAATACTAAAAATATTTTTTCGTATATCCCCATAATTAGCAATCAATTATGGGAAAATTACCCATCTAAGTGGAATATGAATAAGAGTCAATAGAGACATTTATTTATCCTCTCGTTAGTATTAAGACAATTTTGGCTAGAAAAAGGTATATTGAATACACCTTTGTTTCCAGTTTTGTACAATACATGTATCCTTATATAATAAAACTTTAGGTTTTTTTAATTTGAATAGCTACCTTAGTTAGGATATCTTTCTAATGAAGAAAGGGGTTTATGGAGTGTTGGGTGGAGGAATTGCACTGGAGCAAACTCCTCAACACTTAATTATCAACCCGGGGGTTTCGTAAACTTAGAGACGAAGCACAGGTAATTCCAAAAATGGTATGAACTTTTCTAATTTCTAATCCTACTTCTTAAAGGAAATTCTTTGCAGAATCAGATAGAAAGTGATTGAAAAGGCAATTAACACCAAGGCAACTTGTTAAGCCCCTATACTACTAGTGTAACCCCATATTGTTATTAGTACAACCCCCTTATTATATTTTTCTACCAATGTAGTCACCATATTGTTATTATTGTGCCCCATAGAAGCCCACTATTGTTATTATTTTGCCCTTACATTATTATTGTTATATCGGCTCTAATTATATTATGACCCCTTAGACTCCTATACATAGAAAGGAGGTCTTGTCATTTGTATCATCCATGAATTGTTCATTTGTGTAATGTAAAGGAGTTTGCCCCTCGAAGAGGCTTATTTCTAAGGCATTGGTCTATATTTTCTATCTTTTTGTGAGATGGATTCATAACATTTTGTATCAGAGCTTTGGATTCTAGGGTTTTCCTGCTACAAATAGGTCATCGTGGAATTTTCACTATAACGTTTTTTCTACGATGTTTCAGAAGCGAAAAAAACCCATTTGAGATGAACTCACGTTGAATCTCGAGTTCGATTTTCAGATATTTTCTCACTATATTTTTGGATATATGATCTGAGGAAGTTAGGGTTTTTGCAAGCTCCAGAATTTCAACTAAAATAGGTCATCGTGGGATTTTCACTATAACTCTTTCGCTACAAATTTGAAAAATCTAAAACAAAAACCCATTTGAGAAGAAATCCTTCTAAACCTCGGCTTCGAATTTTAGATCCTATCTCACTATAGTTTCAGAGATATAGTCTGAGGAAGTTAGGGTTTTTGCAGCCCCCAAATTACCTTCCAAATAGGTAACCTTGGGAAGATCATCATAACTGTCTCTCTGAGCATCAGATTGCAATTTCATAAGGAGTTACAAAAGGAGGACAGAGTGTAGTTTCTTGTGTGTATTTTCAAAACCAGAGGTGAAAACAGTGACACGTGGAACTTCATACAAGTTCGCTATTCTGAAAAGGTAGATAATCAGGTCAGCTTGGGAGAGTGTGCATAACACTTTCTTGGAGAATCCAATTTTGATCAGATTGGTGGCATTAGAAAGAGGACACAGAGGGCTACTGTAGGTTGCAATTTCAGAACTGGAAGAGCTGAAATTGCAAAGTTATAGTCATTTCAAGATCGAGCTACTAAAATCAAGAAAAGGCGATATGAGGAAGTTGATGGCAAGGATCCGGTAAATTAGATACTACAGATGGAGCAATATTTTGATCTACATGAGGTGCAACTATTACAAAGGTATGTATTGCATCTCCATATTTAGAACCGGATCAATTTTTATGGTATAAAGGGCTTTTTTCTCGTAAACCACTTGTTACGTGGTCAATTTTCATGGAGGAAATGATAGCACATTATGAGGATACAAAGAGAAACACCTTCTTTAGCCAATTGATAAATCTCAAACAAAAGTGTTCAATGGAAGAGCACATTGATGACTTTCAAAAATTGAATATAAGGGTAAATGATATTCTAGAGAACCAAAGGATTGATGCCTTCATAGGTACGTTAAAGGATAACATTCAACATGAGGTTTGTCTTTGGGAAACTGATTCATTAGAGAAGGCATTCAAGTGGGCAAGAAAAATTGAAAGTGAAATTATGGAAACAAGGAATCCCACCACTCACGACTATAATTATGGAAGTGTTTCTTCTCCTAGCCTTCCACAACCTACAAGGTTTACACGACGACAATTGGAAGAAAAAAGAGAAAAAAGGCTTTGTTACAATTGCGATAGCAAATGCACTAAAGGTCATAAGTGTGTTGAGAAGAAATTATTTTACATAGAGTATGAAGAGGAGGAAGAAAAGGATCAAGAAACATTAAAAGAAGAGGATATACTCTAGGACCCAACCCTAGAGAAAGAAGAAATGAATCCGACCATATCTTGTAAAGCATTGGCAAGAATTACCACTCCTCAAACTCTTAAGGTAGAAGGACATATCAAGAATAAAAAGGTTCAAGAAGTGAAATATCACATCGAGAAAGAAGAAATGAATCCAACCATATCTTGTAATGCATTGGCTGGAATTACCACTCCTCAAACTATCAAGATAGACAAACATATCAAGAAGAAAAATATTCAAGAAGTGAAAGATCACATCGAGCATCAAGAAATGAATTCGACCATATCTTGTAAAGCATTGGAAGAAATTACCACTCCTCAAATTCTCAAGATAAAAGGACATATCAAGAAGAAAAAGGTTCAAGCAGTGAAATATCACATCGAGCATCAACAACAAGTTCTCCAACTTTTAAAGGATAATGCCACTTTGGTGCAGAATTGAATGAAATAACATGTATATCAACATCGCAGTGAAAAAAGTTTTGATGTAAGTGATTGGGTATTTTTACGGCTTCATCTCAAGCAAGTTATTTATGAGAAGGAAATGTTGGCAATACTACATGCACTTAAGAAATGGTGACCTTACCCAATGGGAAGACACTTCAAGGTAAAAAGGGATCATGATAGTCTTAAATACATTTTAGAACGAATATTATCTTTAGAAGAATAGAAAAAATGGGTCACAAATATGTTGGATTATGACTTTGACATCATCTACAGAAAAGGGAAGAAATTTTTTGTTGCAAATGCACTGTCAAGAAACGATGAGGATGTGGAAGCACTATTTTGTGCTATTTCTATTATCCAACCAGATTGGATAAAAAAAGCAAGGGATGAATGTAAGAATGAAAAAGGAGTGTGGCCACTCATTCAAAAGTTGCAGAATATCCCAATTCAAACAATACTGCCAAAAATTGAAGAGAAAGGAAAAATCATATTGGAACATGGAGCAGTCATAGAAACAAGAACCTGACAGCGACGAAATCGATCAATTTTAGAATATCTCATCAAGTGGAAGAACTTACCCACTGAATATTCCACATGGGAGGACAAGAATTTTATACAGAAGCATCAAGAACTACTCAAGTATTGAGGACAATAGTTTTTGAAGGAGAGGGGCATGTTAGGCCCCTATACTACTAGTGTAACCCCTTATTGTTATTATTACAACCCCCTTATTATATTGTTGTACCCATGTAGTCGCCATATTGTTATTATAAGCCTACTATTGTTATTATTGTGCCCTTACTTTATTATTTTTATGTTGACTCTGATTATATTACGACCCCTTAGACTCCTATATATAGAAACGAGGTCTTATCATTTCATTTGTGTAATGTAAAGGAGGTTTCCCCCTCGAAGAGGATTATTTCTAAGGTGTTGATCTATCTTTTCTATATTTTTGTGAGCTGGTTTCATAACACAACTCTAGTGCTGGAATGGAAAAGACAATTTGCAAGTAAATCAAGTAAAGAAATCCCACACGATGGAAACAATCTTAAATGCTGGAATGAAATGCTTTGTTCATCTTCAAATGGATTGTAAATAGTTTGAAAAGTGGGCCCTTGTAGAATCTTATCTTCCATCTGATCTTCATCTCACACAAACAACCTGTGCACTGTTGCGATCTGCTTTCACTAGTGCAGGTACAATATTTCTGTGTAAGAGTATATTTGACCTTCCTTACTGAAGACTTATCTCTGAGTGAAGGTGCTCTAAGCTTCAAGCCTTAGAGCACACTGTTTCTGTGTCAAGATACTTTCTCTTACACCGAAACAGAGTTCCCTTTACTCAGTTCCAAAATTACTTTTGAAAGATGAAAGATGTGATGGAAAATAGTTGTAATTGTAAACGAAATTTTGAAGTAAACTATCTATTAAAAAGGAAATGCTTCAACTCATTGAACATTGCAGAGGAAATAAACTTCATGAAATAAAAGCGCTTTAAAAGAATTGAATAGTAGCTTAAGTACTTTGCATGTGTTAATCAATGTTGGTACTTTTCCCACAATGATGATATTCTTTGCAAGTATAATGTGGTAACTGCTTCCAGATCTTTTAGAGATGAAATTTTAATACCAAAAATAGTTACACAATTAATGGCTCATTTCTTGTGAAATAACTTAAAGTAAAATGCAAGTAAGTGATTAAATGTTTGCTTCAACGAATGACTAAACTAGGGTGCAAGTAATAGCTTGCACTGGTGCAGGAAGGAGTTCCTTGCACAATCCATTTGAAAGTGAATTACAACAAAAAACAAGAGTAAAGGAAATGAAAGAAAGATATTTCATAATTAAAACAAGAACAACTACTCTTCAAACCATGGATCCGTTTCACACATAGGCAACAGAAGATATTTTAATTCAGAACTTAAAGATTAACGATTAAACTATTACATCACACAACTGCAAAAGAAATAACCACACTGTCTTTCTGAATAACGAAAGCGAGAAAGGTAAACAAGCTGGGTTGGTTGGGCCCTAGCCAACCACCTCGTTCCCCTTCTAAGGAACGAAAGCGATCAACACTTCAAAAATACATCAAAGATGAATTTAAATGTTGCGCATGCAAATCATAACGGTTCCTTGTATTACTTGATTTGGAAATTGAATTACAGAGCAGTCCAGCCCCAGAGCGAGGTGATAAACAGATTACATAAACAAAAATGTAGTCAATGGTTCGCTAGCTTCCTATCTATGATCTACATCATATATATCCTTTTGTCTCCAGGCCATTTACACTAATTACATATAATTGTAGTTCAGGTCTCTTGGCTGAACAGGCTTAGAAAACCGAAATTACAACTTTGGCCAGTGGTTATAAATATGCTTGATCGTAACCTAACTTTAGAGAAAAATCCCTAAATGTGCACCACCTATTATCCTACTTGAATTCATCAGTCGTTAGACACAGAGTCGAAGATTGAGATCCATCCTTGTGGAAGATAACTTCTCGGAAATCTCAGATAGTTGTGGTGCAGGAATCTACCTGCACTAGTCAACTCATTCATCATTAATACTAAGTTCCATGGCTACTCTAGGAAATCAATATGAGTTACAAGAAATATGTAAATAGGCACGAAATCTATATAAAAATATTAATAAAGTGATGTAATAAATCTTAATATAAAATATGAGCATGTGCAGGGAAAGCGTAACCATCTTGTACTAGTTCAAGAAAGAAGGGTCTTTTATTAAGACAAAATAGAGGTTGATATTGATGGAAATGGGATATAAAATAGGGCAATTTAGGATACCAACATCCTCCCATCCCTTATTTGTTGTGTGTCCTCACACAACATTTTACCTCTTCAAAAAACCTTCAAAAATGAATGGCCAGCTCTTTAGTTCTACACTTGAATGTTTATTCATGTCTTTAATATCCTTGGCTTCTTGTCTCGGGCTTTTTGCAACTACTTAGTCACCTTCTTCAGGCGTCTATAGCATCTGGAAGCCCAGTTTTTCCATACCTTTACCCGCTGCTTCTGCCTTTTTACTTCTACCAGTAACTCCACCTCACTCTGTTTCTTCCAACTCTGCTCTTTCATGACCTGGTTCAAAGCTTCTAGGTTATGGACTTGTTGTTCCAGGTCCACTATTTTGTTATTGAGGAAGAGAGTGGACGATGTCATGCTAAGGTCTTTGGGTGTGAACGCCTTTTCTGCCATGAATTTATCATCAAGGTCAAGGCTATCAAAAGTCTCCCTTATGACGTTGTCGGGGGTTTCTATGCTCGGGGTTTTGTTGTCATTGAGGGTTTGGATGCCCTCACCAATCTCTGTGCCAGGGGTTTCAGTACCCTATGCACCTAATTTCTTTGGGCTCTTAACACCTTGTTCTCCTAGTTTCTCAGGGGATTCAACGCCCTGTCCTTCCAAATCAATAGGGGTTTCAGTTCCCTGTTCTTCTACCATTGTCGGGACTTTAGCACCCTGCCCTTTGAACATCACAAGGTATTTAATATCTTTCCCTTTTAAAACCACAGGGTCTTCAATGTTCGAATCTTTAGAAATCGCAGGGTCTTCAATGCCCTGACCTTCAAAAACCGCAGGGTCTTCAGTACCCTGCTCTTCAAAAATATCAGGGTATTCAGTGCCCTGCTCCTCGAAATCATTGAGGGTCTCCACATCTAGTTCGCTGAAATTGTCAGGAGGCTCTTCATGTTGTTCCTCTTCATCCTCCTCTGCTTGGACTTCGTCAGTGTTCGGTGTTGACGTTGTCTTTCTGCTCCCTAGCTTGTTGATAAATGTTGACAACGGAATGTCATCTTCTACATTCTCCTCATCCTCCACAGTGTGTGCCAGTATGTCTGTGAGCACCGAGAGATTATGAATTGTGGGGGAGACTTGGTGCAACTCGTCAATTACAATGGGAGAACTCGATTGGTTTGATCCTTGGCTGACAATTTTCCTCCTCACTGACGTCCTAGTTTTCCTTTTCTTTGTTGCAGGTGGAGTGTTTTCAATGGCCCTCTTCTCTTCTTGCACTAGTGAGCCTTTACTTTGCCACTTGCTAGGAGACAATGTCTCCGCCTTTCTCTTCTTACTTGCACTTGTGCTAGCAGGCTCTTCTACACCCCTTGCTCAGAATTCTTTCAGAAATGCCTCACACGTTATTCCCTTCTTCTCTAATTTCTTCTTGACTAGCATTGTAATGAATCCATGATGGCAGAGTTTTTTTGCAACCTGGCTTGCACTTCCTCTCTACACATTTTTCGCCATCTTTTCAAGGCTCTTGAGAAAGAAGTGAAGGAAATTAATCAGTTTCCCTGCCTCGAGATGTGACAGCAATCGAAGGTGGTATAAGAATGCTAGGGTATAGCATCATTCTCCTGTGACAAAATTCTGTAATATAAACAATAAATATCGCCATTTCCTAACCATGGCGGTTTGTGGAAGTCATCTTTTCTAGTCTACCTTAATCTTCTTATCGACCACAAACCAGTGCCAATGCTTCATCGCCAACCACTCCTTTTTAAACCAACACTCCCCTGTAAGTGGTCGGCCTGTGGCTTATGAAATGAACTCTTCAATAATTTTAAACTTTAAGGACTCGACCTTGTCTCGGCCTTCTTTGAATGTCCTTGCAAATTCTAGCACTACGGCCATGTCGAACCCGTCAAATTTTTGAAGGAATGGCAGGAACCCCGATTCTTGCAATAGTGCAAGATTGTTCCTGTACTCGGCGGTTTGTTCAAGTTCACTCCTCACAGGTGCCATTTTGAACCTCCTCCACTTCACTGATCACACCCTTGAAATAATTTCAGGGTAACTCCAACGTTCACCGAGAATTTTATGTTGGAGGTTCCTCACCCTCCGTATTTTTAGACCCACTCACTCGGCTATGATGGAATAATCCTCTCCACATTGGTTGTAGATTCATGTCATCTTGTTATAGGTGAATCATGATGATTAGATGCAGTGGCGGTATAGGTGGCAGTAATGCAATGACTAGAATGATCTGATTACGGGTAGGTTAATGATGGTCAGGTAATGCAAAATAATTGCAAGGAGGGTGAGTGCAGGTTATCGGACAGTAGTACCCTTCTGTAGTCAGCATCATAATTCAATCAGACATATTTCAACATTTACTAAAAAAAGATTAGATTTCAATCTTATACATCTTGCACTTTAAAGAATTTTTCGTAGATTAGTAATTAATGAAACAAAGCATCAATTACAACATGGAATGAGATAACATATCAACACATGTGCAAAAAAAAATATAGGCCCATAAATCTTTGATAAACCATTTCAGGACTATGTAAATTCCTTTCACAGTCAACTAAATTTCTGCATCAGACTTGCTTGTACTGTTGTGCTTGCACCAAAGAATTTTACCAAACAAGAATATGATAGGACATACTTCTGTAGCTGGACTTTCTTTTAAAAAAAATTCCTCATTATACAAGAAACAAATATTTTCCATCCCTTGGTGCTTGTTGACATGCCTTCTGAATGACTGCATCAAATTCTGCAATCAACTTATGAGGGAATAAAGAAGTGGTAGAGGGGGTAAAAATTTTAGAATGACAAGGAATATTATAGCAGGGACTTCAGAAACAATATCACCAAGAGGGATAAACAAAATAGGATGTGGGAAAAAAAATCAAGGGAAAAGAGGGATTCTACGAAATCAGATAAGGGTAGTTTCTTGGAAGAAAAGGAAGGTAATTCATGGGGAATTTAGAAAAGAAACTTAGTGGGAATTTTTGAAATGGAAAATACAAGAAAGACAATATTTTTACCTTGAAATCTACCCGCACTGGTGCAAGAAAAAAATAACTGCAACGGGAAGTAAGCGTTTACTTGGATAAAAATGTCCATGTTAGTTACCCCAAACTTGGGTAAGTGCTTGGGTTCGTGAACTTGCTTCTTCTTGGTGGCAGCCAGCATATCTAAAAATCAAGTAATAATTCCCTTTTTATTAGAATTTTGATCTTTCTACCAGCATGTTGGTTTTTAGGTTGATGCTTCTGCAATCATGTCAATCAACTGATTTTCACAATTATAGGAATTTTTACTTTTTTTATAATTTTTATTTTTGTCATTTTTTTCTTTTTATTTTTCTTTCATTAATTTCTTTCAATAAGGACAAGAAGGAATCAATTCTTCAACAGGTCGGTATTATCACCTACCAACTCCTTTTCAAATGGTTGTTGGACTTGCTTCATAAAATCTCCTTTAGTAAGTGGCTGAAAATATACCTTCAATCTATGCGCATTTACCAGGAACATAGAATTCCATTCATCAATAGTTTTGATTTCTACTGCTCCATTTTCAAACACTTTGACCACCTCATAGGGTCCCATCTAGCGTGTATGGAATTTTCCTTTAAAATGTTTGAATCTTGAATCGTAAAGGAGTACCCAATCACCTAGTTGGAACTGATTTTTCTGAATGGACTTGTCATGCCACTTCTTATTCTGTTGTTGAACCAAGATGTTATGCTGAACAACATCCCTTCAGATTTCATCTAACTCGTTTAATTATAGAAGGAGTTTTTGTGTGCTTCAGAGAGATCTAGCCCCAATTGGACTGCAGTCCTGAAAGTATTGATTTGGAATTCTATCAGTAAGAGGACTTGTTTCCCATACATCAGCTCATATGGTGTGTGTCCTGTGCTATTTATCCAAGTGGTTCTATAGGCCCACAATGCTTCTGGTAATTTGTCAGCCCAATCCTTTCTATACATGTTTAATGTCTTTGTGAGGATGGACTCAATTACCTTGTTTGTGGACTCCAACTGACCATGGGCTTGTAGGTAATATGGTGTAGATCTTCTATGCCGTATTTTATACTGCCCCATCACACCCTGTACCATATTAGAAATAAACTGCGATCCATTGTCAGAGACAATTTCTCTAGGCACACCAAATCTAGTAAAGGTTTCAGCAAAAAGAAAATCAACAACCATTCTTTCAGTAGCAAAAGGAACATCTTTAGCTTCTACCCAATTTGTAAAAAAATCTGTACAAACCAAATATGTTTTTTATTTGATGATGAGGAATTTATTGGTCCTACAAAATCAATAACCCATTTTTCAAAAGGCTCAATCATAACCCAAGCATAAAGGAATTTCATTGGTTTGATTAAGCTGGCCAATTCACTGACAGCTATCACACCACTTGACATATTGTTTGGCATCCTTGAACAAGGAAGGCCAAAAATAGCCAACTCGTAACACTTTGTATGCAGTCTTCTTATCGGGGAAGTGAACTCCACAAGGTTCATCATGGGCAGATTTTAAGATAACAAACACCTCTTCCTCTATTACACATCTACGGATAATGAGATCTTCTCTGATGTAAAAGAGGTGCCCTTGGATCCAAGAATATGCAGCAATTCTCTGAATGATATTCCGCTTTTCACGAGTGGATAAGTGAGGTGGTAATTTTCCAGTGACTAAATAGTTAGCTATGTTAGAAAACCACGGAGATTTTGTTGACACAGCAAAAAGATGTTCGTCAAGAAAATCATCATCAACAGGAATTGCTTCACTAGGATTATTTAATCTTGAAAGATAATTTGCTACTACATTGGATTTCCATGGTCTATCAACAATAGTAATGTTAAATTCCTATAATAATAGTAACCACCTAGTTACCCTACTACTAGTTAATGGTTTATTCATCAAATATCTTATAGTAGAATGGTCAGTATGTACAAAAACTTCATATCCTATAATATAATGTCTGAATTTATTAATAGAAAAAATTATAGCTAAAAACTATTTCCCAGTAATAGTATAATTGAGTTCAACAGGTGACAAGTTTTTGCTAATGAAATAAATAGCATAAGATTGTTTGTCTTCTTTTTGTCCAAAAGCTACACCAATAGAAGTATATGAGGCATCAGAGGAAATATGGAATGGCAGGGACCAGCTTGGTCATCTCAAAACTAGTGCCTGAGCTAACTTTTCCTTCCATGCCTCAAACGACTGTTGGCAAGCTGTAGACCAAGAAAACTCACTATCTTTAGCCAAAAGTTGGAAAATGGGGGTACCTATCCTTGATAATTCTCAACGAATCTCCTATACTAGCCCACATGTCCTAGAAAACCTCTCACTTCCCTTTCAGTTTTGGGTATAGGAAGACTCGAAATGACTTCTATTTTTGCAGGGTCAACCTGGATACCTTTTTCAGAAATAAGATGTCCAAGAATTACTCCCGCCATGCAAATTAATCTGCATTTATTGTCACTCAAGGCGAGATGGGCTTCTTGGTAGCTCAGAAGCACTTTTTCTAGATTCTTGAGGGCTTCCTGAAATGAATAACAAAAACAGAGAAATCATCCATATAGATTTCTACGCATTCAAGGTCAGCAAAAATAGCCAAGACTTCCCTTTGGAAGGTATCTGGGGCATTACATAGCCCAAATGGAAGCAATCGATAAGAAAATGTACCCCATGGACATGTAGAAGTAGTTTTGTCTTGATCCTTGGGTGTTATCTTTATCTGGTTGTATCCGCTAAAGCGATCTAGAAAAGAAAAGTACTTCTTACCAGCAAGGGTATCGAGTACCTGGTCGATGAAAGGAAGGGGGAAGTAATCTTTGAGAGTGGATTTATTCAATTCTCTATAATCAATACAAACGTGCCATCTCCCATATTTCTTTGGGACTAACACTAATGGAGAGACCCACTCGCTGTTAGAAATGGGATAGATAAAATCAACTTTTAAGAGTTTTTGCAATTCTTCCTTTAAAATATCTCTTAGATCTGGGTTCATTCGCCTTTGGGTTTGTCGAATAGGTCATGCTCCATCCTGAATATAGATTTGGTGTGTACAAGTTTCAGGAGGGATGCCATTCATATATTCATAACCCCATGCAAAGGCATCAAGATGGTTCCGCAACAAATTCACAAGCTACTCTCTTTGAGAAGGATCCAACTATAAACTGATATACAAGGATTTACCTAGACTAATCTCAACAAGTGTAGTGTCAGGTTCAAGAGCACACAAAGGTGTCGCTAGAGATGGTGATGATGGAGGTAGATAGTCATATCCTTCCTGAAAATCTAGACTAAAAATATGACTCAATGATTCAAAATTGGGCATGGTGTCTAGATTATTTAGGAAGTCTTGAATCTCACCCTCCTCTGAGGACTCAACATTCTGATGTATCAAGGAAAAAGGCTAGGTCTCCTCATCACTACTATAGTCTAACCATAAAGTGTCTTGCAGCTCCTGAATGGATCTAGCAGGTGGACATAAGGTGTCTTTCTTTCTGGAATCTCTATGGAAAATATACATATCACCAGAACGACATCTGATATAAGAATCGACCGTAGCAACCCATGGTTGCCCCAAGATCAAGGGATGACCTCCCACAAGATTCTTTGGCTAAAGAACTATTAAACACACATGGACAGCAAAGAAAGATATGAAAGATAAATCATGTGATGCATTTTTATTAACATCAGATATACATTTATAGTACAATATGTGACTCTTGGGATTCAGATCCCAAGGTCTCTTGGACTGCTTTTGTCCATTCGACTTCCACACTAACCCATTAGGATTAGGTGTCCAACATTCCCCCCCTTAATCCGAAGGGTTATGTATGAGTCCAAGAAGAGAGCTGTAATACAAAATGTGCAAAAAATGCATGGCAGCACTAGGCTGAATGTGCTCTATGAAATGTTGGTATAAAGGGCGGTGGTTTAAGGATGACCACCAACACTGGAACGCTTAGTGCAGTTCCCGGAACTCTTCCAAAACTGGCAAGAAACTGAAGTTTTCTGCTAGAGGAAGTGATCCTATTGTTTTAAAGAGGGAAACCTTCAACCATAAAAGGGAGGTATCACCCCGCATAAAAGGTAAAACTTCAACCTGAAAAGGGAAGTCTCAACCTGTGATGGTTTAAGGATAACCAACAACTCTGGAATGCTTAATGCAATTCCTGGAACTCTTCCAAAACTGGCAAGAAGCTGGAGTCTTCTGCTAGAGGAAGTGTTCTTAATCTGTGATGGTTTAAGGATGACCAACAACTCTGTAATTCCTGGAACTCTTCCAAAACTGGCAAGAAGCTGGAGTCTTCTGCTAGAGGAAGTGTCCCAGATTGCCAACTGAAGGCATGTTCAGGCATCTTTTTCTCTGGCTACAACTCTGAAACTGGTGTGGCAGGTTGTGGCTCAGGCTCGCTTGATGTGACTTTGAAGCTTGTAGATGACCATCATTTCCCCCCCTGTCAGGTACAAGGTGAGAAGATGGAGAAAACTCAACTGCAAGACTGTTCCATACTCTAGAACAAGTTCTAACATGCATTTGGAATATCTTCTTGGCTGTTGATGCCCATTGCCAAGAAGCGATCCATCCAAGATGAATCTTTGTTCTTGCAGGACGTTTGTTTTTGAAGCATCTGTGTGAAGAATGGTTGGTTTTATGACAGTGCTTACATGGATGAAGATCAAAACAGTGATATTTCAAATGGCCAACTCGGTCACAGTGTTGGCATTTTACAATTTGTTGTTGTTGTTGCTGTGGAAGAGGGGCAGAGTCTGGAACAGCTGAAGCTGAACTGTCATGAGGAGTAGGTGCATTGTCATGAGGAGCAGGTGAACTGTCATAAATGAATCCAGAACTCTGAAACTGAATCGGCTTTGAGTAGTCTGGAATATGAAAGGACAAGTCCTTGTCATATCCAAGACCTGTTCTGTGCTTGTTGTGGACAAGCTGTTCCCAAGGTCTGATGATGGGCTTGGGAAGTGTAGATTGAGTTTCTGCATCTGCATGTACAACTGCTGCTTTATTGGGTACTGAATCTGAATGAACTTGAACAATATTGACTTGTTGTTTATGGGAGTCTGCTTCATTGTTCTGAACAAAAACAGGTTCAGAATGATGACTCCACTGGTGTAATTCTTCCTGTTGTAGCTTTGTTTCCAGCTGCAAAAACTCAATATTTTCTTGTACATTTTTCAAACAGATTTGAATGTTTGCGACAATGGCTTTATCAATCATAATTGTATTGTCCGTGGTAGAATGTATTAGAGTGTTCAGCAATTCTAGTACAACACCCATTCTATCCATTTCACAATAATATCACTGGTTCTTTCAAAAAATCTAGATCAACATACGACAACCCAAACATTTGCAGAAGTCATGACACTTGTCTTGTAACTTGAATATCTATGTATTTCAGCCGCCAGACTTGAATTTCAAAACCCCTTCAAATAGGAAGACCAGTGTGAATTGCTTTGGGTCTGCTCAAAGCTTGAAGTCAAGAACATAAAGAATTTCATTCCATTTCAGTGAG
Source organism: Pinus tabuliformis (assembly GCA_031772625.1). Classification (NCBI taxonomy): domain Eukaryota; kingdom Viridiplantae; phylum Streptophyta; class Pinopsida; order Pinales; family Pinaceae; genus Pinus; species Pinus tabuliformis. Next base: position 519,603,513 of record CM062805.1, on the reverse strand, counting down.
TGACTCCCTCCCTCCGGTCCTCTTGGGTTTAGTTATTGGGTGGGGGGGGCTTATGGTTGAGTAACTAAAGTTCCTCTCCTTATCATTCGAGCCCTGTTGCCGGTCCTTGAGAGTCAAGCCCCGTTTCCAGTCCTTATCAGTCGAGCCCCATTGCCGGTCCTTGAGAGTCGAGTGTGCTTACGCACCCTGTCGGTCCTCCATTTTGGGGCCCCTCCCCCAAAAGAGAGTTTCTCGTCTTAGTTACTTATTTGAGAGGGCCACGTTACCCCACCTTGCTGGTCCTTGATGCTTATTAGGTGGGGGGGGGGGGGTTGGTCGAGCGTGCTTGCGCATCCTCTGTTTCACTCTGAAATTCACTTAGTGAAATCATGGGTTTCGGAGCAATTCCCCTCTCCTGTTGGTCGAGCGTGCTTGCGCATCCTCTATTTCACTCCGAAATACCGATTCTTTATGGAGCAATTTGATGGCGGCCCTTATGGTCGAGCTTGTTGTAGCACCCCTCTATTTCACTTCGCAATCTGCGGAGATGTAATTAAGCTTTAGTAGACAATGCATATATTATATATGTAATTATGCAATCTCAAAATGGAGAATATTAGATGAAAATTTCCTCTCCTTATATTGAGAGCCCTGCCGGGGGCTTCCTTTCCTTAATAGTCGAGCATGCTTATGCATCCTTGATGCAGGAGGGACGGAGTCACTCACTATTCATATGGTGAGGGATTTGCAGAAGGGAAATGCCTCATATCTTTATATATGTTGCAGTTGTTTTCACAAGATTGATATATTTTCTAGTCTCTGGTACAAGAATCACTTCTTTGAGGACACAGCCTCAAAGGCTATATGCGCATCCACTTCGTTTTGATTCATTTGACCCATCGATTTGTCTAATCATTGATCGAGTGATGGTCTCGCTCTCACCTTCCATATTCATTCGGCCCCCCCACCCAATAAGTAACTCAAGGTCGAAGGTTTCAAGCTACGCATCCTAGCTCCTTGACCTCTATTATATATGTTGCATCGGTCATTCACCAAAAAAAGAGAATATATCCTGGCCAAATATCTTCCAGACCATATCTCTTTATCTCATTTCATTCTTCAATTAGGTTGTTTCAGTTGCATCGGTCATTCACCAACAGCAAGAGAAGACCTAATCCTAGACCACAATCTTCAAGACCTAACCTCATTCTGAAATGAAAATGATTCGGTAGTTTCTTAGCAAATTTTTAGCGAAACTACCGAAAGAATATTACATAAGCATTACCTTATGATGCTTCAACCAGAATAGATAAGGCTTTGAGCCCCGTACTTAGGGACTTATCCATAAATTGTCCTAACTAGTTGTTTTTACTGGACAAGAAGGGTTGGTTGTTCCACTGCGGGACGGGATAAGAAAGGGTTGGTTGTTCTGTCCTTACTTCCAAAGACAGACAGAAGGTAAGACATACTCTTCTACCTGTCCTAGAGAGGTAGGGGAAGTAAGGATAAGCTTGACCCGTACTCATACTCATTAGGAAGCTAGGTCAGAATGCGATCAGCGTAAGCGTAGGTGTGAGTATTTGCTATAAAGATTAGTGGATAGTTGGCTAGATGGAAGTAGTAGTGGTAGGGGGACGGTTAGAATGGTCTTGGCTGTACTATTTGGTAGGGGTAGTTCAAGTTGCAGTTGATAGTAGTTCAAGTTAGGATCTGCCTTCTGATCGTCCTGATTGCTATGCCTCCCGCCCCATAGATAGGGAAGAAAGCTTGTCAGACGAGATAGGGAAGACAGCCAAGTAGGAAGGGTTAGATCGGATAGAAAGATAGATAGATAGGCCAGGTTTATAGATAGGATTTACCACTCCAATCAATAAGCTTTGTAGGAACTGTCTGCTTGTGAAATTAGCTAACAACATATCCGCAGATTTCAGAGTTCTTTAGAAGGGAATTGCTCCATTAATCATCTGTGTTACGGAGTTCTTTAGAAGGGGATTGCTCCGTTAATCATCTGTGTTACGGAGTTCTTTAGAAGGGAATTGCTCCGTTAATCATTTGTGTTGCAAAGTTCTTTACCACCTTGACCCACCGACCCAGAAGAATTTCATTTCTTCCTTCCGCGATGAGGAAGAGTAAGCTGGCTCGACTAAAAGGAGAGGTTTTCTCTTAATAGCAGAGCTCGGCGATAAGGTTTTCGTGCCCCAACTAGGTCCATTGAATCCACATATACTCCTGCTGGTGGGTCTACTGCTGGATAAACTGCTTAGTCAACGGCTTAATCTTATGCTACTATTGCTACTGTCTTTGCTTTTGTTTCTATCTGGATCTATTGCTGGTTTTGGCCGACTGGCTATGGCTTTGGATATAGTGACTTGGCTAGCTGGATAGGATGGATGGGAGGACGCTGGCTTGGGATGACTGGCCTTGCTTAGTGAGCGACCGTGGGAAATGAAAGTGGGAGAACCTGGCCTTATGACTTGATACACTAACGGGGTGTACCCGTAGTCAACGTGGAAAATTGAAGAGTGAGAAGGTGGCCTATCAGTTCTCCATTAGTAGCCCTGGTACCCGCTAAATTGGAGAGTTCAACACGCTTGCTCAAAGTGGGTAAATGGAGTAAGAAAAGGGGAATCTTTCTCTGAACTGCCTACTCTCTTCTCGAAACTACCGCAAGTGACTGTTCTCTGTGCAGTGCCAACAGATCTCCTCGCTTATTGACTTGAACCACTAACCTAACGAGCTAACCTAACGGACAGAAGGAACTTACGGCACCTGACAAAGAGCAAACAACTTATCTCAACTACTTGACTTGAGTCCCAGTACTGAAAGAAATCACTTCAGGAGTTGACTTCAGAAGGAAATATTATATGAGAAAAACCACTAGCACTAGCACTTGCCCGGAGTATCAGTACCGCAAGTCGAGAAATCAATCAATCACTTCCCTCTACGATAAAAGGAGTGAAACGCCATGAAAAGCGACTTAAAATCCATGAACCGAAGGACTCAAAAATGGAAAGAGCATGCGAGAGGAGAGAACAAGCCCAGATGCCCCTCTTTCTCTCTACGACCACTTACAGTTGGAACTGAAAGTACAGACTCTCTAAGCAAAGCCACTTGCCGAACTGAAGGAATGAATTCATGAGTTGCTTTCTTGACAGCTAAAAGCCGAAAGCAATAGTACGAGAGAAAGCAGAGATAGACGAGACTACTACTACTACTAGAGAATAGTAACTTGGCTAGCTGGCTCTCTTTCCTTACACTAGGAAGCGCAAGCCCCTCCGGGACCTTTTCTTACTTAACCCGCTTACTGAAAGTATAGATTGAACCACTGACCAATGAGCAACTCACACTAGCCATAACAGCAATAGGAGTTTTCTTCCTCATCCGCTTCCTAGCTAGAAAAGAAGGTCCGGTAGGGTCTTGCGCTTCCTTGTGCAAGGACCCGATAGGGGACTCGTCTGATAAGGAGAGGAGTTTCTTTGAGCCAGGAAGAGCAAGAGTACTACCCGAGAAGGAAGGTCACCCATTTCATCGAGACGAGGCACTCTAAAGCGGTCAATAGGTAGACTCAGCTCTCCCATCACGTGCTTCCCCCCATACACTACTCAGCTCATAGGTAAAGGTGTCTCTGTGGGGGCGGGGAGAAAGAATTCACTCTGAATGGCGGGCGAAGAGGATACTTCCTACGTATATAGATGGTTGCATGAGCGAGATGAATCGGGAACTGGACCATAAATCTAGGGTGCAGCATAACTACTAGCTACTCTTGGAAAGAGACCAGATCCAATGTCGTTGATAGAGAACGAATCTTTCTACTCCAACCCAACAAACATAGGCTTTAGGGTAACTTGTTACAACAAGAAACAGTACAAGAAAGCAAGCAAGGGCAACTTGTTTTTCGGGCACATCTATTATGCGAAAGGGGCTTTTGTTGTTTATAATAGTGAGTCTAGTGCTACACTTATGCGCACTGTAGTTTGATCGTAGGATGCGCGCGACTAAGGCCATTACATAACCTTTCGCCCTAGGCGTGGACCATTGCTTGTTGGATTCGAGATGATCGGGTGGGCACAACAAATCTGAATAGGATGTGCTTACCATTCATATATCCTCTGATTCCTTCTTTCGAGATAGTGATTATTTGGATCATGGTGAGGAACGGATTGCCAAGGAGAATCTCCATTTCAAGTCCTTTTTTATGAGAAAATCTAACTTTAGACAGTCGGATCTTCAATTCATGAATTCCTTGCACTAGGAAGTGCAAGCCCCTCCGGGACCTTGAACCCCAACTAAACCAATTGGTCTCGACTTGGTTTCCGTCTACTGCATGAATTCTTGCACCAAACCTCTTCCAGTATTGACCCGGAACATATCCTGGCCGTATGCAGTTCAAATCTGAGCAAGAATCCAAGTTGGCATAAATGTTAGTGTGGGTTTTCCCGAAGACGTTTATTGAAAAATGTGTTACCCATTTCTGAGCTTGGTGTGACATAGCACTGATAATGCTTGCTTCCGCTGTGATCTCCATTTCACTCTGTCGAACTACATCAGCTGTAGGATTTTGTTCTTCAAGGATTGTGATACGATGATCAAGATCTTTGGTGCAGTTCTTCAGTTGTCTGAGCTCTAACTACACTTATTGAAGGGATGGATAGTGAGAAGCTGAAGCTATATTTCTTTTAGAAAGAATGTCCACAACTTTCATAGAGACCATATGTTACTTTGGAAGTTCCCTTGAGATTCGACTTTTCCGCGAGTGCTGCTATGATTGCTTAGAAAGGGTTGAGGATGTACTCTGATTTTATTGAAGATGAGTTCACTTCTTTTCCCCTTCTTTCCGGATTTAGTTCCAGCCATTCCTATTTATTCCTATAAGCCATTCCTTACTACCTCTCCTACCTTGAGTTAATGAGTAGTGGAGTAAAACCTTCTTACCTTCCTTTCCCTCTTATCTTTCTTATTAGCTGAATGAATGAGGGAGTAAGAAGCCTTCTTAACTTCTTTCTGAGTAGCTGAATCATCTTCCTTCTCTTCTTCCTTGCCCTCCTAACAGCAAGCAAGCGGGATCCTTTCTTTAGTCTTTCTCCTTCCTTCTTAATGGAGTAGTTTCATCATATTCTTGATTAGCTTCCTTCTTATGTCCCTTCGGGGAGAGGCTGAATCATCTTCTTTTCTAAGCTTATTAATTAGGTGAGTAAAGCCTGGAATAATGAGTGAATGAGTTCAACCTTCCTTACAACCTTCTTATTAGCTGAATGAATGATTAGGGAAGTCTGTCTTATACTACCTAGAATTTTCCCTTACCTTTCTGAGCTTCTTATTAGATGAATGAATGAGTAGGATCAAGTGACCCTTCGGGGAGCCTTTCCCTCCTTCCTTTCACCCTTAGGACTTTCCTTCACTGTACGATATTTCCTTCCCTTATGAAACCCTTTGTTCAACTCGCCTGCAAGCAACAGGAGTCGATACATCAAATAGAGGATAACTGCTCAATGGCTTGCTATTGCGATTTCGGTTACGGCTCCTATGGAAATTGTGAATAGACCAGCTCCTACTACTCCTGCTCCTTCTGGTGTATCTGCCTGTCGCGGTTACTGCTCCGGTTACTCTTCATGCTATGGTTAGGATTTATAATACATACGAGAAGGAGGCTCTGAAAGACCTACTCCTACTTTAGATCGTGGACTCGGGTTCTGGTTAACTACTCGTTTCACCTAAGGCTGCTACTAACAAGGCTATGAAAGAGGGAAAGACTACAAAATAATCATATTCCGATTGCTAATATTTCTCTCCCTAGCGGTCGAGCCTACTTGCGCATCCTCTTATTCCTGTTCTTCTTACTTTCCCACTAACTTTCGATTGGGATTTCTATTGGCTGGCAGGCGAGGAGATCCAATAGCCTGCTCCCTTTTCTTTAGCGGTTACTGTTATGGTTGCAGTTGTGGTATTCCTATGATGACTATTTTTGGCTATTCCTATTTTCTATTTATGTAGGTGCCAACTCCCAGCACGCAGAGTCTCAAAAGCTAGCGATAAAACTACAGTGCACTCACGACAGGCAATAGCGCTTGCTTATGAAAGGTCTCGGCACTAGCCAGAAAGACTTGACCCTTAACCATAAGTCTAGAATAGTCGAAACCTCCCTATGTGTATAGCCTCCTCTTGTCCATGGTCCTCAAGCCGATCTTTCTCTTCGAAGTAACTGCACCGACGATTCCACGATGAACAGAATACAATCTGCGAACAACAAGCTGTCATTCTTTCTTGGCGCATAGTCATTCATTCGTTCTCGGCTTATGTCACAACGACGCTTTCAGAAAATTTCTTTATTCCATGTACTTTGTTTCTATTCAATCTCATTCTGTCTCAGTTTTCGGGACAACGAATTTTGTTTATCAGCCCATATCAATCAACCGGATTCCTTCTTCTCGGCTCATAGTCAATCGTTTCGGCTTTAGGGTAGGGACATTCCTTTCTGGTCAGTCGACTCTTATTTATCGACTGCAGCTCCTGGGCTTAATGGTATGGTGAACATAGCATAGAAAGGCATGGAAAGGGACTACTCCTTCTACTAGGCCACCGCTTGAGGGCTAGGCATCGATTATTTGTTCACGGGCCGATCATGATTTTACGACTGGCCCTCCCACCAATTGAGGGCTTCGGGGCATCATGTCTTTCAGCAACTTCTTTCTGGTACACAGATCTGGTCATTGATTCTTTCTATTCGAATGATATGAGCTCGGGTGACAATCTTTCTTTAGGGCATGCAGTGGATACGGAAAAATATGGATAGGTGTATGGGTTAGGGTGAAGACATTGATTATCTGGGTACAGTTAGTAAGGTAGAAAGAAGTCAGGGAGCCACTCCTATTCTAGGCCTGGAACAATGGCCTCTTTAATGACTTATTCGGTTGGATTCGGGTAGGAATTATATTCTTATGGAACAACATCTTCATACGTTGGATTTGGAATGTCAGCCTCTGGAACTCTTTATTTCGTGAATGAAGTAGAGTTGGCTTCTCTCTCCGTAACTAGAAAAGTGGGAAAACCAGATTGCATTAGGCTTCTATCACGAGTTTAGGTCCTTTTCCAGTTCCAGGGATGGGGTCTTCAAATATTCCATTTTCTTGTTGGAAAACGAGCTTCTAACAAGGCACCGGGAGGAACATCTATCAATTTCAATTCCTGCATTGGTGCGGTAGAGTGGAAACTCATATGATCGATCCATAGAGAAAGAGGGAGTACCAAGTCGTTCAGGAGTGGAATATTCCCATGTATCCATCAATCAGTCATCCCATTTCATTCTCGTTTGACACCCATTTAGTAGTGCTTTGGGCAGTTATCCGGTCATTCCAATATTTCGTATGCGGATCTGTAATATCTATATCTAAATGAGACGCTTCAGGCGAGGCACCCAAATCCATATCAGAAAGAAGGGCTCTAGCCCGGTAATGAGATTCATCACGCAACTTTCACTATATAAGATACCTAAGCTAGAGCTTGAAACTAAACCAGAAAGCGGGAAGACTAGCTTTCGAAGCACCTTTAAGAAAAAAGGCCATTCCAGCCTATCATAGGCTTTAGCCATATCTAGTTTTAGCAAAACATTGCTGCCCCACACATCCCTGTACAGCTCCCTTACCATTTCATGTGCTAATGCCATGGTTTCTGCAATCGACCTACCCTTATTAAGCCCTCCTTCTTAGATAAGCTTTCTTAGATGAATGAGGGAGTCTGAATGTTTCAGGTAGATGAGTCCAGGTAAGGCTTCCTCTCCTAGCTTCTCTTCTCAACTTTCTTAGATAAGCTTCTTAATGAAGTAGCTTAATTAGAGGGATAGCCTTATTTTCTACCTTCCCTATCCTCTTAATGAGTGAGGGAGTTCAACCGGTGGGGGTGGATAATGTTGTAGACATTTTTGTGCCTCGCGTCAAGGAGCATGAAATGTCGATAATTACAGGGATCCTCAGTCCCTAAACATGTTGTTCTTACCCCTAAAAGAACAAGGTCATCAATCAACAGCACTTCCAATCAGTTCTCCACCTGAAAACACTTCAGAACAGGCTTATTTTGGATCATGTCAGCTGCTTAACTGAGCTTCTGCGCTGTATTGCAACTGTCCCACTCTGTACCTGCGCTGGAAGTCAAAAACAATGAAGGCTACCTGCGCTGGGCGAGATTGGCCAAGTGGCACAGTCCTCCTGCAAGGTGTCAATTGCCCAGGAAGCTTCCAAACTGACACTTGGTTCATCAGATTCGCCTTGTGATGAGTAAGAGGTACTTGATCACCATGTGTAACCAAGGATCTCCAAGTGGACTCAAGAACTGAAGATTAACTGAAGAGGGAGAGGACACTAGTCAGCTCTATGCCAGCCTCAAGCTGACTCATCCTCTCTTCTTCTCTCCTATATATAGAGCTCTTCTATGAGGTCTAAGGAGGCTGGAATTTTGTATAAGCAAGGAGGTGTTGTTGGTATACTGCCAGGATTATTGGGTGATTGTTTTACTAGAGGTGAAGAAGAGAGTTCTTGCTGCCGAGGAGGTGCCGCTGGATTGGGGCCAACATCATTGGTTGTAACTTCCTCTGGAACCCTGTTACTTTCTATCAATAAAGTTTGCATGTTCTTCTATATACTTGTTTTACATAGATGCTTTTGTGTTTACATGTATATTTGATGCAACCTAATCCATGCTTCAATTATGATTGCTTGTATCTCGTAGTTTGCTCCCTTTTGTTGTGCAGATTCTATGTGTAGCTGGATCGGCTTGGAGAGTAAAGAGCTGGGAACGGGATACAAAGCGAGAAGGACAAGGATCGACTAAGCGCAAGACACCAGGTTGGTTGATCCTCTTTCTATTCTCTCTGTGCTTTCATAAAGATGAACATGAAAACTTTGTCATTCAGTTGTTGCTAAAGTCTGTCACCTTTAGAAAGGGTTAGTGTCATCCGCATCGGATACTTTTCCCCACAACAAACTGGCGACTTCGCTGGGGAGATCCTAGTATCTTGTTGTTGTAGTATTTTGCTATTCATTTCTTGAAGAAAGGAGTACCGAATCGAAAAGCTTTTGACTCTATCAAAAGCGAAGTAGAGGGTTTTGCTACTCTTGCTCCTTTGCTGAGCAAATTCAAGATTTAAAGAGCTGATCTACAGATGAATCCTTACTCTTAGTGATAGATCTTTATCCTCTTGATCATCCCTTAGCCTGTACTTAACCCATAGCATTTTATTTCAGTCAAAACAATACATTTTTGAGCTTTTTATGACCCGGAATTCTTAGCAGACGTAACTCTCGTAAGTCAGTGCAGGCTGTCCACAGGCAGTCTGCATTACAGCGCAGGTGCTCCCTTCGGGAACTGCGCTGAGAGTGAAACTGGTAGACCAGTGCCTGCGCTGGTCCAGTTGGCCTTACTCTAGCTCAGCTCTTCCTTTGTGTCTTGGCCCTGTTTGCACTTGTTTTTGGCTGATTGCTTGCTGGTTATTGTATTTGCTGTAGACCACTTCTCCTTGACATTATTCCGCCTCAGTTGTGTGATGAAATTGTAAACGTTCTTTCAATATTTCTTGTTTCAGTTACAATTTCCCATTGTGAAAAGCGAACCTAGTAGCTGTGGCCTCTTAGATTGCGATCTTATGAGTTAGTGTTATTGCTGTTCATAGCTGTTTTGGATTGGTTTGCTTCTCACTTTATGGTTTGAATCTATACTTTTCCTATATTTAAGACAAGTCTTTCATAAGGTGTTCTTTTGATTGTGGACAAGCTTGTTTATTTTTACTTGAAAGTTGATTCAAAAATCATACAACAGTTTCCTTTTGTTAAGCATCAACATTAAGGATAACGAAAAGAAATACATGCATTGTGCATTTTGCATTTGACTGTATGCTTGACGATTTAGGAAAATGTGCATTTTAGTGTGTGTTCTTTGATCTGTGGAAAAAGTTGTGTCTTGCTCTTTCCTCAAGTAGATTAAGGCTTTCAAAGTTGAAAGATTGAAAAGATTTTGCTTCTCATTCTTAGATTGCATGTAGGAAGTTGTATATATACATCTCGTGGCGAACCTGAAAGGCAAACTGTTAAGGAAGATCAACATTAAAATAAACTCAATTTACATAACAACGCTTTGGAATTTAACGCAAACATCTAGAGGTCTAGGTAGAGACGTGTTCCGGCGTCGTTAAACATAGTGACTGTCGATCTCTACGAAGGTGGGTGATTCCTCCTGAGAGTCGGTGGCACTAACACGGATTTGAGCTCCCGCGTACCGTCGCGTATATTGGGAGACCCCTATAGGCTTTTATCCTTTATCCTTAGGAAACCGTGTCGGCCGCCCTACTGATCGCGATGCAGTGAACACAGCATTCACGAAGATCGACCACCCGTACCGTAAAACGTATTCTGTGGTTTCGCGAAAGGTTTGGCACACCCTCTGCCTAGATCTCCAGAGCAGTTTCTTTTGGCCTTTTTCAAACTCTATAACTGAAAAGGTCCAACCGAGCATTTGTCACTTCGGGCTCGTTAATACATCGAAGGCGACTAGAGTCATCTTTAGCTTTTTCTCGACTCTTAAAACATGAAAAAGCAAGTTTGTGTCTAAAAGCGTCGTAAATAAAACTTATTTTAAAGCGGAACATAATCACCTGTTATTCCCACGTTGATCTTTCAGTTGAAAAGTATGGAGCCCACCAACCAAGGAAGTAACCTTGGCGGAAGTCCAAATCCCTTCTCCTCTTGGGGAGATGTTGGTGCGCCTCATATGGCTACATTGTCACTTCCAGGATTGACAATCAGCCTTCCTGTTTGGCTCTTTTCAACTAATGTTGTCCAAATCGCCACTAATCCTGAGCAGTCGAATCAACTGTCAGAACAATCTAGAACTACCCACCAGCCTTCTACCTCTTGTGATACTTCCTCTGATCCTTCATCTTTGCAGGGTAGAGCCGGCAAAAGTCAGCCTCCCAAGGAGAAGAAGGAAAAGAAGAAGAAAGGGAAGAAGCAGAAGGAGCCTCTGGCGAAGGCGACTGGGGGCAAGCAGAAGAAAACTGACAAAAACCCACACACTGCACCGGCCGGGCCTAAGTCGCCATGTGTCATTTGCAAAGGGATCCATTTCCATCGTGATTGTCCTTGTATTCCCCGGATACTAAGGGACTGGTCCCCGAGGTTGCACAATCCGGTAGCATCAACCTCTGGTTGTCAAGTTGATTGCATTCCCTCAACTAGCGAGAGTGAAGGACGAAGAAGGGGACCAAGATCACCCTGTCTATTGTGTGAAGGTCACCATGCCATCCACAAATGTCCATTCTTAGATGAGGCAAAGAGAGTTTTGGAAGATCGCCCGGTGTCACCGGTGCAACTTCCGCCTGGATACCGAAAACTCGCGCCTAATCCCTCGATAGTTGAAAATCCAGTTGAACCACTCAAGTGGTCAGCTGATGTGTCAGTCATTGAGAATGAACCTACCGAATCTAGACCAGATGAAAGTCTAAAGGTCGAAACGGCAGTTGACCCGGTTCTTCCTTCAAAGGTTCTATCGTCCAATGACTCCGTCATTGAAGACCCGTCTTCAAATGACACCGTCACCGAAGTGTCGTCTTCATGTGACACCCTCACTGATGAGAACAAGGATGACACCATCCAGGTTCTCTTTATCAGCACCGACTCCGACGAGCATCCGGGCAATGTGCCCATTCCTTTATCGCAGGAAGGAACATCATCTGAGTCGTATCCGGCCGTATATTCGGTCCCACCACCAAGCAACCTGGTTGTATCCTTTGATTGGAATCAACTAGGCAGACCCCGGTTACCAGCCAGTACACCATTTAGAATCATTGTCCAGATCTATAGAATGGTTATGGCTGGTACTATCATTGATGAAGGGGCGTCTGTGAGTATCCTTTCCTCTATTGCTTGGAAAGCACTGGGTTCCCCAGCGCTTTTACCTGAGTTGAGAAATCTCTCAGGTTTTGATAAAGGAACCAGTCGACCATTAGGAATCCTCCCCGATGTACCTGTTACATTGAAGGGGAAGACCGTCAGGATGAACGTGTTGGTAGTTCAAGGACCCTTGGATTATAACCTACTCCTTGGACGCGACTATATTTATTGCATGGGAGCGATAGTCTCCTCACTCTTTAGAGTAATGTGTTTTCCACACGAAGGAAGGGTGGTCAAGCTCGTAGACCAGCTTTCATTTCCGGGATCTCGCATCGCAAATAGTCAAATACCAATCCTAAATGGTCTGTTCACTCAAGATTCGCCTCCGCCCCCAGTCCTCCTTCCCGATGAGCGCGAGTAATTCGGAAAGAAAGACTAGGACCCAGGGGGCATGCACCCTGGTCTGCTTCGGGCAGAAGAAACTCCGGGTATAAGGAAGAATTTCCGCAGGAGAACATGACTAGTCCGTACCCCGTCCGAAGGAAGTGGGGTTGTTCTGGAATAATGATCTTTTGTTAAAGTTATGTGTTTGGGAATCATTCACCTTTGTCTAAAAAGTGGGCAATGCCCAAGTAGGAATTCCCTTATTGTAACAAGTAGTCACCATCTTTAAATTCAAGCCTCGCCCATCGAAACATATGTTTTGAAGGATAAGCAGGGGCAGTAAACTAAGAAGGAGACCGTATTGTTATGACAGAGGGTAACCATCTTTGGACAACCCAATGATAGACACCGCCGAAGAAAGAGATTGATTTGCGGCAGCGAATAGAACCACTCTTCGGATAATAAGAAAGAGGCAAGCCTCCCTCGATAATACCAATGTTTTATCTTTGAGTAGTGTTCTTCTATTGTCACAATAGTTGTTTGTTAAAAGTGGGCCGACAGGAAGTCTGAGTACTGCGTAAGACCCCTTAAAATAACGAGAAGACAAGTATCGTTAGCATTAGATTAGCAAGATGAAAAATAACTGTGAACACCCAAAGAAAAGCAGAAGTAGGAGAGAGGAGGGGCAACCTCGAAATTCTATCCTATACCTGGGGGCATGCAAACTTTCTGGAGTGCAAGCTAGGGGCGGTTATTTATCTGGTTTTAAGATTAGCCGTTTCCAAACTTGCATGAAAGAAAGCCTGTGGGGCAGAAGTAAAATTTGCCAAAATAAGAGCATAGCTGTAGTAAGGCATAAGCTCTATAAAAATTGGTCCTTATAGGAGGCATTCTTATGACTGGTATATCGAGCAGTTTTAGCATATAGTTCATGCTCGTTAAAAAATAAACGCGAAATTCGAGCAGTTTTAGGCCTGAATTTATGCTCGTTAAAAAATAGAAAAGTGTGAGCAAATGTTTCCCCCAGAGTTGAAGCTCATGGAAAAAATGAACCGGTAAATAACCTTTTGAGATCGTAAATTCATTAGCCATAAGAACCTTGATCGTGTTTTCATCCACCACCTCCACCGTTCATTTGGCCGATCATTCACTTCCATTGGTGTGTTTACCTCTTTTGAGAAACAGCTGCGAAGAGTGATTTCACCTAGCCATCCTTGTGACACTGCCGTGATTGGAAATTCCAACCTGTACCTGGAATCTGTAGCTATCCCTGTTTATCACTCGTTCCTCAAAAGACGAGTCTTCTTTCAGCTCTTTTCACTGACTCGTAAAATATGAAAAGTTTGCCGAGTTTTGGCCTTCCAGCTCGTTAAAATGACCTGAACGCTATCCCTCCTCTAAATTTTAATCTTTTTGGACTTGAGGGATTATTGCACAAAAGGATCGAGCGCTTGCCTGGTTCAGCTCGTTAAAAATACCGAACAGCCATCCCTTCTGTATTGTTTTATACTCTAAGGGATTAGCTGACGAAAAAGGAATTATGGAGTTGACTTTCTGTACCTTTTTAGACTCTCTAAAAATGAAAAGGACCGAGTTTTCCTTGTCGTTAGACTCGTTAAAATAATTAAATAGCGACAAACTTGTCTTTAGATGAGAACGAGTTTCCCTATCGCTAGGCTCGTTAAATCTTAGCGATGGGCTTGCCCGAAGGGCAGGTTATAGAACAAGCATATGTTATCCTCCTCAAGCTTGACAAAAATAAAGAGGTACTGGTCAGAAATGACTGGGGAAAATTGGGAGAACATCAAAGTTTAGAGGTAGCAAGTCACTCTTGAACATGACACTTTTCCTCCGTATCACATCGGGTTGGGTTGTCTCATTCACCGGTTTCATCACCATGGTCCTCGCCACACCATCCATTCGGGGTAATGCTACGATCCATCACATCAGTGTCGTTATATGTTCAAGGGGGGTCATTCAGAAGTGTCAACCGTGTCCCATCCACTACCATACATTTTCCTTCATCCATTTCATGATCGCACCCTGAATCATATGTCACAGTTTGTTTCACCTCCACTAAATCATTAGCTCCGTTCCGTGTCATTGATGTGGGATTCATCAAGGCCCTCCTTTGACGGATCACTTCTTGTCGACTTCAGCTCATTATCCAAGAAGTCGATCTAGGAACACCCCCATCAGTACTTTGAAGCTTGCATGCCTCAATGGCAAGTTTCTCACTTCGGCGACAGGTATACATCAATGACCTTCGACCAGAAGATTTTGCGTGGCGTTCGA